>MU224121.1:241058-280788 GCA_018584345.1 Thuja plicata
AATTATAACTGGTTGTGAGATTGCATCACCATACTTCATTTATATTTCATACTTCATATGCATAATCATATTTTCATAATCTGCATTTTCATACTGTTATGTTGTGGGAGTCATAAGATTGTGAAGAACATTAACATAACACCCTTGCATTTAGACCTTGCCTGAGATTTCACTTGCCTGGGTGAAACTCGGTTTTCCTCTGCTGTTCTCTGGTTAAGAACATACCTGCAGTAGGAATTAGAATTGAAACATAATTTATTGAATATCATTCACATAGGGAGCTGTACCTTAATTCAGAGGGAAACTAGATATTCTCAGAAACAGTTTCCCAACTGTTGTGTAAAGTTGTTCTTCATTACAAATTGGGAAAACTAAAGGAGGATAAGTAGAAGGACAATCTGTTTACCAACACATGGCTTGGGGACTAGAGTTAGGCAAACATGAACGGGTGGTGGAGCGAGTAATGAAAACCCTGTTTGTGGCTAACCTAATTGCCAATGTTGACAATTTGTTAGAATGGGCTCACCCAGGTTGGGCCTTCGATTACAACGAATGTGATGAAGATGAAGAGGAAGGGATAGCACTGGGCATTATCCCTTTCCTAAGATGGCCGAAGATGGTGAATAGAGAAAATTACTTGCGAGACAGAAGGACGGGATGAGAGAACTTGAAGGCAGGCATAGGAAATTACCTTGCAACTCGCAAGGGGCCGCCGGTGCCTGCAATATTTCCAAAGGAAAGGAGGACTTTTAGAGTCCGAAAAAGGAAGGTGGTTTTAAATTTCAGAGTTTAAAGTGGGAACAATGATGATTTTGGAAGGTTTTTTGGAATATTTTAAGATGAATGCAATTTTTCAAGAAAAAACGACGAGGAAGGAAGCTTTCCCATGGTGGGATTTTGTTTGATTTTGTGCCTCCACTCTGAACAAACAATGGAAGGAAGATAATAGAAGGATGGAGCTTACCATTTTACTAAACGATTGTCAAATTGCCAAGGATGGCGTGCTTGGGCCGCCCAGCGAAGGTCTGTTGTTTTTGAAGAAGGATGACCAAAGGATTGCATTGACAAACCAGGTAATAGTTGGTTTCTGGTTAGGTGTATGTCACTTTGTCTATTGATTGTAAAGTGACGTGTGTGGGGTGTAAGGCCCTTTTTGGGAATGCTTTGAATGTAATGGGTTATATTTTATGAAGTTGAATATAGCTTTCCACATGTAATTATCTCTTTATATAAATAAAATAACTATTATTACCAACCAATAAATAAATAAATGTAAGATATATATTAAACATATATTATAATAAGATATATTATATGTAAATTTCTTTTATTTAATGTACAATAATGCTAATATATTATAATAATTGATAATAGTAATGTATTTAATATTTTAATTAATATACAATAAAAGAGCTATAATTGTTATCTATATTTATTAGTATATAAATGTTGTTTTATAGTATATAATTTTAATATTGTAATTATCAATATATATTACATATACTTGTATATGTAATTATTAAAAATATGTAATATATAAATAATATATCATTAATAATGGTCAATAATATAATATATACATTATAAAGAACTATAATATTATTAATAATTATTATATTTCATTAAAAATAATTTAAATTGGTAATCTAGTTTAAATCGGTAATCTAGTAAAGATAATAATAATTAAGCCGATAGGCTTTGTGTGGGAGCCTTGCTCTCTGAAAATTATTTTTTTGCTGGAAAATTGTTGACATTTTTTTTCTGATTGTACATATTTTTTTGCATAAATTTCCATTAAAAAATATTAATATTTTACAAAGTACTATTATGAGTTAAGTTTACTTCATTCTCACTATTACCAATTTTAATTCCTAGCTTTATGGTCTTTTGGTTTGCATGTGATTTATTCTCAATCTTTCTTTTATACTTCATCAAACATTTCAAAGCTTAGTTTACTTGTGCAAAATATATTTTCGATGTTTTTGCACAAATTTCTATTAAAAAATATTAATATTTTAGAAAGTACTATTATGAGTTAAGTAGAGATCAAGTTAGATTTGGATTAAGTTAGGAATGATGCATCCATAATAGAACAATCTTATATTTAGAATTACTTTTGATTTTTAGATTTGATATTAGCTTTTAGATTTGGTATTACATTTGTTGATTGGTTAGATTAACTTTTTAATTTATAACAGTTTGTAATTTAGATTGGTTTTGTTTTAATTTAGTTTGAGTTTTGTTGTTAATTTAGATTATTAATTTAGGCTAGATTTGGTTATTAATTTAGATTAGTTTTATTCAATTAGGTTATTTAAAAAAATAAATCTTTCAATGTGTTTTTAATCCTTTACCTACTTCTGATTTTAATATGAGTTTTCTTCTTACTTTAAGATACTTGCATATAATTAAACTATTTGATACCTTTGAGTACATTCTACTTAAACTATTTGATACCTTGTTAGTATACTCTCTCAGAAATATCATATTGTTCTCCTATTGTATTATTTGTATTACACAAAGGTTTGTATTATTTGTCTTGCACGGAGGTTATTATGATTATTTTGGTCATCTAAATTATTTTTCCCCGGTTTATTATTATCAATTTCGGACTATTAGTATTTTAAGGAGACCAAATTACAACAATTAATATATGTTTGTCTTTAACTATTCTTCCACTCTTTTTTTTCAGAATGTATTTGAGTGATAAAATATTAGAATGGTAAAAAAATAGGTTACATTATTTAGAGTAAGTAAATACATTGTTATGTATATAATGATATATAGATTGAACATGGTTTGCTGATTAAATAGAATGCTATAGTTCAAATACAAAATATTAAATACTTTTTTTTAACAATCTAATTTTCTATTAATAATTAGTGATCATTTCACATTTTTAAAAATCTAAGTGCCTATCAGCGTACCGTTGCATGTACAAAAGCATGCAACTGCTAGTTTAAATCAATATATGAACAACACCCTAAAAGAAGACAAATACAATCTGGTTAGGGCCCATATCCCACTTATTTAAAAGGAAATAATTACTCTCGGCAAGTATATATTTTACGTCGAAGGTGTTTCTTATCAAAGAAGGCTGACTTGATATTGGCGATCGACAGTTGAAAATCATCCTCAGACCCTGCAAGATGATTGAAATCATCTGGCCCATGTATTTTTTTCTTCTATTGTCCACTATTCACATCATTTCACCTGTTGATGTCAATCACCTTTGATATGTGCGATGTGTGATCAAGCCAAGTGGTCAAACTCAGCTCGTAGGCATCCACATGATAGTGTCCACAAACAAACCCTACTAACCTTACAATGGGAAATTGACAGCCTGGGACATGAATACCCAAATGCATTTACAGACATTGTTAGGCCAAAATCACTATGCTTATATTGCATCTATTTCAACTTTCCTGCACTAACTTTAGGCTAATTGAAAGTTTTCCATCCACATTTCATTACAGGGACCTAGTGAAAATAATAGGCTTCAGTAATTACATGTATTGCAAAGAAGTTAGGTGCAGTAGCTCCTTTGCATTTCAACAACCACATTTTACAATCTTGAACATCTTAATCTTCCATCACAATGTCACATTGAAGTCCCTCAAAAATCATCTTGATTGTTAGAGTAGCTTGTCTTTTAATTTAAGGTGGGAACCTTGTTCAACAAAAGATAAGTAAGCTCAACTGCACCATCCTTGCATTATGCACCTATATGATGTTCTCTATGAACTACCAATGAGAGCCTACTAGTGTGAATGGTAAAGGCTTTCAAATATGATAGATTTCAGTCTACATTTCTAAAAACCATAATATGTTACCATTTAATGTGGCATCGTGGTTTAATTTGTATAGAAATGTGATTCTTAGAGTCTCATGATATTAAATAAGGGTTGCTTTGAAGACAAATTAGAGGCTTGGACTATATTTTTACCACTCTTGGTTGAATGGATGCGAACCCACTAACTTGAAATTGCACGCCAACACAAATTTAGGTACTGAGATTTAAATGACAATGGAGAAGAAGTTTGTGTTTGATGGGCTGATGTTTTACTTGGTTGTCACTCTAGATATAGAGTCATGCCTTATCTCCATGACAAACAAATAATATGAAGAGACATACATGAGAAGCAAAACAAGTCCACAAAATGAAATAAACAAAGAAAGTTGCTAATGATAAAATCCATATAGATTTTAGATGCCTTAAAATATAAGCATTGCATACCAACTAACCTAACAAAACTAAAAGGACCCCACAACTTATTGAGTCCTTGTATCTATATATAAACAAAGAGACAAAGACACTCTCACATCTTAGGTCAAAAACAAATTGGCAAATACTTATTTCGTGAGTTGAAGCTAAGATCACATTGTAGGAAGATTTCAAAGCAAGAGAAAATCAATGTTTGAACAGGCTCATGCCACCATAGTCCATTAACGGTCACCAACGACAATAGAACCAAACTCAAAGCCACAACATTTAGCATCATAAATATTTATGCTTACCTAATTCCTCAGAATTCTAGACTCAAGATTTCTACTAATCTCAAATGTTCCCTTCGACCATTATTTTCTTCTCTTATCTAGTGGATCTATGTAATGATTTGATAAGATGGTTGTTCAATCGAAAGCTTCCATATTTTTTTCATTTTTCAATTACTGCTTCTTATAGCGTTGTGCTCTCTACTACTTAACACATTAATGACACTTGAGAAGTGTCGTTGGTTTGTCCTTCATTATCCTCCAATAAACAAGTGAAAAACAAGTTAAATGACTACTTTCATGGCTTTCAAAAGCTTGAGAGATTGAGCTTCTATGAATTACGCTTATCAAAGAATAATTTATTAATATTATTTTATTTTTTAGAAGGATCTAGGGAGGGCATTATTTTAACTAGGGAATTTTTTTTTGAGATTTTACTATATATATTAAATATGAAAATATAAATTTAATCATTAATAAAATATTTTAAATATTTTTTTTATCGGTAAAACATTTTTATTTATTAATAATAAAGGGGTAATTAAAATAGTACATCAAGATATAGCATTCAAGACCACCCAAAATCTACACTCCCAATCCGGCAGTGCCAAAAATTTGACCACCCAAAATCCACACTCCCAACCCGACAGTGCCAAAAATTTGACCATCTGGTGACATACATAGCGACCCTATACATCTTATGGGCGGGTAAACTATACAAAACTACCCGGCTATCAAAACAGAGCATATATAGTCAGAAGCACCCTAAAAAAATGCTAATGCTCATACTACCTACATCTATCTACAGACTCAAGACCATGAACATTGACCATACAAAAAAAAATTCATGAAAAAGGGTGAGATGGCATGGGGAGGATGATGAGCCACCCATCACACCCGCACCTCCGCCACCTGCTGACGCACCATCTGCAAATGCAACATCGTTCATCCTAGCATGAATAGGAGAATCCCTTGCAACCTCATCTAGATCAGAGTGGTCACCACAAACGCCCGCACACAAACCTCATCCTCGAGCCCGATTTCTTCGTGGTGCACAGCCAAACTGTCAAACTCTCCCCCGCCCACTAGCTCTACTTTGTCAACCCCTTACTCCATTTGCAGCATTGCAACCACGTTCCTACCCATCTCCCCATCTCTCCCTCCTTTTCCTTTCCACCTCTTCCCAAACACCCGTCAGACGCAGTCATAACAATTCTGGGTTCATCTGGTACCGAGGGATACTAGTCACAATTTCAAACTTCCAATCATACACAAAGTCTATGAGAAGGGTTCATTCCCTCCTCACCTCTTTACCCCTTTCCAAAATATCTCCCAAAGTGCAGTGAAAAAGAAACGGGTGCACGTACGGGCGAAATCCCAAAAATCCCAACCAATCTCCCTAAGTAGCCACAAATCCTTGGTCAGGCACTACGAAATGCAGAATTTCATCGAGCCATATTGTCCACTCGACCCTCACACACCTCTCCATAATTCGCTTC
The DNA here is from genome assembly GCA_018584345.1 of Thuja plicata. Taxonomy (NCBI): domain Eukaryota; kingdom Viridiplantae; phylum Streptophyta; class Pinopsida; order Cupressales; family Cupressaceae; genus Thuja; species Thuja plicata. The sequence continues at coordinate 247,052 of MU224121.1, forward strand.
ACTTCCTCTTTGATTGCAAAATTCAAACCCCACGTGCAAAAGGGTGGAGCTCCACTAGAAATTTGAGACTACGTACTCAACTCCTTGCAAAGCCCACACAATATTGATGAAGAACATATGTGTAGAGGTGAAAATATTCCTTAGACGATCCTGTGTGAGGGGCCCTTTGAAGGCCATCTGCTGCTTCATGGCACCAAAAGTGAAATTTTCCTCCATCACTTCTCTGTTTTCTCACACCCTACAATCTCACCATTTTTTTCGCTTCACATAATGATTTTTAAAATACAAAAAAAGAATGTATATAGATTGTCACATCCCCTATATTGAATGCACCCATAGGAGAATGTGCGAAGGCAGTGCAAGTTAATTTTTCTTGCGCCACTTTCCCATATATTAATTACAATTATGTCCTCCTCTGTCCTTCGATGTGACTACCAACTCAACAAAGTATCCCATCACGTCATATCGCCCAAATGCCATGATGTCACTGTCCTCCAGCCATTATGAGGCTATCACGTCACATGCCAATTTGGACAACGAGTCAACAAGTGTGTTTCCCTCATGGTAGATATGTGAGATTTTCAAGAATTGAAAAAACAATCAAGTTTTTTCCTTATGATATCAACCACCTTATGTAATCTCCATGCGAAAGAATTGTTAGTCGTGATAGCATTAACAATTATTTGGGAATCACCCTCCAAATGCAAATTTTCAACATGGAGCCTCTATGCCAAATCAAACCCCAATAGGGCCACCTGTACTTATGCTTCGTTATTGGTCCCTACTCCCAAACATTTCTTCTCAATGGCAATGATATTACCCTTGGAATCCCTTGCAACACATCCAACCCCAGATGGTCTCAAATTTCCGTTAGAGACACCATCAAATTTCACCTTGATCTAGCCATCATCAGGAGGTTCCCATTTGACTTCTTCCATGCGCACCTTATGAGGATCAATCTTCATACACCCATTAATGGGTAATATTGTAAATCATTTAATTTCTTGTACATGTACTAAATGAAGTGCAAGGGTTATGCATATTGTAATTTATACTAGCACTTGTATCTAGTATAGGAGGTTCAAAATGTTTGAACAAAATATAGTTTCATGGGTTGTCACAGTTTTGAGTTACGTTCAAAATGGGAGAATAGAAAATGTACACCAACCTTTTTACAGTAAAATGTTATCTCATGGACTGTGATGATGTCTGGGTATGTTTGCAGTGGAGTAATTGAGGAGGCAAAAAATAATTGACAAATTGTTTGAACGAAGTATGGTATCATGGAATGCAATGATCTCTTGATTTTTCTATAAATGAAGAATTAAATGTGCTTGTCAATTGTTTGTTGAAATGCCAAAATGAGATGTTGTGTTATAGAATTCTATCATATCAGGATGTGTGTAGACGGGGATGATAGTGTGTGCACGACACATGTTTGACAAAATGCCAAATAAAAATGTAGTCTCATGTACTGCAATGATTACAACATGTGTGCTAAACCAAATGAGTGAGAAATCCCTTCAATATTTTTCTCAAATGTGGTTGGTAGGTATCAAGACAGACAACAACGTTCATGTTTTAATCCTTTCAATTGAATGTATTGTTAATTTAAATCTATCACTTCTCCACAGATGCTTTCTCATAGATGGTTCAATTTGTTGTGTGGGAAATTTTATTGAAAAAAAGTACAAATTAGATAGAATTTTGAAGCCCATTCAATCAAGCCAAAAGATTATGACATCAATGATACAAAGTGAAAACTTAATATACTTTGACAATTCCATCCATTACTACATTTTTTTAAAACACTTTCAAATTGTTTCTAGACATTCTCATAATGTAATTGCACAATATTTTGCACATGACATTATTTCAAATAAGATTGACAAACATGTTTTTTCATTGCAAATGACATTTGAACACGTTTCATTACACACTAATGCACACACAAGAAGTCATCACCACCATACCACCACAACGATACAAAAAATGACACCACCAATGCCGCAACATTGTTGGAACAAAGTAAAGACCTTCACTAATCATGTGAAATGTCATTTTTACCACAAATAGAATCATTTTCTAAATGGGATACCAATTGAACTCATGTGTTGCACAAATATATGTGACTAATAGACCAAAAAAATTCCTATTTGACCTTCCAAACCTCTTCGTCGTACCCATTGCACATCAAGTTGCAATTTATAGTTAATTAATATGTGGAAGTAAATATCTACTAAAGGCATATTGTGCACAAGGTTATTCACGAGTTCATTGACAAAAAAAGTAGGGAACGAAGAATAAGAGTAAAATATGGCAATGATAATGGTCATAGAAAATCGAATGGCTAGACTATGTGATGTGTACTTATGTGTCTGACAAGCAGTGTCGAGATGTTGGAATCATAGTTGATAGGACTCTTTTATGTCGTCTCATCTCAGGTTCATTGTATTTTATTGTGTAGAAGGGGAAATGGCATGATGAGCAGGAAAAAAAGATGGAAAATCTAACAACCACCCATGCTTCAATCATCTTGCATGTTTATGGGAGGTTGTCAACCATAGATACATAAAGCTAGCACATTTGTTTCATAGAGGGAACACCTTCAACATAATTACCAATTTTAAAGGAGTAAAAACTAGATAACTAAAAGTTCATTGATAAGTTTAATGGTACCAATAGATGATCAGTTTTTAGATTTTTCGATTCATAATTGGCCATTTATGCACTACTACTAAGACATTATTCATAAGCAGTGGTGATTTTGAGTGCACAATCCTTGGGGCATCATTAAGTAAGTAGTGGACGACACTTTGAAATGGTCACTTTTTGACCCCTCAATGCTTAACAAATTCTATAGGGAGCTTTGTTAATACCCAAAAATAGTTTAGGCTCTATGAGTGTGTAAAGTTAGTTATGACAGCTACAAATAGTTCACGATCTATGTGTGCATGAAGCTAACTATTACGACTACTAGTATGATTCCCCTAGAAGTACATGTTTTTAAGGGAAAACATCAACTTCCTTAATTTTTTTTGGTAAATTAATTAACTAGTATTAAAAGTTTGAAATAATAGTTGGCATTTATAATATATAATATAATTATAATTGTGGGGATTTCCACTTAGTGTGATGGCTAATTGGTGGTGTTGATTTTGTGCCCTCCAAGGTTTAAACCCTCATTGGGTCATTGTGATCTCATGCTTATGTCTTTGTTGATCCAATGTGCTTGTGGGTTTGAGCCCCAGCTTTATTAAATGGGGATGAGATCCCCCATTTTTGGCCTCATAGGTTGATAGATTTGAGTCAAGATCATTTCATTTAGGGTTGGAGGGTATGTTGTGTCAATGTCATAGATCACTTTAAAAGTTTACAAGGCGTGCTAATTTTAAAAAAATGATAATAACTGTGGAGTTAATGTAAATAAGTTAATATATTTGCTACTTTTAATTTTTATGACAGAATATAATGTTAAAAATATTATTAATGTGATGGAAATTAGGATATTTTTTAGATAAATATCTCAAGAATATAAATCATTGTGTTTCACTTTAGTTTAGATCTACACTTGTGGAATTAATTTGATGTGTGGAAATAAAAGTGGACCTATAGAAATGAATTGGAAGGGAGTTAACAATGTTAGCATGTACATCTCAAACCAATGTACCTATGTCAAAAGTGGTGTGGTGTATGCAGGGACCATGTAGGAAGTCGTTAAACAAGGATTTATTCTCCTTTAGTCAAAACCCTAGGTGGACTAGTTAAATGTGATAGACAAAGACTGAAGACAATAGGAAATCATACAATATGCCTAAGATGATGATGTGATTAAGATGTGTGAATGATGAAAATGTGAATCACAATGCAATGTAAAATTCAAGCACACATTTAGAAAATCGCTTAATAAAGCCTAAGATCTATGTATAAAATCAAATGATGAACAATAACATCATAGTAAAGTCCCTCGATTACTATGATAAATAATTGAACACTTGGCACATATTTTCTCTCGGAATTTGTAGCATAACTTTGATATCATCATGATAGTATGAAGACTTGAAGCTTGATAATGGATTCTTCATAGATGTTTTTTTATAATGATAGTACTAACTCTTGACAAGGGTAATGCTTGTAGATGATTGGTAATTTGATGATAGTTTAGGTGCTCAAAAGTCCTATTTATATGGCCAAGGAGAATTGAGTGAGTGAAGGTATTATTTATATGTCTCACATAACATTTGATCAATGGTGAAGATTAATTAGGAAGATCAATAGATGGAAAGCTTTGAGAGAAGGTAAGATCTATAACGCACATGGATTGATGAGGTGGAGGGATAAGATAGGTTGTATATGCATAGAGGAAGTAAATAAATATTAATTTTATTTATTTGAGGTGGGATAGTTGAAATAAGTTATTTCAATTTATTTAATTTTGAGAAGGAAGTGTTAGCTAATTAATTTAAAATTTATTTAATTATAGATGGCCAAAAGATAAATTAATTAAGAAAAATGACGAGTTAATTATATTACTAAAAAATATTTAATTGACAATAGAAATAAAAGGATAATGAATCAATTAAATCATAGAAAATGTTAGCTTAGTTATTTAATCAATATGGAAAGAAGAAAAGTGGTGAGAAGTGATGACAAGATAAAAATGCATTAGTCATTTTTAAATCTCTACATTTTACCCCTTCTTATAGTATTGTTTCAAACAAAAAAAATACTAATGATGTGCTCGAGTGATAGGATACAAGAAGGATGGAAGGATGGATGGATGCCCCTAGAGAGATTGGCTAGAAAGTGAGTTTAGGTCAAACTCTAAAAAAGAGACGTGATAGAAAAGCGTGGGTAAAGATATATGAATGTAACTAAATGGAACTATATATAAGCTTGCATATTGATCAAATGTAAGGTGAAGCATATAGATGGATAATGGAATGGATGGGGGGAAGTGCAAGATGGATAGGATATGATAGGATATACAAGATGGATGGATATGATTAGAAATGAAAAATTGATGGATGTGTCTAATGTTATTTGTTGTGTTTCATATTATCATCTAGCATTTTGTGAAGCAAATGACAAGAAAATAATAAAAAGGGATCAAAGATTAAGATGAACAATCAAAATAAAGAGAAATGATAAAACTATGACCACACCCAATTTCTTACTCTCGACTACGATATTAAGAATAAGGCTTTTGCAAGCTTCCTCATAATAGCTAAAAACAAAATATCAACAAGATACACATACAAAAAAAGATCATGTCTCATTCCTTAGTCTCCACCATGATATCAAGAACAAGGATTCATTGAGTTTCCCCAAGACATATAAAAAGAAAAGATAAAAAAATATTAAATAGATAAAATTAAAGATAAATATATTAAGATAAAGACCAAGGTGTTGGTTCCCAGATCAACAGATTGGAAATCCTATGAGCTTTCCTACTCAATTATGGGTTCTTCCAATTGACTTGGCCAACAAATGGGAGTGATCAATTATGATCCTCCTCCCCTTCACTTTAGGCTCTGCAGAACCAAGATGGGTGAGCCCATACCTTAACCTAATCTCTAGGTTCAATGATTTTTATAGAAGATAGCAATGTATATGAAACTTGGGTGATCTCTCAAGATGGAAAGTGAATTCTTGAGTCTGATTGAATTATGAATATCACAACTATTTAATATTTGAATAATGTTTTATAATAATGTATTGCTTGTAATTGAATACATGTGTAAAAGAATTGTAAAATGTAAATATGATTATTGAGTGGAAATGCCCTAAAGATACTTGATTAAAACACCTTAAATCGGTATTAGACCAGTGCCTTTATCCTCTGAGAGTATTATCAATTCAATTTAAAATGATCCTACATATAACCCCATGAGACGGTTTTAACAACTTACTTTTCAAGTAAGACCATCAGCCCAAACGCATATATATGCATAATAATTTAAATGTGTTGTTACAATTAGTCTTATGGATTTTATCTTATTTATGAAAGACCAATAAGACAGAGTGAAGCCTTAACAACCAATCTTCAAACTAATGATCAAAGTGAAACTAATTCAAATTATTATGTCATAAGATAACACATTGAAGCATCTAAATGAAGTAGTTTATCACATAGAAGTGATCAAGTTAAATGAAGAAAAATACCATAAGGAATGAAAGATCAACTGGAATTATATTGAAATAAGCATGATTAAATCCAACTAAATACAAATTGTGTAATTGTTCTTCTTTAGTCGTGCATCTTCAATAGACAAGACCAAACTACATTGTACATGAACAATATTGTTTATTCTTATTCTTTATTTGACATCAAAATGATCACCTATATATAGACAAGGATTCAGTTTGCGTGAAAAGGCATACCCTTTCACAAAAACTTGTAACTTCTTAACTGAAAACTAAACAAACTGTCGTAATAGACATATTACATAAAAATTTCGAGACAACATTTTGAAACTTTTAGTCACAAGGAATAATCCCTCAACAGCTCGCTACATTTCTTGATATTCTCTAAGAAATTATTCAGAGGTATGTGTATATATATATCATGGATGATATCTCTGACTATAATGTGTAGCTCAACTAACCGTTCCATCTACAATATTTGCATTCTTTTGCTCTGTGAATCCTTCCATACTCTTTGTTGCTAACAAGATCCTGCACAGATAAAAATAAGTTAATCATATTTTAATTTAGAAAAATAAAAACTTACCTGTCGTTAGGGAATGTTTAAAGAGTGATTAGTATCCTTCTACTTTGGAAATTTGGAAATTGTACCGCCTCCCTACATTTTTCAAAGTCTACATTGAGTTTCAAAAATTGCACTTCTTTCCGCCTGTGATTTCTGATGATTACACTTTGTTGTCTTCTTTGGAAACATTAAACCTTCAAAATGTGTGGGCCCTATCTTCATTTCAGAATTTCAATAATTCCCTTACAAGACTTCCATTCCTGATTATTAGCACCCTAAGCATCAGTTTTCAGAACTTAGTCCTACTCATACTTATATCCTCAAAATATGTGGGCCCAAACCTTCCTTTCAAAAATTTGGGAATCACACTAATTTACTTCTATTCCTGATCACTGGTACCACAAAAATAAAAACTTCACCTTAGTGCCACATGTCACACACTCGCTACCTTGCAACCTGAAAGATTTCCTGCCAATCAACCTCGTGACCTAGAGACAATTCATCATCTTCTAATCCTTGGCATTTTTTATTTACTTCCACTTAAACTCCCAAGCTAGCGACTAGCTTCTCTCTCCATCTCTCAGCTTGAATCACTAACTACCTTAAACCACCGCAACCTAGCGACTGACCACCGTCTCTAGCTCACTAACTGGAAATATCAAAACTTCAAACCTTTGTGAGATGTCAACCAAGGAAATCAAACCATCCATTACTAACTCATGACTTGTTTTATTAACCACCTCAAGCCCTCGCAATCTAGCGATAAAAGTAAACATCCTCTATCGCTAACTCATGACCTAAAATGTTAAGTTGGACATAAACCGCAATGATCCAACGATAAATAATAACAAATATTTTGGCACCAATTATCCAACCTTTTATGCTATCCTCATCAACTGGCTTGAGCTAGGGACAATAGTTGGTCTTTAACATTCTGGATAGGTGGCAGTCATGCGCAATCTCTCCAACTTAAGAACAGACCTCCTTGAGAACCTGAGAGCTAGCCATAACCAAGAAACTTAACCTTTATCATCGTAGCCTCTAAAAATATCCATATGACAATTGCTTGCTCACTTGCCATCCTGAGAAGAATATTCCTTTTCATCCCACGAGCCAGCGACAGGGAAAAACAAAACCTTTAGCTTTTATAATTTAAGATACGTGGCATCTTGTCACTAACTCGCAACCCATCAACATGTAAACGCTCATGACCTCGTGAGATAGCGATAAAAAAAGTACTTAATTTCTCACCCTTAACTATCACAAGCTTTCCACATCTTTCAATCATTGCTACTAATTGTCGCGACCTACCAACTAACATTCTGTAACTGTCTTCCCACAGGTTCTATTCTTTAGAGATTCGGGAATTTCACTTCCTCCCTCCATTCTGTGATGAATTCCCACTTCCAATGCCCTTTTCCCAAATAAAGGAGTTCTTCCATGGTAATAATTCTTTTCATCGTTCACCAATCGGGAATTTGCCAAGTTAGCTTCTTTCGCCATCTTTCAATCATGCACATGGAAAACCAACAATAACTATTTTCATGGATTAACTAAAAATGTAAATATAAATTTATCAAAACATAAGCTCAAACTATGTTATATGGGAGGCAAAATCAAATTGAAAATTTGTGTGCCAACAGTGGCTCTTTCTGGGGACATCTATTCATACATGGACATAGTGAGATCCTAGCTATCTCTGGAAAGAAGACCATAAGACTAATCAGGAAGAAATAAAAGAAACAAAAAGAAAAAGAAAACATCTTATTTTAAAAAATACTCCTTATTTCTTATGAGAGTAAATTCTTGAGGTACTTAGCGTGCACTAGGAATTCTTAAACTTCTCCTTTAGTATTTTGTAAGAAGTAATAATTACCTCCTCCTTTGTCCATAATAATACAAGGTCCTAGCCATAGTTCTTCAAATTTTCCACACTTCCCTTTGTCTTGATCTTTAGCATTCCACTTTAACACCCACTCACCAATTTTGAAAATCCTATTGTGTGCTCTCTTGTCATGCAACAATTTCACTTGTTTTTTCTTTATGATATTCCTTTCTTGAGCCTCTCTTCTGATCTCATCCAACTCTATTAACTATTCGATCCTTTCCTTCATGAAATTTATGTCCTCAAGTTCAAACTTGTATACTAGAAATAAATTATTCAAAGGCAATCTAGCTTCCTTTCCATAAATCAATTCATATGGAGAAAATCCTATAGATTTCTTGACAGTGATTCTATCAGCCCATAATGCTAGATTTATTTTTGAGTCCCAGGCCCTTTTTTTATTATCTAACATTCTTTTGATTATCTTCAAGATATTTTTATTGCTAGATTCTGCTTGGCCATTTCCATGTGGATGGTATGGTTGATGGGGATTTTCCGCTACAAGAGCTTTATTTCTCTCCCTAAGGCTCTTTATTAGCCTTCCTAGGGAAACTTATCTTTACCCTAACCAGAGGATTCTTTCTTCAATCCCCTACTCCACCAAATCTCACCAATCAACTTCAAACACTCTTCACTCCTCAATCTTCTATGCACTCATGGGTCTTATCCAAGAAACTATGTTTTCCATCCTTCTTAAGCATGATGCTAGGTGTCCAACCTCTTTCTCCATCATTCCCTTTAGGTTCTTGGATCCTTTTAACTTACCCTTCAAGGGATTTCCAATCGAGTTCTTGTTTCACTATGTTTTAGGCCTTGTAGCCTTTTTGCTCAATTAGGCCTCCTAAAACTTGAAATCTTGGAATTTCTCCAAATTTCCCTTAACAAGATCCAAAATAACTCTATAATAATTCTACTACCAAACTAGGTTTCAATATTTTCTAGGTCTTGGTTCCTCCAAGTGTCCGTACACTAGACTTTCAGCAAACCCCTATTTTAAGGGTTTTTAGGGCATGTAGACCAGTCTACCTTTTGTTGGCTCACAATGTGCTCAAATGAACTCCTCTACACTCCTCCTTTCAACAACATGACCATGTCACATGCCCCTACACTCAATGACTCAGGATTGGAACAAACCAATCCATCCAATCATTCTTTATCCCTTTGTAATACTGCAAGCTCCTAGCTGGGTAACCATGGACTCGCCTAGGGCTTACTGGAAATATTAGCTCCCATGCTCCAAACGAAAAAAAAAAACACACATATTTAAAAATTATACAAAGTTACCTTTTTTATTACAAGTGGCCATAAGTATTCAACCATTGGAATTCAAGAAGGAGCCATTTTTACATAACTACCTCTGTTTAGGACAACGAACCAGATAAAACAAAAGAATTCACAAAATGCTAAAGAAATGAACAAAATTTTCAAATTAAGTCCACAAAAAGTATCTACATAAAAAGCGCTAAATCCTCAATGCATAACAATAAACCATTCAATCCATTTAGGTGTGGATGGTGGCTAAAAAGTGTCTCTGTGTTACAAAACCAGTGCTTCTTCCAAATCAGGTCGTACAATCTGACAACCAACCCCTAAATTAGGGTTTATTTTGTCTTATATAGTTCTCCCCCATGTGCTTATACCCTAAGATTGGGATTTAGACCCATTTAATTCTATTTTCAACTTTTTAGGAAAGTTGTCATGATAACTTTTCAAAGTTGCAAAGTTGTCATGAGCAACTTTTGCAATTTTTGCAATTTTGTCTTCCCACTACTCCCAACTTGCATAGTAGGATTGAAAATCAACATTTTTGGTCCAAGACCATTTCTAGACCTCATATAACCTCTTACTTTCCATTTTGGAGTCTGGTCCACATTTTGACCAACTTTGACTCTCCTAACACCTAGTACAAAATAGACTAACTAGGAATTTTTGGATCAAACCAAAGACAAGAACCTAAAAAACTCCTATTTAAAAATCACTCGACACACCTTGGGACTTAATCACAGTCCTTATTCATTGGTGGTTGGCTAGAACCACCTAAGAGCCAAAATTGAACAAGGATCTTTCCAAGGACCCTAAGGTGCTCCTATACCATTCTCCGGCTGCAACAAGAAAGTTAAGTTACATGGGGTATGATGAGTTATAAGCTAATGCCATGCTTCTTTAAATCACCCTCTTCTATCCAAGTAGCCTCTAATTCAAGTTGATGTTCCCACTTGACCAGATGCTCCGTGTAGGTCTTGTGTCTAGTCTTCTTCTTCACTCTAGAATCTAGGACCCTTTCATCTTGAGGCTTAGTCTCATGGGTAGGTACATAAATTTCTTCCACATCCTTTTCAATGTTTGTATTGTACTCCTGCTCATCTACATATAGACCTTTGTATTTAGTTAAATATTTCACATTGAAGATAGGAGAGATTGATAGTTCCTTGGGTAGATCTAACTTGTAGGCATTAGGGCCATACTTAGCCAATACCGTACATGGGCCAACTCTCCTTATCTGAAGATTGCTAATAATTCCCTTTTGTATTCTGGCTTTGTTAAGGTACACCATCACCAAGTCTCCTACTTCAAACTATAAGTCTCTTCTCCCTTCATCTACCTTAGCTTTCATCTTTTGGTTTGCCTCCATTAGAGTCTTCTTCACCTGCTCATGGACCTCTCTCATAGATTGTGCAAAGTCAACTGCATGTCCACTAACTCCTTCATGACCCTTTAACTCTCTAATCTCACAAATTCCCCTTGGATGCATTCCATACACAATTTCAAATGGACTCTTACCTATGGTTCTATTTGTACTATCATTATAGGCAAATTTAGCCCGTGGGATGACTTAATCCCATCCTTGACCTTACTCCTTGGTCAGAAATCTTAACAAGTTCCCAAAAACCCTATTTATTACCTCTGTTTGATCATCCATTTGAGGATGATATGCAGAACTATGTGCCAAATTGGTTCCAACATCTTCCAGAGTATTTTCCAAAAGGGCCCCATAAACTTCACATCTCTATCTGAGACAATGTTGATTGGTAGGCCATGGATCCTTACCACTTCTCTAAAGAGAGTTTGAGCAATGTAACTAGCATCATGGGTTGTTTTACAAGGGATAAAGTGACTCATCTTGCTAAACCGGTCCACCACAACAAATACACTATCCAAACTAGTCTTGATTGTAGGCAATCCCACTATAAAGTCCATGCTTATGCACTCCCAAGGCCTATTAGGTGTGGGTAGTGATTGATAAAGTCCTGTATTTGAAGATGTACCCTTATCTTTTTGGCAAATCACACACTGTTCCACATATTTCCTTACATCCTTTTGCATCTTAGGCCAATGATAGAATCTTTCCACTAGATCTAAGGTCTTGTTTAACCCAAAGTGACTACTTAATCTACCATTATGCTTCTCTTGAATAAGTTTTTCCCTCATGGATCCCCTTGGAACACATAATTGTTTCCCTTTAAACAACAAACCATTCTGCAGGGTGTATTCAACATATTTACTATGAAAGTGATTATCAAAATCAATGCATACTTTGTGATCTTTGAGAAATGTGCATCCCATGCATATAGATCCTTGAACCCTTCAACTCCTATGCTTTGAAATTGGATCTCTTGGACAATGATAAATCTCCTACTAATTGCATCTGTAACCTTATTGTTTAACCCCTTCTTGTTTTTGATGGTGAATGTGTAGGATTGTAGAAATTCCATCCATTTGATGTGCCTAAGATTGATCTTTTCTTGGGTGTTTATATAGCTTAGGGCTTGGTCATTTGTGTATACAAAAAATTCCTTTGGCAATAGATAGTGCCTCCACTTCTTGAGAGCTTGGACCAATGCATAAAGCTCTAAATCCTAAGATGAATATCTTGACTTAGCTTCATTTAACCTTTCACTAAAGAAGGCTACTGGCCCCCCTTCTTGACTCAACATTGCCCCACAACTATATTTCTTGCATCGCACTCCACAACAAATAGTCTGTCAAAACTAGGAAGCACAAGGATGGGTTGTGTAGCTTTCTCCTTCTTCAACCTCTCAAAACCTTCATTTTCTTTCTTGGTCCATATGAATCTGGTCTTAACGCCACCTTTTATGGTATCTAGGACAGGTGCACAAATCTCACAAAACCTTCTCACAAAATTCTTATAAAACTAAGCCAAACCATGGAAGCTTATCACTTCTATCGCTATTTTTGGAGTAGGCCAACTTAGGATTGCTTCTACTTTGCTTTTGTCGATTTTTAGGTCCCCTTGAGAGATTACAAAACCTAGGTAAACAAGTTCTTGTTTCATGAACTCACTCTTTTCAAGGTTAATGCTCAACTTCTCCTCTTGGAGTTTCTTCAACACAATTTCTAGGTGTTTCATGTGCTCCTCTTTTGTCTTACTAAAGATGAGGATATCATCTAAGTATAGTACTACAAACACACCTATATAATGTTTTAGGACTTTGTTCATTACTCTCATAAATGTACTAGGTGCATTTGTAAGCCCAAATGGCATTACTAACCACTCATAGAGTCCCTCTGTGGTTTTAAAGGAAGACTTCTACTCATCCCCCTCTTTCATCCTAATTTGATAATATCCACTCTTAAGGTCTATTTTTGAGAAGTACTTAGCACCCCCAAGATAAACCATCAAGTATTCTATTCTAGGAATAGGAAATTTATACCTAATTATTATCCTATTTATTTCCCTAGAGTCAGTACACATCCTCCACTTACCTCCCTTTTTAGGTGCCAAAACCACTGCAACAACACATGGGTTGATGCTCTTTCTGATTAGTCCTTGGTCCAAAACTATCTCTTGGACTTGCCTTGCAATCTCCTTGTTTTGTTCTAGTGTCATCTTGTAAGCCGCTTTGTTAGGAAATGATGCCCCTGGCACAAAATCAATCTGATGAATGATTGATATTTGTGGAGGTAGAGTGGCTGGTATCCCATCACAATGATGTCTTGGAATTTGATCCAACAAATGTTTGGCTTCTGTAGACATAGGTGCTTGTTCTTGTGTCTCTTCCTCCTTTGGTTTCAGAATGATGGCATGCCCAATCCCTTATTCCTTCTTCATATCACTTAGTAATTGTTTCCCACTCATTAGGAATGTATTGGAGTTCATACTCTTCACTGTGTCCTCCTCTATCAAGGACTGTATCTTATAAGTGACTCTATTCTTCTTGAATGAGTACTTATTCTCCTTGCCATGGTGGACTGCTTCTCTGTCATACTACCATGGTCTTCATAGTAATAGATGGAAAGAATCCATAGGTAAGACATCACATAGTATCTTGTATTAGTACCCTCCTATGGTGAATTCAACCCACACTTTCTCATTAACCAATATGTTTTTCCCTTTGTTTAGCCAAGTTACATTGTAGGGATTTGCATGGGGTATCTTTTTTAACTTCAACTTTTGCACTGCCTCCACTGAGATTACATTATCTGTGGATCAAAAGTCTATTATGACTCTACAAAACTTTCCAATGATCTTGCATTTGACCCTAAAGAGGGATCTCCTCTGCTTGTGTTCTTCTTTACCAGGCTCCTTTAGCAACACTCTCCTAAGCATGAGACTCTCACCCTTCTCTGAATCAAGAGTTGTCTCTGATTGCTTGACATTACTATCTTCATCTTGGACACATGCTATTTTCTTCTCACCATGTGATGATGATGCCTTATCCAGACATCTATAAGCATGGTGTCTTATTTTCCCACATTGGTAACATTTCATGCTATCAAAATATAAAATTCTGCTAGAGCCACCACTCCTTCCTCTTCCACCACTGTTGTAACTCCTACCTCTATCATAGCCACCTCTATTATCTGGCTCATTTATTTGTTCAACCAACTTATAGTCTCCTTGAATTCTATATTCACTACCTCTACCACTAGAACCTCCTCTATGTCCACCTCTGAAATCTCTGCCTCTTCCTTTTCCCCTAGAGCTAGTTTCTTGCTTCTTATTATTTATTTCCTCCACCTTGAGGGCCATTTGTACACAACCATGGATAGTAGTCAGGGTAAATAGGCTTATCTCTTCTTTAATGCTCCAGCTAATCCCATTTAGGTATCTTTCCACTCTGATAATTTCTTCTTCATGTACCTTGGATCTAAGGCACAACTTCTGAAATTCCTCTGTATAAGAGGCTACATCCATCTACTTCTGTCTAAGATTTTGTCTCTTCTTGTGTAGCTAGATTTCATAATCATCTGATAGGTAGCTTTCCTTGACCTTAGTCATCATAGCCTTTCAATTCACTATAGGCTTCTTTCCTTCTCTCTCTCTTTCTTCTTGTAGGAGCTTCCACCAAGTTAGGGCTTGCCCCCTCGATCTAGACTTGGCTATCTTCACTTTTTGAGCCTTTGTAATCCCATCACATTCGAAGTGATTCTCCATTCCTTCAATCCATTCCATAACTAATTTTGTATCCATTCTTTTAGTGAACATAGGGATGCCTTCAAGTGCTTTACCACTCAATGATTTGAGGGCTTTAAGGAAAGGTTCCTTAGGTAATGGTGGGTCTGGTTCTGGCTCCACATCTTCTTCCCTTTGTGCTTTTCCCTTACCTTTATCATCCTCTAACTTATCCTTCACTTTGTCTGCAGTCTCTGCAACTTCTACTAGCCTTAGCTTCATTTCCTCCATAGCTTCCTCGATAATTCTATTCTTCTATTGCTTCTTTGTAAAATCTCTTGCTAATTCTGCATTTGTCACCACGGTGCTTTCTCCTATTGACTCACTCACATCTTACATACACATCACACTTCCCAAGCCTTTCAATGGATCTGATACCACTTTGATGGGGAGTTTCCACTACAAGAGATTTATTTCTCTTCATAAGGCTCCTTCTCATCCTTCCTAGGGAAATTTATCATTACCCTAACCAGAGGATTCTTTCCTTTATCCCCTACTCCACTGAATCTCACCAATCAACTTCAAACACTCTTCACTCCTTCTCAATCTTCTATGCACTCATGGATCCTATCCAAGAAACTATGTTTTCCATCCTTCTTAGGCATGATGCTATGTGTCCAACCTCTTTCTCCATCATTTCCTTTAGGTTCTTGGATCCTTTTAACTAACCCTTCAAGGGCTTTCCAATCGAGTTCTTGTTTCACTATGTTTTAGGCCTTGTAGCCTTTTTTCTCAATTAGGCCTCCTAAAACTTGAAATCTTGGAAGTTATCCGAATTTCCCTTAAGCCTCCAAAATAACTCTGGATTCCTTCTAAGACCAACCTAGGCTTCAATATTTTATATTTCTTGGTTCCTTCAAGTGTCTGTACACTGGACTTTTAGCAAACCCCTATTTTAAGGGTTTTTAGGGCATGTAGACCAGTCTGTCTTCTGTTCGCTCACAATGTGCTCAAATGAACTCCTCTACATTCCTCCTTTCAACCACATGACCATGTCACATGTCCCTACATTCTCCAACTTTGGATTGGTACAAACCAATCCATCCAACCATTCTTTATCCCTCTGCAATACTGCAAGCTCCTAGCCGGATAACCATGTACTCGCCTAGGGATTGCTGGCAATATTATCTACCATGCTGAAAAAGACGCAAAAATAGATATTTACATATTATACAGAGTTCCCTTCTTTATTCAAAGTGGCCATAAGGATTCAACCATTGGAATTCAAGAAGGAGCCATTTTTACATAACTACCTCTGTTGAGGACAACGAACTAGAGAAAACAAAAGAATTTACAAAATGCTAAATAAATGAACAAAATTTTCAAATTAAGTCCACAAATAGTATCTACATAACAAGCACTAAATCCTCAATTCATAACAATAGACCATTCAATCCATTTAGGTGTGGATGATGGCTAAAAAGTGTCTTTGTGTTACAAAACCAGTGCTTTTTCCAAATCAATCCATACAATCTGACAACCAACCCCTCAATTAGGGTTTATTTAGTATTATATAGTGCTCCCCCATGTGCTCAAAACATAAGGTTGGGATTTAGACCCATTTAATTCTATTTGTAACTTATAAGGAAAGTTGTCATGACAACTTTTCAAAGTTGCAAAGTTGTCATTAGCAACTTTTGCAACTTTTGCAATTTTTGCAATTTTGTCTTCCCATTACTCCCAACTTGCATAGTTGGATTGAAAATCAACATTTTTGGTCAAAGACCATGTCTAGACCTCATATAACCTCTTACCTTCCATTTTGGAGTCTGGTCCACATTTTGACCAACTTTGACTCTCCTAACACCTAGTGCAAAAACAAACTAACTAGGACCTTTTTGGATCAAACCAAAGACAAGAACCTAAAAAACTCCTATTTACAAATCACTCCACACACCTTGGGACTTTATCATAGTCCTTAATCATTGGTGGTTGGCTAGAACCACCTACATGCCAAAATTGAACTAGGATCTTTCCTAGGACCCTAAGGTGCTCCTGCACCAATGGTGAAGAATAAGACAAGGCAATTCCATAGGAATCACATAAATCAGAAAATTATTTTGATCTAAAACACGTTTCATTGTCTACCACAAGCTTATAAGGAACCCAAAAATTGGTTAGAATGTTCTCCATTAGGAATTTGATCATGACTTTACTGTTAGCGATAATAGATCACCAATACAATTGAGGGGGGGGGGGGAATCATTTGTATGCCATAAAATTTAACTTTAAAAACCAAATGATAGATGCAACATTAAACACAATAATATAGACAGCATAACACAACCAATTGTTGTTGAGGAAACCTTGTTAAGGGGAAAAAACCCGGTGGGAATTAACACCCACAAATAATGCACTGAACATATAGTATCCATGTTAAGATAGTTAGCCCTGTTAGGAGATGATTATTACATATAGTACATAGTCCTTGTTAAAGAACATACCATGTTAGAAGTCAAGAGAAACAACAGGCTCACTGCCTAAAGAAGGTTAAATCCACCTTCATGACTCATTGTCCAAGATACAGATATACAAAGATATAATATCCAGTGAACTGACTGATAGCAACATCTTTTCTTAAATAGTTCCAATGAAGTTCACCAGTCACTATCTCTGCTCTACATCCAATAGAATTCTCAAATACAAGCTCACACCTTCCACACTTCACTGTCCACACTCCACTTTTCTAATCAAGAAAATAACTCTTGTTTATACAAGTTTATAATAAGCAATTAGGTCAGCCAATTAAGGCTTCCCCAATGCACAAATAATTACATAACTTCTCTCTAAGATACACACAGTACCTTGAAAAATTAAAAATCAATTACAAATTATCAAATATAATCCAAGATCTGCAATTCATTCTCGTCATCCATAATACACGCTACATCTCTGAAGTCGGCCCCAAATAGGTCTTCTCCAGAACACAAGCCACAATTGACATCACCAAGAGTCTTGCGACCCAAGAATCATAACAAACATTACTCAACATGTCTCCTGGCATTCCCCAAGCTCACATAACATGAAATGTGCTCGCACCTAAACTATCCACAAAACTCAGAGACTAACACTATCACAATTCTTTGTCATTGTTCTGCAAAAAGTCTTCACCAAAACCGTTGTAACTTAAACAAATAGAAACATAAACTCAAGTGACCTAAGATATAAGATCACAGCTCATCCCTTAATACATGTATGTTCTTGCATCCTCTGATAGTTCGTACATGACTGTCAGTCTCGCCAGTTCCTGAGACAACCAGTCTAATTGAGACTTCAACTGAACATATGTTGACATCAATGACAAAACATCAATGCCAACAACTCTAACAAAAACCAATTCCTACAATATCCCCCTTTGGGATTGATGGAAACACGTGAGAAAATCCATCAATCCAAAAGTACAACTCTCAATACAATCTTCTCAATATCCTCTTCACAGATCTCCCTAAAATAATAGGGATTTTCACTGACTCTCTTCACTAAATCTCTCCCCCTTTGACATCAATGGAAAAGGGTGCCATAACTCTATCTCGGTCCATCTTTCCTCTGCAAGGTGTAGATTTTTCAAATCTTCATGCTGATCAACTACAACTGATTGTATGTTTGAAGTCATTTGTTGATAATCAACCGAGTTGAAGATGTGATGATAAACATTATCAGTTAATGTATTGTCATTGATGTCAACTTATTTGAGTATTATTATGGTGTAAAACATTTGTTATGAATTGGAGAAATAGATAAAACAAATTTTACATGGTTGGTAAATGAAGAGTTATGTATACACTGAAAGATAGTAAACACTGAGAAAAACAAAGTGTATACCGAGCACAGTGATAACCGAGCTAAGGATCGCCGACACAATATGATATTGACCGATCATTTAATTCAAACCAAGGCCAACTAGAATTATGATTTGGCAATCGATGATTTTGAGGTAAAAGATAAAGTTTGTTATGTTGATCAAACGGTTATGTAAATTCAATGAAGATCAGACGACAAAGATTAAAATGAGCTTTTAATACAATAGTCGAAGATGATTTAAGCGGTAAAATCAGTGATGGAGATTAAGCAGCAAAATTTGAAGGATGAAAATTAAATGAGATATGATGTCTATATAAGAGACAAGAGATTCATTTTTAATAAGGTCGATGATGCTATGATGCGCACATGCAAAGTTTATGCATGAATAATCAAACTGGTTGAAGACATAACCAAGCATTTTCTGCAGACATCATCGAGCAAACAAAGGAAAGAGCATTACCAAGCAGAACAAAGTATGGTGAATCAGATGAACTGAAGTGAACAAATTGATCAGAGGTATTATGTACTTAGCATATATCTAAAAATCTGCAAAATAGAGTTGTATTTGAATTAGATCATTACTGTATTAGTTTAACCATTATTACAGATAAATATCTTAACCAAGTAGGACAATGAAAGTCTTTATTATAACATTCTAATGAATGTTGAGTGTTTTCTTGTTGACCCCATAGTGAATGCATGGTCAAGAGAGAATTGTTAGTTTTAAATCCTCTAAAAAGATCACATTTAACAGTGTGCATTGTAACCTTTAACAGGGTTGCCTCTTCACCGAGTTCACTTCAGAAGAGTGAAAATATTTTGGGTTACCGGTCTCAGGTGGTTTTGCCCTTAGTAGGGTTGCCATGTTAAAAATCTACGTGTCAATGTGCATGAATGTTGTGGATTTTTATTTTGCTTTACACTTTATTTTATTGACATTGATCGATAATCATAGTATTAATTTACTGATATTCGGTAAACACTATTGACTAAGGTTTGAAGATTACATAATACATTTCACTGAGTTGAATTATATGTTTGAAATTTTTTTAATATACATCTAGAGGAATTTGGGAGCTAACTAATTCACCCCCCCCTCTCAGTTAATCTAACAATTGGTATCAGAGTGTACAATGCTTAGAATAAAGTTTTGAAGGACTTAAGCTAAAGATCACAAGATGTATAAGAGAGACGCACTGAAGTTGAACAAGGAAACCTTCTAGACATGGAAAATTAGAATGAGACTATACCTTTCAAGAATTGGAGACAACATTGTAGATTGTCTGGATAATGAATTCATTCTACCTTCTAGACCTTTGACTGTTAATTAAATGAAAGAGAAACATGAACATAACCTTATCATGGTGGAGATTGCTTCTTCACTTACTGATTCTGAATTTGAGGATGTCAAGACATGTACAACTGCCAAGTAGATGTGGGACAAGCTTACACTAGTTTATGGAGGAGATGAAAATGTACTGAGAGCTAAAGCTGAAATCCTTTGAGGAAAGTTTGATGACATGAGAATGAAGGAAGGAGAGAACATAACACTGTACAATACCCAACTTAAGGAAGTTGTGAATGCTATTCGAGGATCTAGTGGAACTATTGATGAAGACACTATTGTGAGTAAGATTCTTAGAACTTTGTTTCCTATTTATTCTATAAGAGTCTCTGCAATACATGAAATGAGAGCAGCACCTGGAAATAATATTACTATTGATAGTCTTGTTGGAAGATTGATTTCTTTTGAGCTGAATAACTTTAACAACAATATTGTACCTACTACAGAATCCACATTTATGTCTACTTTGAAAATTGGTAAATCTAGTAGCAAATGCATAATCAGAAATAACAGTGATAGTGATAGTGATGACAATGAACTTAATGAACTTGAAGCTTTAATGGTTAGAAGATTGCACAAAGGTAAAGGACGATATAAAGGTAAACTACCTTTGATATGTTTTAACTATAAAGAGATTGGCC
The DNA here is from genome assembly GCA_018584345.1 of Thuja plicata. Classification (NCBI taxonomy): domain Eukaryota; kingdom Viridiplantae; phylum Streptophyta; class Pinopsida; order Cupressales; family Cupressaceae; genus Thuja; species Thuja plicata. The sequence continues at coordinate 267,851 of MU224121.1, forward strand.
ATTTTGCTGCAAGATGCCCTAACAGAAAGAATGATGAAAGAAATGATAGATCTAATGACAGAAAGGATGACCGAGACTACAGAAGCAACCGATAGTATGACAGAAGAGATAACCGAGATTACAAGGATAAAGGTAAGAAAGTATGTTACATTGCTGAAGATAAAGATAATGACAGTAGTTCTTACAGTGATGAATATATTGAGACAGTGTTTGTAGCTTTGACAGATGATTCAGATGAAGATGAAAGGTATGTAGAAATGTCACTTTTTTCTAAAGTTAGTAAGCATGCAATTTGGGTTATTGATAGTAGGTGTACACATCACATGATTGGAGATAAAGGAAAATTTGAATTTCTTAAACATTATGATGGTGGATCTGTAAGAATGGGAAATGATACACCTTGTCAAGTGAAAGGAAATGTACTATTATGTTGAACAATCAAATCAAATGTGAAAATACATATTGGGTAAAAAGACTTAATTATAATCTATTGAGTGTTTCACAGTTGAATAATATAGGTCACCGAGTTGCATTTGAAAATAGAAAAGCTAGAATTTATGATGGAACTAGAAAGTTGATTGGAACTGGTGAAAAATCTAAAGGTAAACTATTCTACCTTGACACTGCTGAAACTACTTGCTTATTGGAAAAGAATGAAGATATATGGTAATGACATAAAAGAATTTGTCATGTAAATTTTGACAACATGGTTAAGATTAGTAAGAAAAGAAAAGTTAGAGGCTTAGCGAGCTTATCTAAACCAGACCATGTAATGTGCAAAAATTGTCAAATGGGAAACATGTCAAAATCTAGTTTCAAGAGCAAAAATTTTTCATCTAATGATATTTTGGAGTTAGTTCATATAGACCTATGTGGACCAATGAGAACACAGAGTTATTATGGGGACAAATACTTTATTTTATTTGTTGATGACTACTCTAGAATGATGACTGTCATGTTCCTAAAATAAAAATCTAAAGCATTTAAGATGTTTAAATGGTACAAAGCTAAAGTGGAAAAAGAAACTGGAAGAGAACTGGAGTGTTTGAGATCTGATAGAGGAGGTGAATTTATTTTTGATGAGTTCAATAAATTTTTTAATGAGTATGGAATCAAAAGATAGGTTACTGCACCGAGGACATCACAACAGAATAGAATTGCTGAACAAAGGAATAGATCAATTGTTGATTGTGCTAGAACACTGATGATTGAAAAGAGTGTTGCACAAACATACTAGAGAGAGACAGTTAGCACTGTTGTATACAAATTGAACTGATTACAACTGAAGAAAGATTCAAACAAAACACCTTATGAGCTATGGTATGGTTACACACCTAATATGAGTTATTTTAGATTTGGAAGTCGTTGTTATATACTGAAAGATGATCAAAATGGTAAATTTGATTCAAAAAGTGATGAAGGAATATTTAGTGGATATTCTACTAAGAGTAAATCCTACAAATGTTTGAACAAGACTTTTAACAAAATCATTGAAAGTGCAAATGTGAAATTTGATGAATTTGTTGTGAAAAATGATGAGGACAACATGAAAGAACTAGAATATTACAATATATTTGTTTACATGGAAGAACCTAATACTATACCGATGCAGATGCCTAACGTTATCGTGCGACAGGGTAATGTCACCGGGCAACAGGTAGCACATAGCGAGCATCAATAAAATGTTGAAACTGAAGATCATGAACAAGAACACAATGAACATGCTGAAGAAGACAATGAAGAATAGAGAACTGAACCAAAACTTTCTAAATATGTGAGAAGACATCAAATACAAATTTAGATTATTGGAGATAAAAGAGCTGGCATGATGACAAGAAGTAAGTTGAGAGAGAACACTTGTTTGATTTGTGAATTTGAGCCTAAGAATGTTAAAGATGCATTAGAAAATGAAGAATGGATTAATGTTATGAATGAGGAAATTGAGCAGATACACAAAAACAAGACATAGACATTAGTACAGAGACCGAGTGATAAGAATGTCATTGGCACGAAATGGATATTCAGAAACAAATTAAATGAGAATGGAGATGTAATCAGAAATAAAACAAGATTAGTTTGCAAAGGGTATGCACAAGAAGAAGGAATTGATTATGGAGAAACTTTTGCACCTGTTGCTAGACTTGAAGGAGTAAGAATATTACTTGAATATGCTGCATACAAAGGATTCAAAGTATATCAGATGGATGTCAAGTCTATATTTTTTAATGGAATATTAGAAGAAGAGGTATACATTGAACAACCTAAAGGATTTGTTGATCCTGATCATACAAACATGGTATGTAAGTTACGCAAAGCTTTATATGGATTGAAGCAAGCATCGAGGGCACGGTATGAAAGATTACATTCCTATCTTATAAGTATTGGATTTATTAGAACAAGTGATAACATCAATTTGTATTTAAAAGGAGGAAATAATGATAAGACCCTTATTGTTGAATTATTTGTTGATGATATTATATTTGGAGGTAATGATAACATATGCACTTCATTTGCTGATGAAATGAGGAAAGAATTTGAAATGTCAATATTTGGAGAGATCAAATTTTTTCTTGGATTGCAAATTTTATAACAGACTGCAGGTATCTACATTAATCAATAAAAATACATCAAGGAAGTACTGAAGACATTTAGAATGGAAGAATCAAAACCAGTCGGAACACCTATGGTGATAGGATGCAAATTGAAAAAAGAAGACAAGACACCTAAGGTAAATCAAACTTTGTGCAGATCTATGATTGGTAAATTGATGTATGTTGTACACACAAGACCTGATATAGCACATGCAGTTAGAATAGTTGCAAGATTTTTTTCTAATCCCAGAGAATCACATATGACTGTTGTAAAAATAATTTTTAGATATCTGAAGATTATGGACTATGGTACAAAAGAGAAGGAAAGTTTGAACTGAAATTTTATATTGATGTTGATTGGGCTAGGAACATAGATGATAGAAAGAGCACCATTGGTGGAGCATTCTTTATTGGAGAAAAATTAGTTACTTGGATAAGTAAGAAGCAAGGATGGATATCTCAATCAAATACAAAAGTAGAAATGTTGCTGCTGCTGCAAACTATTCTAATATTGCATGGATAAAATAATTGTTGAAAGGCATGAATGAAGAGATCACCGACCCAGTGATAATTTACTGTGACAATACAAGTGCTATAAATATTTCAAAGAATCCCGTGATGCATGCAAAGACAAATCATATATCTATCAAATATCACTACTTAAGGGAACAAGTAAAAGATAAACAAGTGATACCGAAATATGTGCAATAAAAGGAACAACTTGTAGACATATTCAAAAAACCCTTACCGAAGGATACATTTGAGTACTTGAGAGGTAGACTAGGGGTTCTTCCCTTGTCTATTGGTAACTAAGATGAATAGGAGGTTGCATAAACCTACATGAAATCAAAATATCAATCATGTTGATGCAAAGTTGAACTGGACTGACACAAACATATCAGTACACTGCAAGGTACCCCTTGCACGGAAAACCAGAGATATTTGAATTCTCTACTGAGAGGTGTATATTTCTTTTTGGCATTGTTGTCAAAGTGAGAGAGATTCAAAAAATATCTAAAGGGAGAGATATTCAATGAATTATCTATCCATCCAAGGGAGCAAAGAGAAAGGGAGAGATACATCTATCGACAAAGAGATCAAGAACAAAAAATTCACAACTGCAGTGAGAGTTTGCATGGTGAGTTTTTAATATTGAAACAGTTTATATATTCAAGCTAAGGAGAGCTACAGAATTGTTGCAGTTGTAGAACATAAGTTGTATGACATTTTTATATTGCATATTTCATATTGTGTTGCCATCAATGCCAAAGGGAGAGATTGATGAACTACAATTGATTGTATGTTTGAATTCATTTGTTGATAATCAACCAAGTTGCAGATGTGATGATAAACATTATCAGTTAATGTATTGTCATTGATGTCAACTTATTTGAGTATCATTATGGTGGAAAACATTTGTTATGAATTGTAGAACTGGAACAAACAAATTTTACGTGGTCGGTAAATAAACATTTTTGTATACACTAAGAGACAGTAAACACCAAGAAAAACACAATGTATACCGAGCACAATGATAACCAAGCTAGGGATCACCGACACAACACGGTATTGACCGATCATTTAATTCAAACCAAGGCTGACTAGAATACTGAGCTGGCAATTGATGATTTCAAGGTAAAAGATAAATTTTATTATGTTGATCAAACAATTATGTAAATTCAATGAAGATCAGGCGATAAAGATTGAAACATGTTTTTAACACAACAACCAAAGATGGTTTAAGCGGTAAAATCAACGATGGAGATTAAGTGACAAAATATGAAGGATGAAAATTTAATGAGCTATGATGTCTGTATAAGATACAAGAGATTCATTTTGAATAAGGTTGATGATGCTATGATGTGCACATGCAAATTTTATGCATGAATGATCAAACTGGTTGAAGATAGAACCGAGCATTTTCTGAAGACATCACTGAGAAAACATATGAAAGAGCATTGTTGAGCAGAATAGAGTATGGTGAATCAGATGAATTGAAGTGAACAAATTGATCAGAGGTATTATGTACTTAGCATAGATCTAAAAATTTGCAAAACAAAGTTGTATTTGAATCAGATCATTATTGTATCAGTTTAACCATTGTTACAGATAAATCTCTTAACCGAGTAGGATAGTGAAAGTCTTTATTATAACATTCTAATGAATGTTGAGTGTTTTCTTGTTGACCCCATAGTGAATGCATGGTCAAGAGAGAACTATTATTTTTAAATCCTCTAACAAGGTCACATTTAACAGTGTGCATTGTAACCTTTAACAGGGTTGCCTCTTCACCAAGCTCACTTCAGAAGAGTGAAAATATTTTGGGTTACCGGTCCCAGGTTGTTTTTTCCTTAGCAGGGTTTCTGCGTTAAAAATATATGTTTCAATGTGCATGAATGTTGTGGATTGTTATTTTTCTTTACACTTTATTTTATTGACATTGATTGGTAATCACAGTATTAATTTACTGATATTCGGTAAACACTATTGACTAAAGTTTGAAGATTATAGAATAGATTTCACCGATTTTAATTATATGTTTGAAATTCTTTTTATATACATCTGGAGGAATTTGGGACTATAGGATAATTGGGAGCTAAATGATTCACCCCCCTTTCAATTATTCTAACACGTGCCTGCAATAACTAGGTGCTCAAATACCCAAATGTGTTCTATTTTGTTCCTGCGATCACTCCCCCTGAGGAGTGGATTCATACATCAAGTCCAGGAAATGATATAAATCTAAAATCCCCTAGACTGAGGCATTCTTGCATCAATTAGTTCTTGCAAGGAGGGGCTCTCACCCCAAGCATACCTCTGAGATACTCAAATGCATCTTTTGGTAAAGGTTTTGTAAATATATATGCTATTTTTTCCTTTGTGTTGATATACTCTAATCTAATCTCCTTGTCTGCAACCTTGTCTCTTAAGAAATGATACTTAATTGAAATATGTTTAGTCTTTGAATTTATAACTGGATTCTTTTACATATTCACGGTGCTAGTGTTATCACAATCAATAATGACTGGCTCTTCAAAATTTATCCCAATGTCCTTCAACATATGCTTCATCCAAACAATCTATGTGAAATTTATAGCAACAAAAACATACTCTGATTTAGGAGTAGACCAAGCTATACAATCCTTCTTCTTACTTAACCAGGAAACCAACCTTTTCCCAAGAAAAAATGCACTACCACTTGTACTCTTTCTGTCATCAACACTTCCTCCCCAATCAACATCAGTATAAGCGTGCAAAATTTTTTTATCAATTTTTTCATACCATAAGCCATATTCCAGTGTCCCTTTAAGATATCTAAATATTCTCTTTACTGCAGCAAGATGAGTCTCTTTAGGATATTCTTGATATCTTGCCACAATTCGAATTGCATTAGCAATATCTAGTCTAGTGTGAGTTAGATATTGTAAACCTCTAATCGTGGATCTGTACTTGGTCTGAAAAATACTCTGAGATTATCCAATATTAGTAAGCTTGTAACCAATAACCATAGGTGTTCCAACAGGTTTACACTCTTCCATTCCAAACTTTTTCAACATTTCCTTAAGATACTTGGTTTGAGAAATAAAAATACAATTCTTGTTTTGATTAATTTTCAACCTAAGAAAAAATTTCATTTCACCAATCATCGACATCTCAAATTCATTTTCCATTTCCTTAGAGAATTTATTACTTATTTCATCATTACCTCCAAAAATGATATCATCTACCAAAACTTCAACTATTAAGATTCCATATTCACTAGTTCTTAAGTACAAATTATTGTCTGCATTACCTTTTCTGAAACCAAGACGAAGTAAATACCTGTCCAATCTAGCATACCATGCTCTAGGTGCTTGTTTCAGTCCATACAAAGCCTTCTTCAATTTCAAATTGTGTCCTCTTTATCTATCAAAGGAAATCCTTCAGGCTGCTCAATAAACACTTCCTCCTCTATATCTCCATTCAAAAATGCAGATTTCACATCTATCTGATACACTTTAAAGTCTTTGTGTGCAACATAAGCAATAAATAATCTCACTGCCTCAAGCCTAGCAACGGGAGAAAATGATTCTTCAAATTCTATGCCTTCTTATTGTGAGTAGCCTTTACAAACCAATATTTCCTTATTCATTACAACCATTCCTTCTTCATTCATTTTGTTTCTAAAACCCCGTTTAGTCCATATAACATTCTTATCCTTAGATCTAGGAACCAATTCCCAAGTGTTATTTTTCTTTATCTGTTCCAAATCTTCCTGCATTTCTTTAGTCCAAGATTCATCTTTACATGCCTCATCAGTAGTTTTTTTTCTACTTGAGAAATCAAACAAATCTCATTTCTTAATCTAGATCTTGACATCATGTCTCTATATGCATTGCCAATAATTTGATTTTCAGGATGGTTTTTCTTAACATACCTTGGTGTCTTTGGAATTTTAGTATAATCATTTGAATCATTCAGACATACCTCAATCTCATGATCAACCTCAAAAGGTACTTCTAGATTTGGAGTGTCCCCCCTGTTCTCTGAAGTCTGGCTATAGTCATATATTCTTTCTTGAATCTAAAAATTCTCATCGATCCTTACATTAGAAATTTCAATTATCTTCTCAATCTTAGATTGAAATGTTTATAGGATTTTCTCTTAGTGTAATAACCAAGGAAGATCCCTTTATCACTTTTAGCATCAAACTTTCCTATCTCATCATCTCTTTTGATATAGAATTGACTACCAAATATTCTAAAATATTTCACAGTAGGAGCATGATTAAACTATAGTTCATAAGGAGTCTTATTAGTACCTTCTCTAATTTGAATTATGTTCAAAGTGTAAACTGCAGTACCGACAACTTCTATCCAATGAACATGTGACACATTTCCTTCAAGCAACATAGTTCTGGCAGCATCTAATATAGTTCTATTTCTTCACTTTGCAAACCCATTCTGTTGTGGTATCCTTGGAGCGGATGTTTGTCTGTATATTCCATGCTCTTCGCAGTAGGTATTGAACATATCTGAAGTAAAATCTCCAACTCTATCTAACCTTAGGCATTTTATCTTCAAACCTGATTCATTCTCAACTTTTGCTTTGAAAATCTTTAATTTATAAAAAGCCTCAGATTTATCTCTAAGAAATGAAAACCACATCATCCTAGAAAAGTCATCAAAAAAAAGTTGAAATACCTTTTACCATAGTAAGATCTTGTTCTTGTAGGACCACACAGATCTATATGCACCAGATCCAAATTCCCTTTTACTGAGTAAGATTTACTTTTGAATCTTCTTCTAGTTTGTTTCCCCATCACACATTCTCTACACATAGTGTTATAAGGTTTCACAATCTTCGATAGATCTCTAATAACATTTTTCATACTTTCTTTCACAATGTTATCAAAATTTATATGACAAAATCTTCTATGCCAAAATCAACTATCATCAACCTTCACAACAAAACAAGAAACTTCTGTAGTATTCAACTCAAATACACTACCTCTTGACTTAGTACCAAATGCGATAAAATCTCCTATCTGAATTATGATAAAAATATTTCCCATAATTGAATTTCAAATGATAACCCTTGTCTACAAGTTGTACAACACTCAACAAGTTATGCTTAAGTCCATCAACAAGAAATACATCATCAGTATTAGTTTGACCATCAAGAGAAATCAATACCACTCCAATGATAAACTTAGGAGTATTGTCACCAAATATGACTACGACACCATCATATTTGGTTAGTTGAAAAAACTTGTTTCTATCACTAGTCATATGATGTGAACAACCACTGTTTATGATCCATTCAAAATTATTTTCAACATTTGAAACTAGGGTGTTCTCTTCATGAATAGGTTCATCATCTTTAATAGTGATAAATCCAATTTCATCATAATCCACAACATCATCATCTGACACACCTTCACATGCATAATAACATTCCTTATCCTTGGAGTAATTAGGTCTATGAAACTTAGATTTATGTGTACGAAATCTTGTAGGAAATCTAGATAGAAAATGACCTATCTTATTACATGAAATTTTTTTCAAAGGTAACTTTCCTTCAAACTTAACCCTACCTCTATTTTCTCTTCTTGCGACCAGGGTCACAATTTCACCTAACTTCCTCTCTTCTTCATGTATCTTTTCCTAATATCAACATATTCACCAAGATCTTCTCGCAAGTCACTTTTGTTGATGCTCGCGAGACCTGATAAATTCTTTTTGTTATTATGCACAATCGCCTTGAATGTTGATTCAACCTTAAGTAATGAATCTCCCATCTCTACGACTTCTAAGGTAGTTAATTTCATAATCAACATCTCTCTATTGAAGTTCATTTTCAAAGGTATGATCTCCTCTATAGCTTGTACTTTAGTTTTGTAAATAGGTGTCAAAGATATAAGAATCTTTGTGATCACTTCTTCTTTACTATAGGTGCCTCCAGAGTTTCTAATGCCTATTACAACCTCAGTAACCCTTTGTATACATGCTCTAACATTCTCATCATCTCTCATTTTTTAGGATTTCCATCTTTGTCTTCCAATTCTGTAACTTTTCCTGCTTAGTAAACTTATCTCCTTCATATAGTGCCTCTAATCTTGACTAGATTTTATGTGCAGAATCTAAATATTTAAACTTTGTGATTCCACCTTTAAAGAGCACACTAATTAGTGTTTCTCTTGCAACCAGGTTACAAGAAACAAAATTATTTTAATCTTTAGTAGCTATTGTAATCTTCAGTTTCCTTTCTTCTTTCCTTATCATTTTTCTCAGTAAATTCATACACTTTAACTTTTGCACTCTCAATGATTTTGTTAGAAGATTTGTTCAGACATTTATAAGCTTTGCTTTTAGTAGAATATCCTAGAAATATTCCTTCATCACTTTTAGAGTCAAGTTTCCCATTTCTATCATCTTTCAGTATATAAAATTGACTTCCAAAAATTCTAAAGTAACTCACATGTGGTGTGTATCCAAACCATAGCTCATAAGGTGTCCTATTTGTATCTTTCTTCAATTGAACTCAGTTCAGTGTATAGACAATAGTACTTACAACTTCTCTCCAGAATGTTTGTGTGGTGCCTTTTTCAATCATCAGTGCTCTGGCACAATCAACAATTGATCTATTCCTCCTTTCAACAATTCCATTTTGTTGTGGTTTTCTCAATTCAGAAACCTATCTTGTAATCCCATGCTCATTACAAAAGTTAGTGAATTCATCATACATAAATTCTCCTCCTCTATTTGATCTTAAACATTTCATTTATTTTCCACTTTGTTTTTCAAATTTAGCTTTATACCATTTGATCATCTTAAATGCTTCAGATTTCTCTTTTAAGAACATGACAGTCATCATCCTAGAATAGTAATCAACAAATATAATAAAGTATATATCACCATAATAGCTATTTGTTCTCATTGGTCCACATAAGTCAGTATGGACTAACTTCAGAATATCATTAGATGAGTAGGTTTTTCTATTGAAACTAGACTTTGTCATTTTTTCTATTTGACAATTCTTGCACATAACATGGTCAGGCTTTGAAATACTCGGTAAGCCTCTCACTTTTATTTTCTTACTTATCTTAACCATGTTGTCAAAACTCACATGAAATAACCTTTTAGGTCACAACCAAACATCTTCATTTCTAGTCAATAAACAACTGGTCTCAATATTATCAAGATAGAATAGATTACCTTTTGTTTGTTCACCAGTATCGATCAAATTTCCTATTCCATTATAGATTATTGCCATTTTGTTCTCAAATGCAACTCGGTGTCCTGTGTTGTTCATCTGTGAAACACTCAACATATTATAGTTAAGTCCTTTCATCCAATATGCATTTTCACATCTGATCATATTATTCAACATGATGATACCTTTTCCTTCAACTGGGCAAGGTGAGTCATTACCCATCCTAACTGATCCACCATTATAATATTCAATAGTTTCAAAATTTTCTTTATCTCCAGTCATGTGATGAGTACAACCACTATCAATAATCCAGACATCATTTTTTCTAACTTTAGATATGAGTGTTGTTTCAACATACCTTTCTTCTTCGTCTTAATCATCCTTCATAGCAACAAAGACTACCTCAATGTCTTCATCAGAATTAGTATCAAAATTTTCATCTTTTTTCTCAACCAGGTAACAAGCCTTCTTTCCTTTGTCCTTGTAATCTCGGTTATCTCTTCTGTCAGAGTGTCGGTTGCTTCTATTGTCTCGGTCATCACTTTTTTCATACTTCTTTTCATAATATATGTCATTGTCTCTTTCATCCTTTCTCTTGTTAGGGCATCTAGCAGCAAAATGTCCAATTTCTTTGCAATTAAAACAGACCAATGGTAATTTACCTTTATATCTTCCTTTAGCTCTATGTAATCTCCTAGGCATTAGTGCTTCAAGTTCATCAAGTTCTTTCTCATCACTATCATTTCTTATAGTGTGTTTTTCACTAGATTTGCTTATTTTCATAGAAGACTTGAATGCAGAATTAATATTAGGTAAGACACTATTGTCATAGTTTTTCATCTCAAATGAAATAAGTCTACAAATCAAACTATAAAGAGTAACACTGTTACTAGCTATTGCTCTTATTTCTTGAATTGCAGATACTCTAATAGCATAAACAGGCAGTAAGGTTCTCAAAATTTTACTTACAACTATTTCTTCATCAAGTACTCATCCTACTCCACGGATAGCATTAACAACTTCTTTTATTATGTCACTGTACTGAGTGATGTTCTCTCCTTCTTTCATTCTCAGGTCATCAAACTTTCCTCTTATGCTTTCAGCTTTATGTCTCAACACATTGGCATCTCCTCCATGTACTAGCTTGAGTTTTCCCACATTTTCTTTGTAGAGGTGCATGATTTCACATCTTCAAATTCAGCATCGATTAGTGAAGAATCAAATTCTATCATCGTAGACTTGTGTTCATGTTTCTTTCTCAATTTATCAACAGTCAGAGGTCCAGTAGGTGCAATATATTCAGTATCCAAGTGTTATGTAACATCATTTCCAATACCAGATAGATGAATTCTTATCCTACTTTGCCATGATGTAATGTTGTCCTTGTTCAACTTAGGCACATCCCTTTTACTCATCTTGTGATCTTTAGCTTAAGTCCCTTTAAACTTTTCTTCCAAGCACTGAAGCTCTGATACCAATTGTTAGAATAACTAAGAGGGGGGGGGGGTGAGTAAGTGGCCTTAACAATTAGTCCAAAAGATCCAACCAAAAACTTATCTCTCAAATATAATACCTTCAGTTATCTTACAGTCCCAATTTCATCAAAATGTATGCCATAAATAATCTTAAAAAATATAAACTGCTCGGTAAGATATATTGTTTATCTTTTATGGACTTTACCGAGTAGCAGCAAATAAACTTAGTGTTAACCGACCAACCCAGTTTCAATAATGTGTAAAACAAAATATCAATGCAATGAAAGATATACACATTTGACACATAGATTTTAACATGGAAACTCAATATGGGAAAAACCACCTGGGAACGGTAACCCAAAATATTTTCACTCTTCTGAAGTGAGCTCGGTGAAGACCCAACCCTGTTAAAGGTTACAATACATACTCTTAAGTGCGACCTTGTTAGAGGATTTAAAACCAACATATTGTCTTTTGACCTAGCACTCACTATGATGTCAACAAGAAAACCTTTTGATTCTCTTGAGTATCTCAATACAATAAGGACTGTTAAATCCCACTCAGTTCAGACATTTTCTAAATCAATGGTTAAACTGATATAGTAAATGATCTGTTCAAAATACAACTTTGATTTGCAAATATTCAGAACTATTGTTAGTCGAATAATACATCCCTAATCAATATATACTTTAGTTCCTTTTGCTTTCTCTCTTTATTATGCTCGGTGAATGCTTTGTCCTTTGTTGCTCGGTGTCTATAGAATTCCTTGGCTCTATTCTTCAACCTGTATGATTAGATATGCATGAAGAGTTCTATCTTCACACAAAATATACTCAACATTCCTCTCCTTGATAATGAACTCCTTGTCTCTTTATATAGACATGATTGGGTAAAAGCACAATAATCTGTCACCCCTAAGGACAATTTTGGGCGCTCATTCGCGTCATACTCGGCCGAGTCAAACTCGGCCCAGTCTAACTCGGCCGAGTTTAAGTGGCACCGAATGGCGCCTACGTGGCCAAGTCNNNNCGCCTACGTGGCCAAGTCGGCTCGTGCGTGAGCCAATGGGAGGGCAAGTAGGACTCGGCCGAGTCCGACTCGGCCGAGTCCCACTCGGCCGAGTCTACCTAGGTGGCATGCCATGTGGCAGCCAAACCCCCAAAAACATAAAAAATCC
>MU224121.1:281388-293189 GCA_018584345.1 Thuja plicata
ATTAGTTTACATCATCTTCAAATTCTCAACAGAAATGTGAATTTTATGCCCTTGAAGTTTTACAGTTTTGGTTTTGTCGTCCTTTTCCTTTGTAAAAGGGTGACAGATTATTGTGCTTTTACCCGATTAGCCGCTCAATCTCCTTATTTTTTTCGTAGATCTCTCCTTGATCCATAAAACTTGCCATGATTTGCTTTATCCCGTAAAGCTCTCCTTTAGTTTTATTCCGTAGATCTCTCCTTGGTAATTATGAATAAAATGCACTTTTAATCTCCTTCCTTGTTTTAGCTTAACTAATCATTGATAATAAAACAATCAATCAGGTAATCCCTAAATTGTAGCTCTGCCAGCTAAGCAATTTTGTCATTCTTTAACTCCAGTTATGCTCGGTCATCAACTTCAGATATGCTCGGTCATTAACTCTAGTTATGCTTGGTCATTAACTCTTGCTCGGTAACACTTTCTCGGTTACTATTGTGCTCGGTATACACTGTGAACTACTCGGTGTTCACTGTCACTTGGTGTATACAGACCTTTTATGTTTTACCGACCACATAAACTTTGTCTCTTTAGATCTTCATGGTTATGACAATATGTGTATGAAAAATCAAACCATATCAAGTTGACATCAATGACAATACATTACATTAACTAATTTAATGTCTTGCATTCACTTTTGCAGCTCAGTGATCATCAACTTATCATCTTCAAACATTCAATCAGTTATAGTTCATCAATTTCCTTTAGTAATCTTCCCGATTTCCTAGTGTTTTCAATTGCTTCCCAAAATTCAATGCCTAAAAACTACCAACACTTTTGAAAAAAACCTTCCTGAAACCCGCCTGATCTAGGTGCTTTACCAGGGTGTAATAGGAAGACTACAGATTTAATCTCTTCAATGGACAAAATCACTATTCAGAAGTCTATTATCCTCTTCTGAAATAAGTTTAGGAATACTATTTAGTATTTGTTGTTGTGCTCTTAAATCATAGAATTCCTAGTTATTTAGTGTATTTTGATAAAAGTTGACAATTTGTTTTGGTTTGCTCTTGGGGGTTTTCTATTATTTCCCCTCTCATTTTTTATTTTTTGGATCCTATTGGCATTTCTCCTATATTTCATACTATTGTGGAAGAACTTGGAGTTCCTATCTCCATCAGACAACCATGTCTCTTTAGATTTTTGTTTCCAATAGGTCTCCTCCTTAGATAGGAATTCCTCATATTTGTGGAGCAATTCTTTTTGTTTCCAGTATGTATCATTTTCCATACCATCGCTTATAACTTATTCATTCAAATCTTGAATGTTCTTTTCTACCTGACTTTTTTTTCAAAAAATATTTTTTAAATGTGATTTATTCGAATTTAAATTTTAAATTTTTAATGCCTTAAGTTTTGACACAAAGAAAAAAATCTTTGATCCTTCAAAATTTTCTTTCTTCCACCATTGTTCTATTAAACCCAAGAAATTTTGTCTTGATACCACATATATTCAAATTTAAATGGATTATTTGAGGGCTTGCTTTCTTCTATTATGTCTAATCTGACCGGAAAATGATCTAATCCATAAACAACGAGGATAGATGTTGAAAGTGTATTATTAAAGGTGCCAAGATCACCTAAAAACATAAATCTGTCTAATTTTTCATCTATATTACTGAAACCTTCTCTCTGGTTGTTCCAGGTATAGGTACCATTGTTCGTTTTAATATCTATAATGTTGTTACTAGATATCCATTCTCTGAATTCTTTTAGTGACTGTGACTCACATTGTATACCATCACTCTTCTCACTTATGTCCAATATCGCATTGAAATTACCCCCAAAAATATAATTCATATCTCTGTGGAGATTGCAGTAACTTCCAGTTTTTGCGCATAAGTTCTTTTCACTACTGGTATTGATTGGTCCATTAACATTAATCAATAAAAAATTGAAGGAGCTCTTAACACTACACACCTAGCCTCCCATCCAGTTGGTTTTCTTGATGACAAATTCAATCTTGACTTTCCTAGGGTCCCAAAATAGAGTTAATCCTTTAGATGTTTCTTCCACATCTACACTCTTTATTTTCCATATTCCAAGTTTCCTACAAAGTTTAGACATTTCTTCTTATTTATTTTGGTTTCTTGAATCAAAATGATTTTTGATTCCATTATATTCAAATTACGCTTTAATAAGCATTGTTTGTTAGGGGCATTTAAGCCCCTAACATTCCAAGTAGTAAGCTTCATTTCTCCTTGGGAAGGAACTTCCCCTTCTCTACATGAAATAAAGTGGTTAGTTTATCCTGGTTTTCAGCTTCTCCATCCATTTTTCTTAGATCCACCAAAGATTTTGTACCTCATTTTTTTTAATGTATTTTCACACAGTTTGGGTTGCTAATCCTAGCACAGGTTGTAGCACTACCTAGATTAACTTCGTTATTATTTTTCATCTCTAAAACCAATTGATCAATAAGCACCTCCTTTTCCATCTCAACTTCTCCTTCCATATCTTTATTTACTCTCTCAGTAAATGTTTGAAAAAACTCCTCTTCCGACTGCACGAAATGATCTCCTTCTACCTCCTCCATTATAAACTCTTCATCAAAATCTTGATGAATTCTCATAATTTTATAAATTTCATCTAGCTCCAAAGGGATCTGATTTATCATGTTAGATTATTTGACCAAAACTAAGGCTAGGTTATCTTCAGTATGTGTTGAATCATTATGAATGTTATACCATTTCTATTCTCCATCGACCTGGAATCGATATCATTAATCTCATGAGAGTTAGGAATTATTGTGTTATTTTGTGCCTTCAGATTATACCAACAAATTAACTCCTCTCTTACCTCATCATGAATAGAGATGATCTCCTCCGATAGTCCTCCTACAATAACCATATTACTTTCCAACTTCTTGACCGTCTCTTCTTGGGAAAAATTTACACATTTTGTGTTTGAAGGGGGATCTATCAAACCAAGTGAATTTGTCATTGTTTGTTTAGATAACTCAGATATAAGATTAGTTATGAAAATTTTTGTGTTGTGTTCCATATTGGTTTCCATCTTTATCTTTGTTTTCCCACCTTCCAAATTCATCACCACCGTACTTACTTCTCATTTATTGTCCGAGGATATTCCACTTTCCTCAGAACTCATTCCTTAATTTAACCTAGATCCTCTAATTTCCTCTTCCATATCCTTATTATTCTCATATGAATCAATGAAGTTCTCCACTATTCTTCCAACTATTGTTTCTAAAATATCCTTACTTAACTTTTCCACACCAGTAGATATATCATTTTCACTTATTCCTGCTTCCTTCATAATAAAATTATTATCAAAATCCTCCAATAGTGGATTACTCCACGATAATTCTCCTTTGGGGTATTTAAATCCTACAGTGGATAACTGGCTTTCTCACCCTTTGGTGTCTTTGTTCCTGTCATATTTTCCATCCCAGGGATAATTTCCTTATCACCTTCTATAACCTCACCTTCCTCCACATCTAAGTCATATTGATCTTTTGACCCAGTGACATCCTGTTGTAGAGGGGAAGCGGGGACTTGGATAGGGCTTGATTTAGTCTTTTCAATTTGACTAAGAATAAAACCTCGATGCTCCTCATTAAGGCTGTTCTGAAGGTCTGATGGATACCTTTGTTGAAGACATGTTGTCTTGGGCGAGTAGTAACTAAAGTGTACCTTATCTACTTGAGGATGACTTCTTCTCCTAACTACAACTATATTATCATCAATGTGACCATCATATAATACTATTTTAAGGTGGTAAATAAATTGATCAGTGGTTAGTTTAATAGGACTTATGACCTCCACATTAAGTTCCATATTTACTAAGAGTTTCACATTAGATGAGCATACAAAATTCTCCTCTAAACCTATAATTCATCCTAACAGATCACCTATCTTCATCAAAATTTTACTATGTAGTAATTCTACAGGAAGATTGGGAATGATTACCCATCTAGGTGCTTTAGTTGTACTAAAATTTTTAGGTTCAAAGTTAGGCTTCCAATCTAACAATTTGACATTAAAGCATTCATAGAAGATCAGATTATTTTATAATATCTTGTCTTTAAATAAAATATCCTTACAATCAACAAACAGGAAGTTCTCAGCAAGGTAGTTATACTTACCTGGTCCCTGAAGGACTCCTTCATCCAGCTGGCAATGTTATCCATGGAGGATCCAAAGCCGCACCATTTTGCAAACAAGTCATGGCCTTTGCAGTAATCTCATGTAGTCCTATAAAAAATTTATTGACCACAACTGCTATGGTATTATTTGCATTGATCGGGTGGGTGTTTCCTCCATGAACTACGTTGTCTATCAGGTATGGAAGTTGGTTAAGGTTTGCACGATTCAACTGGAAATGCCTTTCTACGTCTTTGGAGGTCTTATGAACCTCTGATTTTCCTTGCATATTATATCTCATATTATTTTCAAATGGAGATTTTGGGGTCGGTAGGATTTAGCTGGCATCTTGCAAAGAAGAACAGGATGACACAAATCAAATTTTGAGGGTTTTGAATTTGAACTTTTCCCTAGTGAGATCCAATTAGCTCCGGATGCAAATTTTGGTATTTTGTTAGATAAAGGAATGATCCAAATTCTAACATTCGTTGCATCACCTTTTCTAATCTCAGAGACCCTCGCATTCTGAGATCAATTTACCCTTCATCGTTTCACAATATACCAACCCTCATTAACAATTTCAACCCCTTTTTTTGGATCTAGGGTTCCTCTACCACCTCTCTCGTCTAAGAGCTCCAACAATAAATGTTGAGCCATTATTTCTAAATGAAGGATTCATACCTTCCCGATGTTTGGACACAGGGTGTCTAGAAACCCTAGCTCCCAATAATGCAGAAGAATCTCCAATTCTGAGCACATGATCGATGACAGTGTTTTTAGCAAAGTTTCTTCTCCTCCGCTTTGTGAGAATGCCATTTACTGAGCACAACAAACTAGTTTTCATTGCGTTGAGGATGCCTGTAACCCGTCGAAATGATTTTGCCAACATTATTTGCTCTTCTAACAAGAGCGATTTTTCTTCGCACATTTGCGATCAGAACCATTTTTTTCTCAATAGATTTTTTAAATATAAAGAAATTCTATAAAAAAAAATTATCCATATAAATTTTCTCTTATAACACCAAAAGTTTTAAACCAATCATAGAATAGATAAATGATTTCTACAATAAATTAAAAAAACATAAATCTCAACTTTATAAAAACAAATTTATATTGAAAATAAAAATAATAATCAAATTTAATTGTTACAAAAAAAATTATTATTATTAAACTAACATCATTTACATACCCATTTCAATGAATACAATAGTATTATCTAGACAAGTACTAACAAAAGTAATTCCCTAATACAAAACTCTAGACCAAGAAGATATAAAATTCTCCTTTTCATAGAAAATTGAAACAAAAAACAAGAAAAAAAAATGGCATGTGAATTGCATAAGCATCTTATCACATGCCATAAAAGACGGAGCCAATCATAGCTATCTTTTCTTTCCACATTCTCAAATCAAGTGTCGTGAAAGGTTTGAATCTACACCTAATTAAATGATCAATTTATTGTTTTGTCATGTCCAATCAAAGCAACTATGTATGTTTTTATGAAGATATTTTAGAATTAATTAATTTTCATATTTAATTTTTAAATCTCAAAAAGGTTGGAGTTATATATTTATTATTTTAAAGATCATATTAATTTATTTTAATCTTTATTATTAATTTAAAAAATATTGTCAATTCTTATTTACAAATTTGATTATATGTAGTTTAGTTTTATTTTGTATGAAGATATATAAAAAATAATCATATTTATTATCTTTTTTATTATTTAAAATTGTATCAATTAATATATTTGACATATGTTAAAATGGTTTCATACTTCAACATGAGCATAATAGATTCTCAAAGGTGCTTCTTATTAATATTTATTTTCCCCCATGTAGATATCATCTAGACAAACATATTATACATCTATTGAAGATTTGCTTTTAGTCAAGATGAAAAAGTGTCATTAAGACAAAATTGTACCATTTAGGACAACTCCATAACTATGGCCTCATTTCTCCAAAAATTATCAAAGTGACCTCGTTCATTTTTCATCATTTCACTTTTATCATGTCCAATCTTAAGTGACTTTAAGCTATAATAAAAAAGTTATAATCAAAATAGTGAACTTAACATTAATCATCAAAATCCACTATGCCATCTTACCCCTGGGCTTTTAATATATATCATATAATTTATCACATGTATCTATTTGAGGTTAATTTTTATTTTACATAATTAATCTTATTTATTTATTAATCATAAATGTGTTTGTACGATGTGTTTTTATCACTACATTGTATTCAACCCTAACTCTTCAATTCCACCTTGGATTTTTGTCCTAGCTATCATTTGTTTTTTATTTCAATTTCTAATTATTTGAATATTCTATCTTTAGTTTGGATCTTAAATCTTATTAATCCATTTGTGTCGTTGTATGTGATAGATTCATACAAATTGATTCAAGATGATAAGTTTATTTTACACATCAAACATCATGATAGTTTCATGTTCACCAAATCATATCCTCTTAATAACATCTCAAAAGATTTGAATGGTATTGATTTTGTTTTTATTGCACCTTTCTTCTTGAAGTCTTTATCCAATTCCTTATTAGTCGTGTACTTTAAATGATGTGTACAAGTCACAAAAACCTAACTAAAATTGGATAACCAATGTTTGCATAGGCATGCATTTTGATAGATTCATTTTTGTGATATTGTTATCTGTTGGCCATGCTTGACCCAACCCATTTTTCAAAATTTCGAGCACCTTAATGCACTCTCGCCTGTCAAATTGTGAAATAATTAATTTTCAAAATCCTATTAAAGCTGGTGCAAAATCCCTTGGTAGGTCTCATCCTAACCTCATTTTTCCCCATATAGCCAATTTTTATGGTCTAACTCCCTGTCATTTGTGAAATTTAAATGCTTTAATTTTTTAGTTGGCCATATCCAAATGGAATTAAAATCTGAATTTTTGCATCCTTTGCAAAATTGGTTTCTATATTTTTCTCTATATGACTCACTCAGCCTATAGCCAAACTTTCATGAGAAACGAAGTTTCCAGCTGAAAGTTATGAAGTTTTTCATACCAGTTCAAAAAGCTAGTGATGGAGGTTGGATTCTGCGTTGAACCATTGAGCCAAATCCAAAAGGTTCAACAGGTTCCCAAGTTCAACATGTTTACAGGTTCAAGCAATTCAAGAGGTTCAGTGAGTTCAAAGTTTTGAAATATTCAAGAGTTCAAAAACTCGAAATGGTTCAAACACTCATCCTTTCTGCAAGGTCCCAAATTTCCAAATATTACCAACACTCCAAATGAAATGTTTTTCCGAGTTTGATAATAATCGGGGACACTATAAATGTAGTAAAATTTAAAACTCTATATTTGAGATGTTTGATGGAATGAACATAGAGTTGGTACAACTACACAGGGATGTCATCAGATGCACTTGGGTAGTAAAAAAAAGTGTTGCTAGGAAGTAAATTAAAGCAGGATGAGAGTGCATAGGATGACTCAGATATTTTAGTTTTCCCATTAATTGAACTCCCCGATCTTGTTCTTAAAGGCATTCCAATACTACTCTCTCCATATCATTTATGCTAATTGTCCAAAACATCCAAAGATCTTAGACAAAGGTGTCAAATTGATCAAATATGGGAGTCATTGTATAATGAACGTTCAGGAGAAGGTTGCAACAACTCATAGATAAATGCTCATGTTGGGGCCATCAATGATCTTGCATTTTCAAATCCTAGCAATCAACTTTTTATAGTGGCTAGAGGAGATGACAAAATGATAAAATTTGGGATGTATTAATGTTGGAGATTTGTTTTTGTGTAGTTGATTGATTGTATGTTTGTCATTGATGACAACATATAATACACAGTAGTGTTTTTGTATGTACTTATCAGAATGATGATATCCAGCCTTGCGTGGTTAGATACATGTTGATGACATGTTTATTATGTTATGTTCATACACACAAATCCAGATATGATGTTTGAGTCAAGTTGTGTAATTCTGTTATTGGCAGTTACAGTTCTGGAAGAGTATTTGTTCAGAGCCGACGTATGTAACATGTTTCTTGAGTTGCACCTATCTTTAGGATATGCATGTGTATATTCATGATTATTTATGAGTTGATGATTTTTATCTAAAGGCACCAAACATGTTTCAAGAATATTGCAAAGTTAGAGATAATTTGGTGAGGCTGACTTAGTGAAGCGTCGCGTCTATTCAGTTTGTGTTGCACAAACTTAATATTGCTTGTGTGCTTAGTAGAGTCGACAAGGATGTTATGAAGAGTCATCTTATAGGTTCCATGATCTCATAATTTGAGGAAAATACTTATATAAAGTCATTTGTGATACGACAAGAGTGAATGATACAAAAAGAGACAGAAGATATACGGAGCAGAATATAAGATGTGGTTCATTCATTAAGAGTCTATGTGAAGAAGTGAAAGATTACAATACACTGAAACTGATCAAGACAATAGGTCTACTCTATAGTTCATCATCAGATATAGTGCATATTTGTTATACAGAAGGTTGTAGCCTTCACTATTGAAAAAGTGAGCTTTTGGACAGTGAGTCCACCACCCCTAATAGGGTTATTTGTAAAAGACTCCTAACAGGGTCTGACCCTTAACCATGTCACTATACTTATTGCATTGTAAAGTACAAATCCTAACAGGGTTGAAATATCTTCTAACAGGGATTACTATAAACAAGTATAGTTCATTATGGGTGCTAATTCACACTGGGGTTTTTACCATTTGGTCTCCCCGTAATCAAATTGTGTGTTGTGTATTGTGTTATCTGATTAAGCATTTACTTTATTGTATTCTGAAGTTAAAGGAAGTAAAAATAATTAAATTTATTGATAACTGATTCACCCCCCCCTCTCAGTTATCCTTTGGGACTATTTTAACAATTGGTATTAGAGCCAAGTGCCTTGGAGAAGAAGCCTAACAACTTAAGGTAGATCAAATGTCTTACTTCAGAAAAGGGAGCCCTAAGTTTGATGGAGAAAATTATCTGGATTGGAAAAACAAAATGATAACACATCTACAGTGTGTTGGCTTTGAGATCTTTGAAATTGCTACACAAGAAGTTGTTATTCCATCTTTGAAAGACCTTGCAAAGGATGATGCTACTAATAGACAAAAGGAAACATTTACCAATAATGCAATTGCTAAAGAAGCCCTTATCAGTGCCCTATCTGACATCGAATTTTCTGAGATCAAGAAAATTGACAGAGCATATACCATATGGAAGTATTTATAAGATATGTTTGAAGGGGATATTCAAGCAAAGAATGCACGCAGGAAGACGTGGAAAAAGAAATACAACAGTCTTGAGATGTTACCTGAAGAGAACATTAGAGCTTACAATCAAAGGATTAATGAAGCAGTCTCTGGAATCAGAAACAATGGTGGAGAGATATCAGAAGAAGATATAATGGACAAGCTATTAACTACCTTAACATTAGACTATGAAAAAAAGATAAGTATTCTAGAGGAAACCATGCAATTCTCACAAGACTTCAAGAGAGAGAATTTGATCAGCAAAATATCTGCATTTGAGATATCAAGATTGAAGATTGAACCTAAAAGTGAAACAACTTTCAAAGCCTCAGTCCATGGTAAGAAATCCTTACACATCTCTAGCCATAATGAGAAAGAAGAAGTTGATGAAGAACTAGAAGATATCATTGCTATGATTGCTAAAAGAGAAAAGAAAGGAAAAGGAAAATATGAAGGAAAGCTTCCATCAAATTTTTTTCATGCAACAAGATTGGTCACTTTGTATCTAAGTGTCCCACAAGAGTCAAGAAGTTCAGATCTGATTACAAACCTAAATATAAAAAGGAATGTTATCATGTTGAAGAAGGTGTAACTGATGAAGATTCAGGGGAAGATGAAATTTGATTCATTGCCCTTAGAGACATGGAAAGGATGCTCAAGGAAATGGACATTGCAGATGAAAAGGAAAAACAAGAGTTAGCCCTAGTTTCCAAAGCAGACATCAAAACTGATTGGATCATTGACAGTGGATGCTCTCACCATATGACAGGTGACAAAGAAAGATTTGTTCATTTAGAAAAATACAAAGGTGGTATGGTTAGATTTGGAGATAACACTCCTAAACCTATCATAGGCAGAGGTTCTATCACTTTGGATGGAAAAAACAAGACAGATGATGTTCTATTTGTTGATGGATTACATCATAACTTGCTAAGTGTTGGACAACTACTTGACAAAGGTTATCATTTGGAGTTGAAAGACAACAAATGCATCATTAACAATAAGGATGGAGACATGATTGCATCAGGCTCTAAAACAAAAGGTAATGTTTTTCAGCTCAATTATGATGTAAGTTGTTTTGTTGCAAAAGTGGATGAAAGTTGGTTATGGCACAAGAGACTCTGTCATATCAACTTTGATAACATAGTAAAGATAAGTAATGTCAAGGTAGTCAGAGACCTTCCAAGTATTGCAAAACCAATTGACACAATGTGCAGGGAATGTGTTATGGGAAAGCATGTGAGGAGTTCCTTCAGAAGTAAGTAGAACTCAGTTGAAAACAAAATGGACCTAGTGCATACAGATTTATGTGGTCCTACCCAAACAAGATCATACTACGGAGAAAGGTATTTTATTTTTTTTATTGATGATTTTTCTAGGATGATGTGAGTTGCATTCTTAAAGGAGAAATCTGAAGCCTTTGAGAAGTTCAAAATATTCAAAGCTAAGGTTGAGAATGAATCTGGATTAAAACTGAAATGTCTGAGATCAGATAGAGGAGGAGAGTTCACCTCTGATCAGTTTTATGATTACTGTGAAGAACATGGAATAAAAAGACAGTTGAGTGCTCCTAGAACCCCTCAGCAGAATGGGATCGCATAAAGGAGGAACATGATTATACTTGATACAACGCGCACTATGATGATTGAAGGAAAAGTTGCACACACATATTGGAGAGATGAAGTGAACACAACAGTCTGTACTATCAATAGAACTCAATTGAGGCCAGGCATAGATAAGACACCCTATGAACTTTGGTTTGGTAATGTACCCACAGTAAAGTATTTCAAAATATTTGGCAACAATTGCTACATCAAGAGAGATGATGGTGTTGGTAAGTTTGATGCCAGGAGTGATGAAGGTATTTTCCTTGGTTACTCTACTAAAAGCAAAGCTTACAGATGTTTCAATTTGAGATTGAAAAGGTAATTGAAAGTACTCGTGTAAAAATTGATGAAAAGTTTATGGTGCAAGAGAGGTACTATGAATATGCACCTATGATTGAAGATGAACCCAGGCCTAGAAGCAAAGATACTATTATTGAAGAAATGTTTGATTGCATTGATGTCTCATGCAAGACCCTGAATCAAGCAGAGAAGAATCAAAAATTATAGAAGAAGAAGTCACACCTAAGGTTCCAAAATTCACATCTAGATACCACTCTAAAGATGATATCATTGCAGATCAGAGCAACAATGTTTTGACCAGATCAAAAGCAAAAAGTCTAGCAATGGAGGAATAGGTATGTTTACTTTCATAGATTGAACCTTTAACTATTGAAGATGCTTGTAATGATTCTGATTGGAAGAATGCAATGAAAGAAGAATTAGATCAGATAATTAAGAATGATACATGGGAATTGGTCCCTAGACCCAGTGACAAAAATGTGATTGGAACAAAGTG
>MU224121.1:301942-324473 GCA_018584345.1 Thuja plicata
TAGCAGAAACATATTCATTCTTTGGGGGCAACACTATGAGTCTTTAAACTCTAAGAAATTATAACAAATTATAACAATGTGAATAAGCATATATTTATAAACTAGAAATCATTATAACAAATTATAAAAATGTGAATAAGCATATACTATCTTCCTAAAGGCCAGAATCACCATTAAAGAAGTCATTGTTGTCAATAACTCCACAATGTACAAAGCCATGCAATGTAAATGTGTCTAAAGTACTGTATAAAATACTTTCAAATTTGAATTAGATTATCCATATTCATCAAACATACTATATAAACTACTATAGCAGAGATGGACATGCTACATTTGCAACTAGTAACAAATATCACATCATATGTCAAGAAATACTTCGCATACCAATTCCCCAACAAAAAAGGTTGTAACTGCATCTGCAACCTGTCCTGAGAGCATAACAATAGAAACATCTCTGTAAGAAAATAGATTTAATTTAGTGATAGACGTAATGAAATTTGTGGTATACAAAGAATCCTACCAGGTTTTACAAAACTAAATAATGTTTTAGACATACAAAAAAAACCCATATCCTAACTGATGGGACCTCCAAATATAGACCCATTCACTAGAAAGAACAATCAACCAAACCTAGCACAAGAAAATGCAACTTGTCAAAATGTTAATGCATTAATATGTTCTCGTCAAGGTTTACAAAACTAAATGGGGAATGGCATAGATATGTGGCCAAAAGAAGGGTTTTTGGATTGAACTTACGAAAAAGCCAATTTCACCATTACAATTACATAGATTACCATTACATATCTAGAATAAAAAGTTATTTCATGTCTAATGTTTTTGATGTTTGTATATGCAGCCTTGATTAACTTATATGCAATAGAAACACAAATTGTAATTGCTAGAAATCACTCTCATAAAATTGATCCTCTATTGAAGAGGAAATGCAACTCTTCATAGTTCTGAGAAAACTTCCGACATACCGTTAAGAAAAAACCTATAACTAGTAGAAACTTTTAACTTAGTTCTCTATATCAATGAACCAAAAAAAAAGAAAACAAAGGATCTTACTCTACAGACACAAAACATAAAAGAGTCCAAAGAAAACACATTACAAACCATAGCTAGACACCTCTACCAGACTACTTCATGCATTAGTCATGTGCAATATCCTATTGCAACTCCAAAGTCAAAACAAGATGGCAATAACAACATTAGATACAGAGCTAGTTTCCTAGAGTTATCATTAAAATCTGCAGGTAATAGCAAGCAGAGTCCAATAATAGCCCATTTTAATCAAGAATGAAAGGCTTGCACAAGGTAACAATTCGGGTGGACTTAGCAGAAATGAAACTTATAACAAGCATGTAAAAAATCAAAAAGTGCATACTGTATTTTGTGGAAACTTAAGACAAGTATTGCAATTTTGACAAAATATAAAATTGCATTTAAAAAAATTGAAGCGTGACCTCCTTTTAGAAAAAAGGGCCTTGAAGTTTTTAACCTGTTGATTTAGTTTTGTCAGACAATTGTAAAAAGGAAAAGACTTTATGAATGTCAATTTGGCCCCAAATGAATTACGCATTAGAAATCCTAGCACATTATCACAATGTTTAAATTTTTTGCATGACCCTAACCAATTCAATACTAGACGAAAGATTTATTCAAATAAATAGAAATCTAGCTTATAAGTACCTTCAAAACGTGAAAACTCGGAGGAAAGTGGAATTTTTCACTGACATAAAAAAGAGAACTATGATCACTATAACTTACATCAGATTATCAATAAGTGAGCACAGTTTTTAAGCAAAGAAAAGTAATTAAAGCCTATTAAACAATGTGTGATGCACAACATACATTGTCATCATCAATGGGGTAGCAAAAGGGGCATTCCAATCATGGAGACTAGCAGACTGGATCCTGAAAATCTCAAAACACTTGAAAGCATTGGGTGAATATCAGCTTCAACATGTATATTGAGAAGGTAACAAGGTGGCAAACCTTTTGGCAAATCTGGGGATAGATAATAATGAAGTGATGGGATTTGAGTATGGTGATCACATGCTGATGAATTTGTAGGAGATAATTTCAGAGGAACTAGGGATGATCATGAGAAAAGGCATTGGATAATGACAGAAGTTGTCACTCCAATTGTTGGAAGGGGAATAATCCATGAGAAATTGCACGTTCACTTCCACATACAGATTTGATGTAACCTTGCACTCAGGAATCACTAGAGAGAATAGAAAGAATGGGTGGCTTGGCAGGAGATAGTCACATGGCCCTCAACCTTCTTGCCTCAGTCCTTTGTAGAGAATATTGCAGGACCAAAACATAGGCAGGACACCCGAGCTCTTTTTAAAGAACAGTGTCTTCCTCAATATGCATCATATGCAGATGCAAGCAGGAAGAGATGGCGAGTTTCATGGGCATCAGTTGTAGGTGCAAGAAGGAGGAGGTGAGGGTGGAGATGCCAGAAGAGCAAATCAATAGGATCTTCAATCACGCCAATGATCAAGAGAAGGCTACCATGATTATTTTATTGGGAGTTGATTATTGGGTAGGAGGCCACATTCATGATGGGAAGCTCGTGTATGACCTGTTTCTGCCCATCATCCAAGTCTTGGGCCATCCAGTGACTGCAAATGGCATGATTTTTAGAATGATTCTAGAGGAGATTTACTTAGAGGTGACTATTGCTTTGGATTTGATTGACACCAGCCTCTCTGGTGGTGGTATGTTGGGTCTCTTTTGTCTAGAAGCTGAAGGAAAGAAGAAGCTTATGAAGAAGGCATGGGTGCTTTTTTAAGACATGCATCGTGAAGGAGTATGATATGAGCAAGTTTGAGGCCTTTTGTCAGGCTAATGATAAACTCTTCCCAGAAGAGGTAGCAGCTAGGTTGATTTCTATTGTTAAAGGGATTGGGTATCTTTATCACTGAAAAGGATAGAATAGTTTGTTTTTGAAACTCATTTTGTAATCAGAGATATAACTCCTATATCTTATGTAATTTCTCTTTCAGTAATACAAAGGGTACTGCCCCCTAGATAGAACTTAACAAAAAAACAAAAAAAACCAGTTGTATTTGGTACCATATGTTAATGTCCACAAGTAAACATGATACTCTTTTATTATAGAGGCTAGTTTTAATAATGTTATCATTTAGAATGGTCATGTAGGAGTATTGTATCTCTAAGACTTTCAAATCAATTATTAAACTAAAATATATAGAGAAGAAAAGATAATCAAATGAAGGAGATAATTTTGAAGGAAAGGTTGAAATATCCTGTGGAAATTGTTCAAGGAAAGAACATCCTTAATATTATGAATGTAAACCCCTTTTTCTAGAAATTAATAAACTTAGCAAAAAGTAGCAAGTATCCTTTATAATACTAACGGGGATGATATATGTAACACAATTGTGGATGGTGAAGTGACAAGTATTCTCTTAGCAGGCTATGCTTGATCATTAGCCAATGTTGGTTCTGGTGAAGATGGGATTCCCCTTGCACTTCTGGCATCCTCTAAACAGACAAACTACAAGAATTACGTATGTAGAAAATATCATATGCATGAATGGCGAACCATGAATATTTAAAATCTGCAGCTTACCAGCTAAAATTCAAAACTATTTTTCAATGCAAATAGATAAACTCCATAGCATAAATATATTTTTCAGAAGAAGACTAAATAAAGGTGAACTCAAACAAATCAGGGGATCAACTAAAGGATCCCTTGTGGCAATTTGGTGAGCGCAACTAAGATTTTGATACCCTTCCTATTATGCAGGTATTTTCTTCTTAACACAAAGACAGTTTGTGATTCTTTAACATGGATAGCAGATGTAACTTCACTTGCTGTTTTGTAATTCTGCTTTTTCTCTTCTTTGACTTATCATCTTAAGTTTAAAGAGAAGGTAAAACAATATCAAACAACAAAACTAAAATAAAGACAATCAGAATTTAGAAATACACACATAACACAATGAATTACTAAAAGGTTCACCATCAACAGGAAGGCAAGGCAATATCTTTTATTCACTGTTTCTCATCATACATAGTCTGCACTTGTCATTTTATACAAATGTTTAGCTCGTCATATTTGAAGAGACAACTAGCAAATGAAGAGACACAAGAAAGGAATGGTCAGATGACCGTTGAACTTCACATTCTTAACATATAATCCATAAACATACAATATAATAAATAAGACATTTAAAGTATAAGTGAAGTACTTACCAGAGAGATATCTCCAATTGCCTAGCAGTTTCTCTTGTGAAAGCATCATTCTCATGCCATTCGAATAGCCAAAGAAGAAAAGTAGTAAGAAAAATAAACGCCAATGCTGTCAACCACATGGATAATGTAAAGGGTTTCATGAAGGCCCAACCAGAAGACTTTGTATCTTTAATACAGACCATGATTACCAGCCCCGTGTCTGTATATGGCTGTGTAAAATCTACATTTGCACTGCGGGTTGAGAGTATTGTGATATCAACTACGACTACATCAAATGTCTGGCCACCAATAAGCTCTTTGAATTAGGACTCAAGCTTATACACAATCCTTCTATAATAGGGATCATATTATTCCCAGAGTGATTTGAAATAGATAACATTTCAGACTATATATGTTATTAGCAACATTTCATTCCAATGGATTCCTTAGTTACTCATCTAATTTTTAAGGTTCACTCAACAAGCTAATGCTAAAGTTGTGAATGTGCACAAATAACAAACAAAAACCTAATTTTGAAACATTTAAATAGCGGAAGGACACATTAATCCTTATCTACTTAACATCTACTTGAAATTCATAAGATAAACAAATATATCTACTAAAAAATAAATACAATCCAAACCAACGACTTCTATGCTTTTTCACCCGATTGTCTACTGGCTGATTAGTTCAAAGTTAAAACAAAGAAAACCATCTAAATGCAAACAAAGATCTAAAGTGTGTATTTGTGTTGGAAGTAGAGCCCGTGAATTTTGAAAGAAAATCAAATTCTACTCATTCCCTAATGGGAATGAAAATGAAACAAAGGTTTTCAGATGTTTTTAAACTATTGTTGATAAATTAAAGATAACAATATGTTATACTATTTCAAGAGTTATGTACTTCTCTCAACTCTTATTGTCTTTCAAAACAATATCTTCCAATACTGCTATAATCTAGGTGTAGCTAGATTTGGTTGTGCATCATCTAAATATTTGATGCTAAAATGGATTTCTTTGAAATCATTTAAGGCCTACATTATCAGGCATCTTGGAAATTATACAAAGAATACTACTTTCTATTCTCTCTCTAGAATCTAAGAAGAGAATTATGATGGCGGCCAGGGAAAATGATGGAAGAAAACTAAAAAGAACTTGCTTATAAGAAAGTTGAATTTATAATTTCAACATAATATAATGGACATGGTTTCAATTTTTTTCTAAATTATGACAAGACGTTTCGTTGAATAAATAAATTAATCAGTAAGGAAGAATCTACATCCAAAAGTGACTCTTTAAACCTTGTGATAAAAGATGATACGAATAAGCATAAGCCTCATCATTTTATGTAACACACAAGAATAAAACAAAGTAGCCTTGCTAAGATCAAAATAATTTTGGGTTAAAATAGGCCCAAGAGAGAAAACAATGAGTACCTTATTTGCAACCTGTTCAACGAGGACATCATAGTTTGGATTTTTATCAATGTTCTCAGAAACCTGAAACTCATACTCAAAAGGGTAATGAATCTTTTCCACAACTTTTTCAAATACATCTATGCAGAACCCTTCGAACGTTTTGTTATTGTTTGTAATGTTTATAAATCTAGGAAACACAACATTTGGGGGTACTCCTATTTTAAGCTTTCTAAAACTAGAAGGTGTTATTGGAGATCTATTTGGCCACATAAGTTCTATTTCTACCGCTTAAATCAACTTGAGCTCTTCCTTCATCCACGATCCCACAACTCTGATTTCCTTGTTGACTACATTAATGATGTCATATGAATGAATTTCAAGATGCCCACTTTTGTTGAATGTGATGTTCCCAATAACTCCCTCTGAACTATTGTTAGTTTTAATTACTTTCTGAAATAGAGCATTGCCTTCCTGGAAAACATAGGCATCTGTCAAAGATTTCCCAGAAGACTTAAATTCCAATTCTATAAGTTTGTTGTCTCTGAACAGATCATTAATAACTTTAGCAATTACCCTGATAGAATTATAAGTATAGGCTCCAACTAGCTAAGAGAATACTTGTCACTTCACCATCCACAACTATGTTACATATACCTATCTCCAAAAAATTAATGGCAATTACAACTAGTGCATTGATTAAACAAAAGAATGGACAAAAGGGCAATGGCCATGTACAAAGACAAGTTTTCCAATAGAAGCAACATATATTACTGACAATTTTTAAAACTAGTTGGCTAAGTAAGAGTGTCCTGTGCCCTCCAAATTGTCTAGATATGACAACATTTCTTCCAATAGACCTTAGTAAACTAGGTTTTATTTCAAAAGTTGAGGGTCAATGCCCTTGTTTTAGATTTTAATCCCATTGTCCTATTAGGACTACAAGTCCTAATAATTTTGGATCTAGCAAACAACAGAGAGAATATTTTCCATATCACTTACAAGTAACATTTATATGTAAATATATACTTAAAAATAAAATAGAAAATCTTACAATTTCATGGATAAGCCACATTATCAGTTGGATGAAACACAAAGAAACTCACCTTGGAGTCAAGCCAATTTCTGTCAAAAAAATCATAAGGTAAGTGAACCAACATGCTGAAGTGACATCATTCAGCATATGTCCAATTCCATAGCAAAAAATGGAGCCCTTCCAGTTTTTTATTTGATAGTTTCCTGACAATGACACATTCAAAATGCACTTATGAGCAAAGACCTAGAGCGAATGAAATTGATTAAATAATGAAGGTATGTTAGTTTGAGCTTCACTTGGTTTTGAGAATACTTTAATGTTCTCTACTTAACAAGGCCAACCACGTGAAGGTGGAAGCTCATCTGGCCTCACCCCCCTTTCCCCTAACATCAATCTAAATTCCCCATTAACATCTAATTACACACTTCATTCATCCATTTATAAACTATAACATTCAATCAATACAATCACATAACATTCATTAATATGATATAAAATTCATTAATAGCAACACTAATCAAGAATTCATTAACACATAACAATATTCATTAACATGACATAAAATTCAATATTAATACGCAACATTCATAGTTAATTACTTAAAACAATGTTCTTTCATTATCCAACAAAGTTAATCAAACAAGTTTTATCAAAGAGCATTTTCAAGAAATCGTTTCTTTTTTCAGTTTTTCTTAGCTTTCTTAACCCGGAAAAGCCTTCCAGGAGCATCAATATCTTCCTCCTCTTGTGGTTGTGATCTCAAATTATGGTGCTTCCTCACGTTTTTAGGAGCACGAGGTTGCTGCACTAAAGGGGGGTTTGCTGCAATAACAAGTAAATGGGTTAAATTTGCATACTTTTTTTAACTGTTACATGTATTTCAATAACCAGTTGAACATAACATGCATTTTTATTTACCCGACAATGCCACATCATGTACAATAACTTTTTGATCTGCCGCCACCTCAACATGCTCTAAAATATTCAAAAAAAGGTTACACGACCAATTGCAATTAAAGATGTTAAATTCTATTAATAATTATGTAATTTATTTCTAATAGCAACTTAATACCTCCACCACTGTGATGCACATCATGTACAATAACATTTTGATCTGCCGCCACCTCAACATGCTCAACATGCTCTAAAATATTAAAAAAAGGTTACACTTCCAATTGCAATTAAAGATGTTAAATTCTATTAATAATTACGTAATTTATTTCCAATAACAAACTAATACCTCCACCACTGTGATGCACATCATGGCCTTCATCACACCCATAGGGTTTGAAGGCTGCAGTGAAATGTCATGCACATTGTTATCATGAAATAGTCAATTTATGTTCGAAATTAACTATTCAATTTGATTTACTTTTCATTTGACCAATTTACCTGTGTCTCATCTGGTGCAGTAGATTCTTTGTTATGGCTTTCAGATTCTTTGCGTACGCATGCAACCATGACTCTATAGCCTTCCTTCAAGGCTATTCTTTTGTCTTCATTCGTGGGCTCTAAATTGAATTCTGTGCCCTGTATGTTTTGTTTAATATCGTCAGTTTTGCATGTATGATTTGATTAACCAAAATTGTTTGCAACCTTATATATACAAATATGAGATAAAAGTGCAATGCTGCTACTTACAAGTCAAGAGTGAAGTTCCATATAGCCACCAGAGCCAAGTTTGTGTTGGCCAACCTTTTGTAATCTCGCTTATTTAGCTTTTGATGTGTCTTTCAGTCTATGAAAAGTTTGAAACATGTTAGATTATATATTTACAAAGATCACTAATTAGTACATGATTACATTCTACTTAATACTATCATTTCATACCTTCTTTTGCCATCTTCTGGTTGAATTCCTCTATCCTTTACTCTTTTCTCTTTGGCATCTTCCAATATTTCATTCCACTCCATCAGTGGAATCATAGGAGGACGCTCGTACTTTGCGTTATCCTTTAGAGCCCTTCTATATTGGTCCCTCACAGTCTTTATATGTTTGGATGCTTTTTTAAGAATCAGGGCACTGTCAAAAGTTTTATTTCCAAAGAGGTCCTCTAAAGATTTAATGAGCTGATTTTTTAAGTCAGCATCCCTATTCATTCCACCTTTTTTGAAAAAACAAAATTGTTAGATATCATAAATTTAATATAGTACAATAAATGGAAGATAAGAAAAATATTGTACCAATATTATGAAGCTATGTACCTTTTACGTATGGTGGGCCCAAATAGCTTCAATGTCATTTCAAAAAGAGTATTATAAAAAATATCATTTCCTACAAAAACATCATGGGATTATCAATTCAAAATGAGTTATGTATAAGTAAACTACAATTACACTGTAAATAATAACAATTTTAAAGCACCTGGAAGCTTTGGTACTTTTAACGGAATCATATTTTTCTTATTCAAAAACAATGACCCCACAAATGAACCAGTACTAGTAACACAGGCTGATCCAGGAAATGGTTGAGATTCACTAGTACTGGTCTATGTTCTTGTACCAGGTGTAGGTCGTGTATCTATTAGTGAACAAAATAGGTCCATGTATATAAAATTAACACAAGAAAAATAATCAATGCATGATTAGCAGATAACAAAATGTAGAAAAACAAGGTTTTACCAGTTGTAGCTGGTACAGAGGAAGATGTCTGCAAGCTCCTTGTTGCGGACAATGCAGTCGGCATTATCGAAGTTTTGATCGAAGGAGGCATCTGCACTTCATCATGAACTGAAGAATACATTGTTAGCAAAGACATTTGCAATGGATAAAGATTAAATGGGGTACTAGAAGCATCCCAAACATAAGTTGAGTCAATAATGCATACAAAGGTTAAATGAATGGTTAAAGGTTTAAGGATTATTTACATGAAGGTTGTGCGCTACAACCCTCACCATATTGACCTCGTTTCATAGGTCTCAAAAAATCTTTTAATAAGAACATGTCATATTTTAGATCACGATCCATAAGATAGTATAAAATATAAACATCTATTGAACTTTAATTATTACTTAAGATTAATTATTGCTTACTTTGATACAATTGACTCTATGTATCAATTCATCTTTGAGTGCCTCTATATCCTCAGTTTTGTTTGGTTCCATGACAAGGTTAATAATTTCTTTAGTATATTTTGTTAAAATCTAAGTAGTCATAAAGACAAGATCAGCGCTACATGCAATGTCATCTAAAAAATTTGCCTCAATTTTAGATCGCAATTGATCTACAGTCATTTGTGCTTTTCCCTATCAATAAGTATCAAGTTGTGACATCAATATCAGTAGAATTCTATCAAAATAACTCCAAAGCCATAAAGAAAAGAACATAATAATATGACATTTGTTTCTATATAATTTGTAGAATTACAGTAATTAAGGTTTACCTTTGATGAAGATGGTGTGTGAGGATCAACTTCCTTGCCTGTGTCTTATGTGGTGGATTCATGTCACCCTGTGACAAAGATTAGTAATTCTTAGCAATAAGCAGCGAAATGAAAGTAATAAACTTACCAAAAAACATACAATTCAAATAAATTTCTATAAATAAATCAATACCTCATACGTGACATTGATAATACCTTGACATACATTTCATTGATTATGTTATTGATCATCCTCTTCATCCATGTCATCATCATGACTATCATCATCATCATCATCATCATCATCATCATCATCATAATCATCGTACTTGTCACCTTGATCATCGTCATCATTGTCATCATCATCATGACCAACACCACCACCATCTTCATCACCATCATCATCATCATCATCACCATTATCATGACCATCATCATCATGAC
This sequence comes from Thuja plicata, assembly GCA_018584345.1. NCBI lineage: Eukaryota > Viridiplantae > Streptophyta > Pinopsida > Cupressales > Cupressaceae > Thuja > Thuja plicata. The sequence goes on from MU224121.1 coordinate 312,412, forward strand.
CATCGTCATCATCATCACCATGATCATCATTTACTTCATCACAAGCATCACCATCTTCATCATCTTCATCACCATCGTCATCGTGATTATCATTTACTTCATCTTCTGATTCTTCAGTATCTTCTTCTTCCATCACATTATACTTTATCAGCCTTCCTCTTGGATCATGTCTAACAACAAATGACCAACCCAGTTTATTTGGAACGCCAAAGTAAAACACTAGCTCACATTGGCTTGGTAGAGCATAGGGCTCATCTTCAACTAGCTCAAATGACCTTGTATTAATCATTGTAAATCCATTATCATGTTCAATAACCGTCCTGTTGGGATCATTTTGATTCAGTCGTAGCCTGTGCCATTTGATGACAAATAGAACTAATTTGAATGAATTGAATTCGCACTCAAGTATATCATCCAAAATGCCATAGTATCGATTTTCAGATTGTTGAGGATGTATGTCATTTCTAGATGAAATATTAGTGACCTCGAAGACTGCACTTATTCCAGAATCACAAGTTTTCTTCATGTTGTCTAACTTTTTAATGCAAAATTTACAGCCATGGTAGTACATAGCTTTGTGGTGTTTGATCTGCAATTATTCAAACATGTCAAGATTATTTGCATCGATTTGTGAGTTCATATTAAACTTATGGGTCATGGTTAGTAAACTTATATGTACCTTTCTACCTCTTAAACCATATGCTAGATCAAGTACCATCAGTGTAACATTGGGATCTCTATTACGATGAGCTTCTTTAACCAATGATGCAACACCATCCCATGTTAATGAGCGACCATTTTCTTGAGATTGTTGAATCCATACCGTCATCCAATCAAGATTGTTTGTAATATACAAATGTAGTGCATCCCACTCATGACCAACTGTAAAGAAAACAAATAGACCGCTTAGAAACAACTTATATTGAAGATTTATAAGAATTAATAAACTACAATAACATCATATAATTACCTCTCACTTTCCTCAATCTACCTTTCCCCATCAAGTACTCCCCTTTGAATTTGTTAATAGAGTTGGGATCCCAAATACGATCTACATGGATATTTGCTGCAAACTTGGGAAGATATTCACTAATGTACACCATGGTCTGGTATACCATATATCCCTCCACCATAGAACCCTCAGGACGCCCTCTTTGTCAAATCAAGCCCTTCATAAATTTCAAGTGTCTCTCAACCATCCACATTGACCTACTTTGTACAAGTCCACACAATTCAATCTCCTCAACTTGATGTATGAGGTAGTGTTCTTGAGCATTGAAAAAAGTTGGAGGTAGACACTTTTGCATTTCACGCATAAGTTGGGGAATTTTTCTCTCTAGATATTTTATATATTTTTTATCAATTTCTTTAGATGATAACCACCTAAAAGAGATTCAACTCACAAGAACATATAAACAAGATTTTAGAAAAAATATACAATAAATTAGATAAAAATTAAAGCAAGTCATAAATATAATATCTGTACAACAAGTCTAAGAAATAACACTTCTAACCTCATGTATTTTTCAAGATTGTATATAACTTGTTTAACACTGTTGTCAAACTGGTGTGGGAGGGATAGAGGTAGGACATACTGCAATAATTAAAAAATGTTCTTTTCAATATATTGTAAAATAATACAATAAAAAGTACATGCAATTTTACAAATTTATTATAAATAGAGAACATGACTTACCTTGACGAAGGTATGCCAATCATGTATTTTCAACCCTGGCCCAAAATCACCTTTCTTTGATACAAGACTATTTATATTTGCAGCAAATCCTGTTGGAAATTTTGTTTTTTTATGGCTTGTTTTAATGCATCACTTTGCTGCTCAGTTAATAACCAAGAAAGGGCACTTGTATTTATGCGGTCTCCATTGCTATTTGATTCAATGAAATTTTTCAGTGCATGATTGGATTCATGAATGTCATTACAAATTTTGACAATTTTTTCTTTGTCACGACTTGCATCCAATATTTTCTATAGTGTCTCTGTTACATTCTTTCCAATATGCATAGCATCAAACAAATGCATGATTGGGAGATCCTTGTAGTACGTCAACCTACTAAATTGACTAGGATAACTTTTAATTCCTCTAGAAAGTTGGTCATTGATGTCTTGACGACCTTCACGAGCATCAATTACATCATTAGTAAATAAAATACAATATCAAAATATAAATTTCAAACAAAAATCATCAGATAGAATGACATTACCTCAGCGATTTAGTCTATTGTATTCCAACTTCCATAGACGAGGTGTCATTCTTCGTGGCCTTGATGTTGTCTCTTCTTTCCCATTAAAAAGATGTTTTTTGATAATTCAATACTTATGATTATTGTGGAGAAAGTGCCTAAACTCATCGAACACCTGCTTTCCTAAACTTCTTGAATGATGAGATTTCATCTTCAGACCACAAACTAGACATGCAAATTTACCCTTCGTCTGAAGACCTAAAATATACCGTCCAATTAGATCATGTACAATTATCATGCGCAACTTAAACATACAACAATAATGTGTAAGCACTATAACATATCAAAATTATGAGACCTTAACAATATATAACATACCGCAAAAATGAGTTAGCCCAGGGGCATCATGTATTGTCCATACAAGCATTGCATGGAATTGAAATTGTCTTTGTTCTATTGGTCTAGAGATGTCATACATAGTGATCCCATTCTATAACTTCAACAACTCGTCAATAGGGGGCTCAATATACACGTTCATATCTTTAACTTGGTACTTACCTAGTTGAATGAACAAAAATATTACATAATTATTATGACCATTTTGATGCGGTGTTTATAAATTAATTTAGATAACTATAAATAAAAAATACCTGGTACAATCATTGAAAACATTATGTGCTCCCTCTTTATGGACATCCAAGGAGGAATGTTATTGTTAATAACAAAAATAGACCACACTGAGTAAACAGATCACATATCTCCAAATGGATTGACACCGTCCGCTGCCAATGAAAGCTTGAGATTACGAGGTTTTTCTTTAAAGTGTGGCCATGTTGTTTCTATGTCTTTAAATGTAGAAGGTCATCCACAGGCATTTGCATAATGTCATCTTGACCTCTTTTGCATGCGTGGTAATCCATAAATTGTGCCAAGCTAGTGCATCTGAATAATCGTTGAAGACGTGGAATAATGGGAATGTACCGAAGAACCTTGTGAGGCACCTTTTTTGTTATTTGATCTGACCGGTATCTACTAATATGACAATCAAGGCATTTTGTTGAAAATTCATGTTGTTTATGATATAGAATGTGATCATTGGGACATGCATGTATTGTCTGATACTTCATTCCAATTTGATTCATAATGGTAGATAATTCTTGGTACGTACGAGGTAGAATGTTTGATGGTGGTAACAAAAACTCACCTATCAACCTACAACAACAAATATGAATTGTTAATATAATGAATAGTTATGCTATGTTAACATTAAAGATGACAAAAATGGCACACCTTAGCATACATGACATTGCTACATTGGACAAACCATTCATAACCTTCAAGTTCACCAACAACACTATAGCAGGGAGAAGAGTTGTTTGGGAGCCTTGGTATAGGGGCTCGTGTGCCTTCTCAAGTATAGGTATATCAAGACCATCTTCATCATCATTATCAAATGCACTAGTACCATCATCATGATCATCTTGATCAGCTACGCCAATACCATCTTCTTCAATCATGTCCTCTGGCACATTATCAGCTACGCCAATACCATTGTCTTCAATTGTGTTCTCTGCCATAGGATCATCTTCTTCCATGGGAGCGTTATCCTCAGCTTAGATATTCACACCTCCATGTTCCTCCAATTGGAAATCCACATTCACCAATCGACAAAAATCGTACCCCCCTTCAATGTGACCATGTTGCCTACAATGACTCTGGGTTGTTGTGATTAGAATTATTCAATTCTTTAAGCCCTTACACTTTTTGCAAGGGCAATTACATTTATCAACTTTTCTTTGGAACTGCGACCACAATCTAGCAATTGTCTCGTTATTTTGTTCTGGGTTCATATTGCCAGGTGTGGACTTTCTTCATAGGCAATTATTCATGCTAGAAATATACAAAATGTAAACATACAAGCATTAGTAATATCTTGTATATAATCGAAAATAATAAAATATTACAAGATTATACAATATTTACAAATACACACACAAATCATGCTCACTAGATTAGGCCAACCAATTTACACATTCCTTCCCAAATCATGCTCACAAAAATGTATATATCCATTAGCAGATCTGTCATCGTCACATCCTAACAACTTGGACAAGGCAGGCAGACAAAGGTTATAAGTAACACCCATCTTCTATCAATTGAAAAAGACAACATAAATCAATCAACTAAAGATAACTTTATAGAGAAAGCCTTCTATTCAATGTCCCTATTAAACACAAGAGTAGAGGTGTTTGATCTCGGTATAAAAAAATCAGTTCCCGCTCAAAAGACTTGTAATTTGGGAACAAGAATGTTCCATCATAGAGGCACTTGTAAAACATTGGTTTAGTTTAAATTATATTATACATTAAAAACTAGGTGAGTTTACTCAGTTACAAAATCTCAGCCTACAGATAGTTATAATTGCTTCCCTTAATGCAAGCATTCATACGAAATCTATCTTAACACTATTAAAATAATTCCAACTCACAAAGTGAGTAAGAATCACAGTTGAAGAGAAACAAATTTTTTGAAGTACTAAAGTCAAAATATAAATCCAACTAAATTGGAAAAATGAAAGGGCACCTAGTTATTCATAATTTGGTGAATGGACAACAAACTTGTTCCATCACTATTATATTAATAATAAAATTATTATTATATTAATCAATCTGCTGTATCATGAACTGTAAAATATTTATATTTTTCAATCTGTTGATCTTGATGCAGATACTTAAAACTATTTTATCTGGCAGCAAATAAATTCCAATGACCATTTAGAGTAGCATTTAGCCTAGTGCCTGTTGTTAGATGGAAAATTTATAGGGATGGGTCACCGATGTTGGAAGGTTGCATTGCAAATATACAGTCAAGCAGAACATTTGGAATGGAGATGAATTGAAGCACCTGTAATGATGGGGACATAATTGGATATTCAAAAACCAATCTATTTCTCTTTACATATTTAAAATGATTCCAAATGAAATATATATAATGTTCCTGATAAAAAATTGTCATGTAAGTGTTCTGCAGCTTCATATTCATAACTTTCTTTTGAAACTAAACAAGTATCCATAATGAATGTTTTTTGTAAGAACCCGAGTATAAGAAAAATTCAGCATGGATTTGACTAGAGTTTAAACAAAGAACCCTTACTCATGGTATCAATACAAAACCTGAATATATAAGAAAATAGGACAAATGACTCCTTTTCTAACTAGGGTTAGATAAAAAAAAGTTCATAACCATAGAAGACCCCATATACAGCAGATTGACTCATCTTCAAACTAGGGTTTGACAAAAGAAATATAATTCCAAAATGAACATAGAGGCATCAGGGAGATTCACATTCAGGATCATATTCTCCTTCCTCTAATGTCGGATGTATTCTCTCATTCTTGAATATATATTTCATGCAATACATCATCAAGTGATGGTTCAGGTGTCTCTTCTTTCCAATAGAGAGCATGTCAAACATGTAACATTGGTTGAGGAGGTGAGTTGGGTGAAAATTTTCCTTGAGATGCTTGAAACCTTGAAAACATCAATACTAGCTGACATTTCCTTGTCCAAGCATGCAACCATTCAAGTTCAAAAAATTGATCTAGGTTGTACGGACAAAAATGTCTCACAAACCATCGATTTATCAGATTAGTTTGAGTGGACAAAATGATAACTTTAAACAAATGTGAGTAAAAACTAAAATCATCTGGGAATTCATAATTATCAACTAGAAATGGTCCCGCAAAGAAATAGTGAATCCCTGCTACTTGATATTCAACCATTCCTCTTGGTTCTGGATAGCAGTGGTTCCCTATATAGCTACCCTCAATTCCTGTGAGAGAGAAACTTCGAGTAGATTTGGTCAATTTCCTCCATACATGTTGACCAAATAAGTTTTAATTTTTGCATCAGTTGGTTGTGGAGGGTGACATAACACAACCCGTTTGCCAACAAGTATTGTTTTTGCATCTCTAAATTGTATGCATTATCGATCATAGTTGACCAACTAATGATAATGTAGCCTATGGTTGTACCTTCCATATCCAATTTTGTATCCATCATAAAGCACCTTTTCCCTAATCATGTTGTGTCTTCCCCTATTTGTTATGTTAACACAAAGACATGGCTTATTCAACAATTATTCGAAATACACTGCATAATCAGTTCAATTTTATAAAATACGTGGCAAAACTAGCATGAGATATAGCATGACCGACCAGGATAAAGCCAGAACCTAAAGCATAAGTGCTACATGTAGCACTAAATTTGGTACAACTAGTAGTAGTTTTACATGAAACTATACATAAATCGTAGTAATATCAACATACATTGTTGTTTGTCCCAGACAAAATGGACTCCTTAGATTGTTTAAAACAATTAAAGGTACTTCTTACTGTTTATAATTGCTCCATATCTACTATGTATATGCAATGTGGTTTGATATAAATCCATCTCTCTCTGCATCCTTACCTAAGACTACAATAGACTTATCCAATGTGGATAAGAATGACTAAACTAATAAAGCAAAAAACAAAAAGCAAACTAAAGTCAGAACATAATCCTAAGCTAAAAGTTAACTGACCATTACTAGATAAGAATTACTTCGATAGTGATGACATTGTGATCCTTATTTTCTATGTTGATGATCTTGCCATTATAGGCAGCAAGTGAAATTCGATCTATGTTTTGTGTTTGGCCTGATTAATCTAGGCCTTCTACATTATTTCCTAGTTTTAGAATTCTAGCAACATGACCATCTTATTTTAATGGCAAGGGTTAAGTATGATACAAATCCTAGGGAAATGTTTCATCGGATAGATTATAATCCTTCCATTACACCTATCAAGGTCAAGCTAAAGTTGTAATCCTCTAATGTTTCATCAGTGGTCAATGAAGTCACTCTATAGACAATTGGTAGGCAGCCCGATGTATCTTGCATACAAACAACCATATCTTTGTTTTGATATTAGTTAAGTTTCTCAGTTTTTAGCACAACCAAAGCTAATTAATGGGTAGACATCAAAACTTTGTCGAGATATGTCAAAAGAATTCTTCATTTTGGACTTCTCTATTTAGCAGATTTTAGGTTGACAAAGCATACAGACTATGATTGAACCAGATAAATTGATACTCAAAGATTAACTACAACCTAAATTTTAGTTTTGTGCTTAAGAGTTGTTTTATGACAGAGTGATCTTCAGCAAATTGTAGCTTTATCTCCACTAAAGAAGAACACAAAGCATTTTCATTGCCACTTACAAAGTAGTATGGTCACTGTAAGTTCTGTGTGATCTCCAGCTTCCAAAACTACAACTCCACTTTTTTGTGGCAATCGAGATATTTGAAGTTGGTGAAGGATCATGTTTATCATGCTTGCAACAAGCACGTTGAGAGTTCATCATCATCAGATTCAATAAAGTTGATCTTGGAGACATTTCTATCTTCTACCATGCATCTCAAAAGAAGTCTATTGATCTAATGACCAAATCTCTTGATTTTATTTTGTTTGTAGAAATTTGGGACAAACTTGGGTTTGTCTCTAGCTTAGTAATTAAAAGCGATATTAGATATAATATAATGTTTAGACTAATATATACATAGATTTTTAATGCATCTGATAATGATATAATGATAAATTAATTATGTCCAATAAGGTTACTCATATGTATACAAAAATTTAAAGCTTATGATCTTGATACAATAATACACCAATTATGCCTAATAAGGTAACATACAAAAGATAAGTTACAATTACAAATGTAACTTCCTCATACATTAATAAATGTGGCATACCGATATTTGAGTGTGTGCCACATGATTCTATCTCAATGTCTATACAATCATTCTTATAACAAAACCCTAGCATGTTAAGTGTGACTGACAAACCAAGATGAAGCAAATATCAAAGTCCAAATGCGGTGTCCTCAAAAGTTGACAACCTCTCGAAGGGTGAGTCTGATTTATCTATCATGAAGAAACTAGTTATGTACACACGATTCTCAAGCTAACGCTAAAAGTGAACTGGATGACTTACAAAGTCACTAAAACAACTAAACTGGGCTGCAAGATTGCAGGAAATAGCCTTTTTTGTATTGATTGCTCATGAACTCTACGACCTATGTTTCATAGACTTAAATGATAGTTGGACTTGTAAATATTTTGAATGGATAGATAATTAAAATAATGTTTTAAGAAAATCCATAACCTTTAATTTCCATTTCCTTGTTCCTTAATTTTCTATTGAGAAAAACATTGCAAGACCATCAATTTGTAAGATGAGGCAATTGGTGACACACAACCCCCACAAAGGTTCTACATACTACAGAAAAGTTGCACGATCACCAAAGCAGGTCCTTGATTGATTGACCAGTTGTGGGTCTGCCAATGGCATTCATACCTCTCAAGAAAAATGAAGATTAAGAAAGAAGGAATGAAAATGATGGGGATAGAAGAGCATAAAACTCAATCAAGGAACTAAATAGGCCCAAAGTGATTATCAATTTAGAATGCCACTAAAGCATTGCAGTCAATAAAATGCAACAAACAAAAATGAAGACATGGCAATCCATGTGGGAAATGTGGATGTCTTATTACTCATAAAAAAACATGAATTTGCATCTTGAAGGAAATACTATTGGATACATATACTACCATGAATGGCATTACAAGAGGGTATTAGAATATTTAAAACAGTTATATTAGTTATGGGTTATTTAATAGTTATGATATGGTTGGTGGTTATCATTTAGTTAGGAATTATAAGTTAATTGACATCCAATATGAATAACACTTCACAAATAATTCACACAACCCTTAATTCATAATCAAAGCCATAGAAGAATTCTTCTCCCTAACTACCTGTAATAGATTTAATTTTTTAGTTCAAGCATTTTATCCAGTCTATCAATATTTAAGTAGGTACAAAACAATTCCTGTAAGAATTCATTGTAACAAATGTTCCCATTTTGGGTGTTTTGGCTATGAAATGATAACATTCCATGTGAATTTCAATGAACTAACAAACATCTAAAGTCCACTAAAAGTTGTGAAGCCATAGATTAAGCATTAAATGTCAGTACTGTGCATACGATTGGTTTTAAATTCCATATAAAGAATAATGAAGAAAATGTCGTTACATTAAATTAAGACATGCATATAGCACATAAATGTTTTCAAAGAAAGGAAAGGATCTTTTATAGTCCACGATACCAGACATATATTTTTTGGTCTATATATGGTGACAACAATATGGGACTACCCCGTACTCCTTGCGGGAGACACCTAAATGTGCTACAAACGAGGCGTACATACCCTACCCCCCAGTAGGATTTGAACTTGTGACCTCTCTTTCAAGAGTACAAGTTCTCCACCACTAGGACAACTCAGGTTGTACCAGCCATAAGTAAGAGGAACTTACATATATATTGAGTCCCCACCCGTACCCTTTCCACTAGGATCACTAGTCTGGGCAATGAAGTCATTTTGTACTGAATGGAAAAGACAATTGTTGTAGTACTTGATTCTGCAAAATATTTATAAAGTAAACAATAAAATTCAATATGAGTCTTCAATTTGGATCTTAAACATATACGAGGCAAACATTCTGAAATGTTAAATCCTAAATTGCTTAATTCAATTCCATACTAATACCAATGATGACAAAGGTTATAACTTATATTCCAGACTGCTAATCTCTGATAAACTGAGGAATAATTATATAAGCAAGGAAACATTTATCTGTGTGTTTCATGTAATGAAAATCACATCTATAATGTTAAATGTTAAGTTCATTAATCCTTACAAAAACTCAGAACCATTATATGATGAGGAAAAACTAAGAAAAAACATAAATTAGACATTAAATATTCAAACTTTTACAAAAGTGTATGAGGCTCCAAAACAAAATTTTGGCTGGAAGCTTTCAAACAAACTCATGCTTGTTACTCAGGGAAAAGGATGATAAAAATAGGCTTATTACAGCTAGTGCTTCTAAAAAAAATAGAGGAAGAGTAGAAATCCAACATAGGTTTACTTCAGCAGGGTGATAATTCGAAAAAAACGTTGATCTTGAGAAAGAAGAATCATGTGATGCATCTACAAGTGAGGTGTACACAAGTCCCAATGTTGGTGATGTACAGATTGTTATTAACTATCCAAATGAAGGGATGGATTCTCTTGGTGATACTTTGGTTGATCATAGTGCTGATCCACCATTCACACACAAGGATTGCAAGGCATCAACTAGTAAGCTAATTTTGATGGTGAAATTATTCCTACAAACTAAGGCAAATCAGAAAAAAAAAATCATATGATAGGCTAAGTCAGTGTGATGAATGGCTAAGAATCCCAAGGAAGCAAAGATGATAGCTTCTCAAAAAAAACAACATCTACATAAAATTAACAAAAAGATTGCTCATATGGACCTTCAAAAGAAAGTTGTTAGGCAACAAATTCTCAAAGATTGGGAGGCGGCATTCCAGAATGATATAAATGAAAGGTATGCAAATGATAAAGTGGATAAGATCGCTAATTTTTTTTCAGAGAAATAGCCGATGGAGCAAAAAGATTGTCAAATTTCCCTTCCAGACATTTTAGTTGAGGAGCATTCTTATGTTGAGCCAACTAAAAATTTCAATGCTCTCATGCCATCTCTTCCAAAAGTTTACAAGGAAACACAAAAAGAGGAATTTGGTCCTAAAGGTATTATTGGTTCTACAAATGAGGATGAAGCTGATTCTACAAGTCCATTTGAAAATGGAGAGGAGTACATTGATCTCATGCTAATGCTAAGATTGGAGGATATGCTGATTTGGAGCTCACTTAATCAACATCTAATGGAGGTATGACTCTATTTGATGACTCATTAATTGAGAAAAGGGGAATTTGGCAAAGGTAATAACATTGAAATAGCCAATCTTGAAAATCATGCCAAGAAGTGCAAATCAGAAATTTTGTTGTGTGATGTTGGTTATGATCAAGAACCCAGTGCATTGCAAGATTTAAAGGATCAATAGTTGAGCACTGAGGAAAAGGTTGTTTAGACCTTAAATTGTTTTTATAGCACTCAAAAGTTCACTAAATACATTCTCTGGATAGCTCAACATGATGAGAGATAAAGGTTTCAATGGTTGGTATCACTATATCAAATCTGCAAACAATCAAACATGCCTTAGAATGAATAATATCAGATTACCTACATTTGCTTTCAAACAGAGACCGTGCCATCAAATTTGCAGGGAAGACTTATAGAGCATTGAGGGAGAAAGAGAAAGAAGTTGTTGAACTTAACCTTGAGTTAAGTTTAGCCCACTTTTGTCTTTACAAAACAAGAAGACAGTCACTTGTTGCATCCACATCAAAGGAACAAGAATTTGATACAAAGACTACAGAAGTTGAACAAATGATTGAAGGAATTAATGAGCTTGGGAGTGATAGAATTACTCAATGACTGCAACAACTCTACTATCATGGACTAATTTTTACGCATACGAATCTACAATTTGAGAAGGAATAAATGTGATTTCTTTTTCTATTTGTAATTTTTTGAAGATACCTATATTCTTGTGATGCACATACCAGTGTGACAGGGGAGGCATTCAATTTTAGAGGAGCACCATTGGAAGAAGATGTTGGCAAGGGTTGCTGAATATGGCTTTACATCTGCTAGTTCAATTTTCTTCAAAGTTTTCTAAATTTTTTTCAAAAATTGATGTGGCACATATCTTTCATCCATTGCAATCCCTGAGACCTCTTCCTAGGTGTGATACATTCCATCGAGTTTAAGGTACCAAAAATGCATTGGAAAATACCATATGTTGAGGTGTATGAGTGAGGATTGGAGATAAGTAGGCATCAATTGGC
>MU224121.1:336337-353282 GCA_018584345.1 Thuja plicata
ATTGTAGAACTAGAACAAATCAGTCATATGATTATTCCTATATCAGTGATCTTAATAGTAATGAAGGGTTTCTTAATATCATCTATATCAGGAAACCCTTGCAAGGTTGAATTTGATGATAGTACTACATCATCTAGATAAATGGCAGTTGGTTTGGTGATCGTACAAATGAGCCCTTGTTTTTTAATAAGATGCAGTGTTAATAGTTTGTAGTATGCTGAATTTTGGTTCTTTGCCATTTCAACAGATATGTATTGGAAGACATTCTATCTATTCAGGATATACATGATCTCCATGGATTAGAAATTACCGATATTGAAACAAATCTAAGGCAAGTGGTGGCTAGGATAGTAGATCCAACTTGTTTTTTTGAAGAGAAGGTGCATCCTTATTGCATATGTTACATTTTTTTTTTCTTTAATTTCAATATGTTACCTTAAGTTTCAATATAATTAATATTACAAACTATTGTTTGAAGGGTTCATTGTCAATTTGTTGATGCCATTTTTTTTTATAATTAAGGGGCTGGAGCCGATAGTGTTTCATTTATATATAAATAAGATATACATTATGCAGAGTTCGGAAGCCACCAAAGATACGACTTAAACTAATCTAAGCATAAGGTCTGCAAGCCCTAGAAACCTATTACCAAATATAGCTAGAACATAGATTGAATATACATCTGTCAAATTTAGCTAAAAAATAATAGATATCTTATTGCAATCTTCTGTTTGCTTGCTCAATCCCTGCAAATTCTTCAGCAAAACCAGCTATCAATTTTTCTCCTCAGAACCTGACCGGGGAAGGGCCTATTTCCTGTGATAATTATAATTAAACTAAAATAAAATAGAAGACTAGGAAAATGCGGTGAAAATAAAACATTATACAAAAAAACTTCTAAGGCTTCACCATTGTAAATCCACTCAAATTCTACATTTTAACATTTGCAATGTTTGAGTAAAATCCCTAGCTGAAATAAGAGTTCAAAAAACATAGTTTAAATTAGTAGAATAGGAACTGTAATCAATAGAATAAATACATTATTCCCTGACCAAGCTCTACCAGCCTAGCTCCTATCTCTTCTGGAAAGAGATTCCCATTTTCTTAAAGAAAGGCTCCAAACTTCTTTGTATCGTACTCCTTAACACCTGCTTTGAAGGTTGTCCACGCCTTTTTCATCAAAGTCTTCTTGCCTTCTGCCTCCACCACAAAATAATCCAGCATACCATTAATTGTTAACTGGGTGTCGATGCTACACATTGTTGTCCCCACCTCTATATATATGTCTTCCGCTACAATCCTATGGGCCAGTCCGAGCGCATGTAGAGGATGCCCAAAAATTTGAACAACCGGTTGGAATAACTCTGCCACCAACACACCATCATGAATGTGATTCCTAGACCAAAAGTCTCCTCCCAGCATCGCCACCATTGTCAGTTTCTCCTTTTCATTTGCACGGCTAAAAATTCTCTCTATTTTCTCCTCCGAGGTCTCTTGCAGCGATTCCACCTTGCTGCAACGACAACTTATATCCAGATGATTCGTCATAGTCTTATGAAGAAACACAAAAATAGGGGAATATAAATAGACCACACTGCAAGTTCTTTGATGAGATTTTGTGATAAGGTTGAACTCATGACTTCCGCAGGGTAATTGTTCATGGGTTAATTCAGATATCTCTCATGTGCACCGACTAAACATCCCTTCCCTCTGACATCGACATTTCTGATTGACAACTTGTATCTTGAGTGGTGGTGGCCTTCAACTCTATCTAATCACTGTGGCAGTCCCTGAGAAGAAATTTACCTCAAATCTATGCTTGGAAGTGTATGATAAATATCTCGCAAGATATTCCACTTCCACTGATCGGAACAATCATTCTCTGGCATCAACCTATGCCTTTTCTCATGATCATCCCTATGTCTTCTACAATTATCTCCTGTAGTTTCATCGACATGTGATCACTGTACTCAAATCCCATATCCTCATTGTTGTCGATCCCCAAATTCGCCAAGAGGTTCACCGCCCTGTTACCTTCTCAAAATACATGTTGGAGATGATATTCCCCCAATATTTTCAAGTGATTTGATATTTTCGGAATCCAATATGCAAGTCTCCACGATTGGAAAGCCCCTTTTGTAATTCCGTTAATGATGACCTGCGAGTCTCCCTCGATGATAAGGTTGCTTATTCTATTTGATGCACACCATTTGAGACAGGTTTCTAACGCAAAGATCTCTGCAACATTGTTAGAAGTCATGTCTCAAAATTTTATTAAACCATCAAAATTCAAATTACAATTAACATTTAATATTCATATTTTCTTCATTTGAAGCACCATGTACAGTCTCTTGTCTTTCATTTTTTGCTTCTAAATATTTAAAGGCTTAATACTTAGGGATGATTAGTGTTTTCCATTCTGTGAACACCAAGAAAAATAACAATATTAATTATGCAACAATGTTTTATGATCGGGACATTAATTATTCTCTTTTTGTTTACTGGATGTAAATCCTGGTACACAGGAGGACTCGCAGAATTTCATTGCACAGTGGTGTTGTGCATGAGTGATTCATGTGATAGCTCTTCCTTTATCAACTGCATCTCCATGTCTATGGGCTTGAACAAATCCTTGTGGCGCCCAGGATCCCACTGTGACTCCAGCCTAAACTGTGAGGAAGATGGGATTTGCGCTGCAAGCACCATGCCTCTCACCACTTCACCCATGAAGTGTCTCCATCCGCTCATGCCCACTGCAAGGTGATAAAATATATCAGTAACTTACTAGATTAATACCTGAAGATAAATATCTAGACTAATCACCAACCAGGATGTCGTTGGTGATTACTCTAGATATTTATCTTCAAGTGTTTTTTTTTAACATTCTATATTGGTCAAAATTTAGACCAAATTTTGTCAAAATTTAGACAAAATTTGGTCGCAATCTAGACCAAATTTTGTCTAAATTTAGACCAAATCTGGTCTACATTTTGGCCAAATTTTGTCTAAATTTTGACAAATTTTGGTCAAAATTTAGACAAAATTCGGTCGAATAAACTTGCCAGTTGCAGATGTCAATTTCGACCAAAAATGGCGTGGAACATTTGACCTTACCAACAATATGTCACAATTTTGACCAGAAAAATAGCAACAAAACCATTTGTGGATCTTTTGACCATAATTGGTAGAAAAATCGACCAACTAAAGGTCAAAAATTGACCTCAAATGTATTAGTGAGTAAATCAAGAGACTTGATCGCATCTGGTACTAAATCTAGAGGTAATGTATTTGAATTGAATACATCTGAAGCTTCTTGTTTTATTGCGAAGGTTGATTATAGTTGGCTATGGTACAAAAGATCTTGTCATGTTAACTTTGATAACATTGTGAAGGCAAGTATGAATAATGCTGTAAGAGATCTACCTAAGATTGTAAAGCCATCTAACACTATGTGTAGAGAGTGTGTTATGGGGAAGCAAACCAGAAGCAGTTTTAGCAAATCTTTTTCAACAAAAGGGAAGTTGGATCTGGTGCATACAGATCTGTGTGGTCCTACAAGAACAAGATCTTATTATGGTGAGAGGTACTTTATACTTTTTGTTGATGACTTTTCTAGAATGATGCGGGTTACATATTTGAGAGAGAAATCTGAAGCATTTGACAAATTCAAGTTATTTAAAGAAAAAGTTGAGAATGAATCTGGTTTGAAGATAAATTGTTTGAGATCAGACAGAGGTGGAGAGTTTACATCATATTTATTTAATACCTAGTGTGAAGAACATAGAATATACAGACAGACATGAGCTCCTAAGACACCACAATAGAATGGGATAGCAGAGCGAAGAAACATAACTATATTAGATGTTGCAAGGACTATGTTGCAGGAAGGAAATGTGTCACATGTTCATTGGAAAGAAGTTGTTGGTACTGTTGTGTCCACCTTGAATAGAATTCATATCAGAGAAGGTACAAGTAAGACTCCTTATGAATTATGGTTTTATCATACACCTACTGTAAAATATTTCAGAATATTTGGAAGTAAATGTTATATCAAAACAGATGATGAGATAGGGAAGTTTAATGCTAGAAGTGATGAAGGAATCTTTTTTGGTTATTCTACTAAGAGCAAAGCATATAAATGTTTTAATCTGAGATTGAGGAAGTTGATTGAAAGCGCCAATGTGAGGATAGATGAAAAGTTTTAGATTCAGAAAAGAATATATGACTGTGGTCAGATTACAGAGATGAAAGAGGTCACTATTGAACCTGAAGAACCTTTGATGGTTGATAATGAAATTGAAGATGAATTAATTGAGGCTACTGAGACTCCTAAGACTCTGAGGTATATTAAGAAGAAGAATCCTGAAGATCAAATTATTGGTGATGCAAGTAAAGATATGATGACTAGATCTAGAACTAGAGATGAAATTTGTTTGATTTCTCAAGTTGAACCAAAAACTACTGATGAAGCATGTAGAGATGAATCATGGACTAAAGCTATGAAAGAAGAACTTGAACAGATAAAGAAAAACAATACTTGGGAATTGGTTCCAAGACCTAAGAAACAAAATGTGATGGGAACTAAATGGGTTTTCAGAAATAAGATGGATGAGGAAGGAACAGTGGTAAGAAACAAGGCTAGACCGGTTTGTAAAGGCTACTCGCAACAAGAAGGTATAGACTATGAAGCAACATTTGCTCATGTTGCTAGGTTGGAAGCTATGAGATTATTTCTTTCTTATGTTGCACATAAAAACTTTAAAAGTATACCAAATGGATGTGAAATCAGCATTCTTGAATGGAGATTTGGAAGAAGTATACATTGAGCAACCCGATGGATTTTCTTTAACCGAAGATAAAGGCATGGTTTGTAAGTTGAAGCAAGCATTGTATGGATTGAAACAAGCACCAAGAGCATGGTATGCAAGAATGGACAAGTATATACTTCGTCTCGGTTTCAAAAAAGATAATGCAGACAGTAATTTATATTTAAGAACTGATGAAGATGGAATCTTAATCATAGAAGTTTTTGTTGATGATATCATTTTTGGAGGCAATGATAAGATGAGTAAGAAGTTCTCTAAAGAAATGGAAAATGAATTTGAGATGTCAATGATTGGTGAAATGAAATTCTTTCTTGGTTTGCAAATCAATCAGAGTAAGAATGGTATTTTTATATCTCAGACCAAGTATCTTAAGGAAATGCAAAAGAATTTTGGAATGGAAGATTGTAAACCTGTTGGAACACCTATGGTGACTGGTTACAAACTGACTAGTAATGATGAGACTCAAAGTATTTTTTAGACAAAGTATAGATCTATGATTGGTGGTCTACAATATTTAACTCACACTAGACCAGATATTACCAATGCAGTTGGAATTGTGGCAAGATATCAGATAGATCCTAAAGAGACACACCTTGTCGTTGTGAAAAGAATTTACAGATACTTGAAAAGAACAATAGAATATGGATTATGGTATGAAAAATTAGATGACTTAATTTTACAGGCTTATACTGATGTTGATTGGGCAGGTAATGTGGATGATAGAAAAAACACAAGTGGTGGTGCATTTTTCCTTGGGAAAATGTTGGTTTCTTGGTTAAGTAAGAAGCAGGACTGTATTGCTCAATCAACTGTTGAATCAGAGTATGTTGTTGCTGCAATAAATTGCACACAAGTTGTTTGGATGAAACAAATGCTGAAGGACATTGGAATAATTTTTGAAGAGCAAGTGGTTATCCATTGTGATAACACTAGCACAATGAATATGTCAAAGAATCTTTTGATGCATTCAAGAACTAAACGCATTTGTATTAAGTATCATTTATTGAGGGAGAAGGTAGCAGAGAAGGATATTAAACTGGAGTATATTAGCACAAAGGAACAGATAGCAGATATATTTACAAAACCTTTGCCAAAAAATGTTTTTGAGTATCTCAGAAGCATGCTTGGGATCAGAGCCCCTCCTTGTGAAAATTAATTGATGCAAGGTATGCATCAGTCCAGTGGCTTTTAGAGCTATATCACTTTCTGGACTTGATGTATGGATTTACTCCGTAGGGGGAGTAATTGCTGGAATACTGGTGTGCTTGGGTGATTTTGCACCTAGTTATTGGAGACATGAAGTTATTTTTTTAATTAAAAAAAGAGCTACAGAAGATCAAAGAAGACTTATGGCACCCTTTGTCATTGTTGCCAAAGGGGGAAAGATTCTATGTGAAAATCCCTACTGTTTTGGGGAGATTTGTGTTGAGGATATTGAGAAGATTGTATTGAGAGAGAATACTTTTTGGGTTGATGGATTTTCCCATATGTTGTCATTAATGCCAAAGGGGGAGATTTTTGGATGATATCAGATTTGGATACTATTCATGCTGTTGATATTCATATTTTGTCACTGATGTCAACATATGTTTCTATGAAGAGAACAGACTAGTTATTTGACTGACAAAAGAGTACAGACACTGTACAGATGATTCAGAACGATCGAAGACATGAATATGGAGACATATGTGTAATGACCTTATACCTAAGGTTGCTTGACAGACCTTATTTAGTGAAGACTGGTTTCTGGACTGTGACAGTAATGCTTGATAGAGAAGGTCTCTGTATTTACAGTATATCTTACAGATGAAGATGTTTCAGCGTATGCAAGCTTATGGGATGACAGAGGACACATTGAAGAATGTTCGTTACTGATCGATAGTTGTGAGAGTACTGGTGACGTCATTCATGGCATGTATTTTGGAGGTGACCTATTTTGGTGGTCGACTTTAGACATGTAGCGTGTATTATGAATTGTGAACATGGATTGCGGATCTTGGAGTATAACTGATGGATTGTAATTGATGTTTACTTGTTATAGGTACCGTGTGTATCTTAGCAAGGGGTTAAACAATTATTTGTATATTAGGAAAGCCTAATTGGCTTACCTAATTAATTGTTTGTGTATTTGGGAAAGCTTAATTGGTTGACCTAATGAATTATTGTAATAGGGTATATATGAGTGTTCTTTTCTTTTGGAAAGATGTGGTAGAGATTGAAAAGGCAGAGAAGTGTGAAAGTTGCGAGGCTTGTTTTACTGCTGGATGTAGAGCAGAGTTTGTGATAAGAATACTTCATTGGAACTGACCAAGCAAAGATAGTTGCTATCAGATAGTTCATTGGATTGTATATTTCTTATATACACTTGTTTGGATTGTGAATCCTTAAGGGTGGCTTTAACCTTCTTTGGGAAGTGTACCTGGGCAGTGAGCCTACTATTTTTCTTGACTCCTAACAAGGTTTGTCCTCTAACAGGGACTATGTACTGTAATATTGTAATAAGCTCTTAACAAGGATAAATCTTTTAACAGGGATACTATACTCTTAGTACATTATTTGTGGGTTCTAATTCCCACTGGGGTTTTACCTTTAACAGGGTTTCCTCGACAATAAGTATTGTGTTATTGTGTTGGCATTTATTGTGTTATCATTTGCATTGCAGTTTTGGTTTATAAAGTATAAAGTTTAATATTCTATATTACAACTAATTCACCCCCCCCCTCTCAGTTGTGCTTGTGGACTGTTATTCCTAACAGTATCCATAATCACACCAACACCCATTTACACTCCTCTGCATCAGCTATTAGTGTAGGTGCACCAATACAACTATGGCAATGAATGGTCAAGAGTAATTTCCATTGTCCTTTGACAATTAACATTATTACGTTGTTAAAATACAAATGCATATTGAGATCTCTAATAGCACCAAGGTTTGGGTAAGGTTGAAATAAAACTAAATGTCCTTCCAATGTACATGACAAAGGAATTTGTATGTCTTGATCTCTGATTTTGGTAATCATTGTCCAAATTATCTAAGACAGTGACAGTGATAATCAATTGTAATTCTCTTGTTGTTTGGAACTTGTACTTTGTTCTATGATCACTCTTGAAGTCTATGATGTGTCTCCATTGATCCAAATACTTCTCTCATTTATGGAATAGGATTTCATTCTATGTTTAATGTCTGATTGCATAAAATACTGTCAAAAACAAATAATAGAGACAATCATAGTTAAGAAGTCCATTCATTAATTGAAAGTTATGTAAAGTCTTACAACCATCTTAAAGGCCCATGATCTTAGTCTAAATACATTGCTACCCTATGTGTGGAACATTCAATGAATGTTCAACAAGGGTGATTGTTAGGCATGTTCAAAGTCTGATTTAATAGGGTAGTGTAAACCTGGTTTGTGACAGTAAGTTCTATACATGTTTAGGGTGTTGTTACAAAACTAAGGCCTGGTGAAAAAGAGTTGCACCTCAGGACTAATTGAAGCATGGAAGCCTTTATACTGCATAAATTTCCCATAGTGAAGAGAATGATCCAATCCAAAGTGTGCAAGGTTGGTTTAGCCATATATTGATGCAGTGATATGGATGTGATCAGTGACTGATTTGGGTCATAATTGGAATGTTCCCACTAACCAAGAGTATTTCTCCTTGAAAACATGTTGGTCCTTGACGTATGCTAATCTTTGAGTTGTCAAATGAATCATTGTGCCTACAAGGTCAATTGAGAAAGGTTGTTCATGTGAGCATTTAGGCTCTGCATCCTGATTGTACAATATGCATGACATACATTCATTGATAAGGCCTTAAAAAATTTCATGCAAATGCAATTGGCAGGTGTAAATCCAAATTCCACAACTTTTCCCAACATCCTCTTGCTTGTACCAAAATGGAAGAATTGGAATAGGGAAAGGGCATCAAACAAAAGCATAAATGATGCAAGTTCCCTCGTAAATATGCATGCAAAATGTGGAATGATGTGTGTGTGTGTGCGCGCGCGTGTGTGGAATAATTTGTGTGCATGAATGAACAACAGTTCATCAAATTCGAACTAGTATGATCTGAATAATGGATCGTTGTCTTATGACTGTCACATGTTCCCTCCAAAACAATCACAATCTCCCAAAAAAACTTAAGTTTTCCCCAAGGAATGGTGTGAACTACATAAACCTCCACACACAACTCTGTATTCTTCTTCAAATCTTTATACTAGGCTGTCTACAAGGGCTGTAGCTAGCAAGCAATCATTCCCATGACATTCCTGAGGATTCATTCAGATGCCCAACAATATACAATCAACAACCTTCCTTCAAGTTTGGCATCCCAGCTCAATCATGAGATTTCCAAATTTATGACATTGAGAATGGAAGCCCTAAGAATATGCCTTTCATATGTAAATTCGAAGATAATTAATAATTTATCATTTGTCTGCAAACCTCTGATAAATTTTTCAATCTTTAATTGTTCGTCGCTTGCATGAAACCTATGCGATTCCACCTACAAATCTCCACACTGGACAAGAATGAAGACAATGCCAATATAAAGTGTGGATACTGCCAAATCTGAACAAAGAAGGGCATACACAAGAGCAAATTGTGGTACACATTTTGAATTTTGGATAAGCATCAAAATACACATGGCATAACCTCATTGATCCAAAAGACCAATAAGAATCTCTCCATATCCCCCAGGTGTCCAGGCTAAATAGGCATTACAAGAGCTGAGAAGTGGTTTAAATCATAATAATGGACACATCTGGGAAAGCACAAAAGTGCAAGAAACAGAGGCAGGCCAACACACTGCATGAAGCACAATTGCACAGATTTGGTAGAAACGGGAATGGGTCCAGCCACTAAGTCTTTGAAGATAAGTATGTATTATGCAATGAATAGATGAAGAATAATTTAAATTGCCAAAGAAATTGCATTAAAACAATTAATGAGAATTTCTAATTAATATCTGCATCAATGTTTTATGAAGAAATTATTATGCTCATGAGATTTAATGATAATGTTTACATATTCAAAATCTATTTTTCTCATGCTCTAAACAATTCTAAGATCAATCCAATTAGGAGTGTTGGGTTGCTACACTTTCAGAAATTTGTCCCTATTAAAAAACATGCTCATGCTGCATGGAAACCATGCACACTGCAAATAGCTATCATAATATATTTTTAACACTTAAAGCAAAATATATGGAGCCCCAAAATGTTTCATTATAGATATCTAACATATCAAACTATGTTAGCCATAAACAAGAAAATCCCTATTATTTAAAAAATATAGAAAAAAAGATAGGAAATTAGTAACAACCGTTTTACCAACAAGGAATGCTAACAGTACACCCAAGTATAGATCCAATTAAGTGTGCAACGAAACCAATTGGAAGTCTATATAGGTACCCACAACTGAAACATAAGTATCAAATGGAAACATGACACAAATAATTAGAAAACAGTTAGGTCACTTTCATATAGAAATGAAAAGAATGGGAAAGAAAACAAGTCATTCAAAATGATAATATTAGTCCAATACAATCAACAATGTTTCTTGCAAACAAAGCTTTGGCTTATATGTACATGCAAAATGGGACAAGAAATACAAGTCTTTTGTTCCTTATCTTCTCAGCTATGATAGTTCATACATATGGGCTTATATTTCAATTTATTTTGCTATTTAGTTTCCCTCTTGAAAATTTTGGGCTTTGTTATCGCACCATCAAAGTTAGAAACCATTTCTTCTCCATTTGCACACATACATTTGTGCCAAAATTCATGGTGTAAGTGCAGACAAAATATCAAGTTTCCTTACAACCAACTGATTGTAAGGAAGTTGTCAATGAACTCAATCATCAATGAATTGTATATCCACTAATGCTACAATCAACAATCCATAAATGATGGTTGTGTTTGCTCATTGTGGATTAAAGTATAATTAATTTTCAAGGTTTGACATCACCAAGGTATGCAGAAGTTTTATATTGAAACAATTCACATTATGTACAAATCAATGATTGCTCCTCCTATTGGCATCAAATGAAATATTTTTTGATTAAATGTTTTAAACAAGAGAAGGAAATATCAAGAAATTAGAGTTACCAAACATTTTTAATTTATTTGTTGTGAAAACTAGTCGTATCATAAGGGTTGAAAGGCATGTTTTATTAGTTGAATGAGATCTTCATCAAAATCAAAATGACAAAATGTCTTTATTAGTCATAGTTCCTAATAAATATTTTGAATAGTTCTAACTTCTAACAGTGCTTGAAGACATTTTTCCAATCTCTACAATAGGTAGGGATGGTGCATCTTCTTTCTTGAAAATAATTTTCAAAGTTGGTTGGTAATTTATATCTTGGAAAAATAGAAAATATGGTGACCAGATAAGTTAGTACACAACCCAGCTACAGAAAAAATGTCATTAGGATCATTGTATAACAATTGAAAAGGTTTGCATAAATATTTATGTAAACAGGTCATCTAGGCCTTGATAGTGGTCCTACTTTTGAACAAGCAGATAGTGCATTTAATTTTCCCAACATTCATACAAGTATGCATCTTATTCTAATTATACAACCTCCTTGGATGAATTGAATAGAAAATACATTGCATATATCATTATACGATGTTCTATTTAATACTCCAACTATTGCATCCCACTAGTTCTTGCAAAGGCCTGCCTGCTGAAAACAATAATTACAGTGTGATATCCACTTTTATACAACTGAGGAAGAATAAGTCTTTACCAAATGGCATCCAATAAATTCAATGGTTACTTACAAAAGAAATCATTAAAAATGAAATAAAATCTATTGATGAAATAAATCATATGGATCTTAAGGACATAAATACTTATGTTTATAACAGACAGTTACTCAAAATTAGTTAAGAAAATAAATGTATTTCTCTAAAGATTGTCTATGCTAGTTCCACACGCTTGTTAATGTTTATGAGCAGTATTTTGTTGCATGTCTATAATTGAACAAAATTAGATGAGAATGTTGTAAAGTAGAGCCAATAGGATCTCACCGTTTTGTAATGTAAATTTGTTGTGTTTCAATAAGAAATTCTTAAGATCATTGCATTACCTTATATTTTGTTGTTATATATTTTAGATCTGTATGTATTTTGAGTTTTGATTGAGATAGGTGAGAAGGGGGTTGTACTTTACCCCTTGCATCACTCTTCCTTATTCATAACTTGTCAAGACTGTATTTCATATTTGGATAGTGTTTCCTTAGTATATTCAGCCATCAAAAGGTATAGAAATAGATATGCAAATGTAACACACAAGAAACCCTTGTATTCGAAACACAAGATGAATACAACCTCAATCGAACACATTTAATCTCCCTCAATGATCATGTTGTAAGATGCCTCTAAAATTAGTAAACATTAAAGAATTGGTGGTGTTGCCTACTAACGCATGGGAGTGGGGAGAGGAGTTTTTAATAATTTTGTTATGGGTGTTTCTAGAAGTAGTGGTAGCCATTTTGGGGGGAGTGGCATAATTTTTGTGTGGCGGGGGGGTGTTTAAGCTTTGTTTGGAGGGGAATTTTTGGATGGAAAAGCTTCGGGGGAGTTTTTTTGGGGGGTTTTGGGAATTTTGGTGAGAGTGAGTTTGGTTTTAATGTGAATGTAGGTTCCATATCGTATTGGAAAACTAAAAACTAAAGCAGAGACATCATTTTTCAGTTTATGGCAATTACTTTATGTAAAAAATAATAATGGAAGAGAAAAGGAACTTAAACAATCCAAGAGAGCTAGGAAAGGTATAAATGTTACCATGAGAAAACCAAATCCAAGAGCATTCATCGAAAGAGCCAAAGGCAAAGGAGACAAGATGTTTTATAAGGGGAAAAGCAAAGAAAAACCCCTTTGTGATATTATGAATGAGGCCATAGCCTAAAGAGAGAAAAGAGAGAGAGGAAGAGAACAAGATGCACATTACAATAACTTCATCCTTCATCTTTGCATTGTGAGAAATGAGAGAGGAGCATCTCTTAAATAGAGATGAGAGAGAAGAGTTAGAATGTAACTCCCAAGTCTATGAATGCCACCATTCATTAGTGTGTGTGACAAGTGTCAATATCCTCTTAAGGGGGAATAAACTAATTTCCTTATTAAAGGAATTACATAAAATGATTTGTCCTCCCACTTGGAGTAGAGGACAAAATACATGTAGGTATTCCCTAGGAATCTCCTAAATAAATAAATAATATAAGTAAAGATTAGATATTCTAACACCCCCTTTAATCTTTACTTAGGGTGTTTACAACAAGGGGTATTAAACCCAATTATTTTACAAAAAACTGCAACTTGCTATTCAATATAAGGAAGAAATTGTACTGTCTTCAAGTTTGCAAGTGGTCTTCTGGAAACATAATGTACAAGCATCTTTGGTAGAGACGAGAGAAGTAGATGGGTCCTTTAAATGTGTTCAAGTGGAAGTATATGCACATCTGCAAGTAGTCGTGTGATTCATAGGACATGTGAAAATGAATTGATGTCTTTAGTGGGCCTTGATGGATCACCTAAAACAAGAACAAGAAACAAGGCAACTATCCACAAGTAGAATTCCATCTCAAATTCAAGTTAGTATATATCTTTTGAAATTTGTAACATCAGAAGATAATTTTAAGAAAATTCTCATAGAGTAAACTAAGATAAAGGGTTAAGGATAAATGCAATTGTTCACCAAAATGCAATGGAGCTAACATGATATCAAGATAAAAATGAACAAGTTAGGTACGAAAGTATTTATCAATGCTCCCATGAAAGAAATATATTGATACACAAATGACCACAGACAAGGTCAACTAATGAAAAATTGCATCAACATTGCATCAATCACATGGATATAGACAGTTCACTAATGAGTCATCCCACTGCAAGTGAATGGGTCGTGATTCCATCACCTACATGATCCATGATCAAAGCAATGAAGAATGCAGTGCATTATCATGTTAGTATATGTATCAAAGAAATATGAGAGAGACAATGAGAAATAAGAAGAACATGTGACTTAAGCACCAAATCAACTCAAGATCCTGATTTTCCAAGCATGTGAACCATAAGACAGGATTATAAGTACTAACAACATATTGCCTTCAAATAAAATGTGAAACTGTAGGGAAACCCATGAAAAATTATCCTCTTACTGAGGAACAAAAAAAAGAACCATCCTCTCACTGAGGAATAAAATAAAGAATCATCCTCTCATTGAGGAATAGAATAAAGAATCATCCTCTCACTGAGGCACATAATGGAGGTAAAATCCATAAAAAAGTAATTGCACGCCATTTATAGGATGGAGGGATACTCCACGGGTCCTTTCGAAGAATGAGGTAACTATGAATCAACTATAACTGATGGGTCCTTCATAGTTAACTGTGATTATTGGGTATCCTGATGCAACTTACAAGATGTAATAAAATGTATATTAACAAATGGTATAAAACCATAAAATGCAACTATGTGCATGAAGAGATGCTCTAAAATCATAAATTGCAACTATGTGCAAATAGATTAATTCAAGCTCATCAATAAAATCGGTAATGATACTCATGAAGAAATTGTGTGAGATAAGCTCATAATCCTGAATAATTGGAGATTAAAAAAAAAAAAGATAAATATAAGAGCAACATAAATGTTATGGATATCAGTTAGAAAATTCCATTGATGGTGAACATGAGAACATAATTTGAGATAGTCGATAGAACATAATAACTTGATCGTAAAAAAATCTATAATTGAAAATACCCAGATTAATTGAGTAAATAGAATACTAAAGTCTATAGTTTAAATAAAGGTATAATTAAGAATTTGAAACGAAATAAATTTGTTTTGAACAAAGTAGAGATCTAACAGTAAATAATATAGAGAAATACAAAGTGTATTGCAGTTTAAGAGAACGTTAAACGATAGAGTAAGCGAGAAGCATAATATTTAAGAAATTTTAAATTTGAGTATGGTTTTTGTAAAAAGAAATTAAACAAACAGATATAATTGAATGGACAATGTATTGCAATTTAACGCAAAGATAATTAAATTTTAAATGGTTTAATTATTATATGCAAAAAAAATTTTAAAAAATTTATTTAAAATTTAAAATAATTAAATTTGAGTGATGGATAGGTCAATAAATTTTGAAATTTATTAAAAAAAGGGATAACACAAATGTATTAATGTGACGAATGCACCATTTAAACAAGAGCCACCACAAAGAAGATGGAGAACCAGGAAGTTGATAAAGACCTGTCTGATCTGAAAGAGGCTGCGGGTAGAATGACTGAGCTGGAGTTTCGTGTTGCTGAGATTCTCAGAGAAATTGCCTGAATTGTGTTCCTGGCTTTTTTGCCTAGTCTTTTTGGTTTTGTCCCTGGCTTTAGGTTCTCTTTGGGACTGTTTTGTTTGGTTGATGGTTAGCCTGATCCATTTATGTTGTTTCTAATCGATACTATGTTTACGGTTTATTTTTAGCTCTCTAGGGTTTCAGGAACCCATCAAAACCTGTTTTCCTTAATCAAAAACAATTTTTTTAAATGAATTTAAAGCAGTGTAAATAAATTATATATATATATATATATATAAACAAGATATTCAAACTATTAAAAAAGTCAAACTTTTTTTAAAAACAAACCTTCAAACTATTAAGAATGATTACTAAGAGAAAGAATAGCCAAAATGTTGCAGTGTTGAAACATGGAATATATCAAATTCAATCCACCAAGAAAAAGAATGTCCACTTGACAAAATCTTACTACAATGAAAAACAAAATTAATAATTATTAACCAGAGAAACCAGATTAGACTAGAGAACAAAGTTGAATCCAATATAACTGAATCAACAAGTGAATATCAAAACTCGGGTAAACAAATATGTAAATCATAATTAATGTTAATGTAGATTTGGATACATCTATGCAAACCACAATTAATGTTAATGCAGATTTGGATACATCTACGTCGGCCTGTCAGAAATATATAGTATTTAAATGTTATTAAATAACTTATAAAGAACTATTTAAAATGGAGTAATGAATTTAAACTATGAAAAAAAATTCTAATGAAACTAAAAAACAATATAATGAAATGATTTGGAAAGGTCAAACTTGTTGGGAAGTGATCAAATTGGGAAATGTGATACACTTTTTGGTTGTCATTTATGGCAACACATCTAGGTTTAAGATTGATTGTTTTGAAGTTAAGTTTTGGTATGTCCAAAATCGACTAAGTACAGAAACAAAGATACAGTATTGTTTTGGATATTGAAGACAAAGATCGATGAATTAAGGCATGCGAGCTTAGTGGAAGACAGTATGGAGTATGTCTGACATACACCTAAGATCGATTTGGTTTTGGATAACTGTACGGAGAGTTATGAGGATTTGAAGACTGACAGCGATACAGAGTAGTTGGACAACAACGAAGAATAAAAGAGCAAGACTTGGACCCCAGGAAATTGAAGACATATTTTTGTTGTTGATAGTCTATACTTTGACTATGCAAGAGCGCCGACTATACATTTAATGTTTACTATATTAATTGTATTATGTAATGAAGGCCGACTTGACAATGTTTGTAATATTTATTCTGAGAGTCGACTTTGTAAAGTTAAAAGGATATATATGTAAGATCTTTTTGGTAAAGATTGGTAGTTGTGAGGAAGTGTAGGATATGCAGAGCAGACATGCGAATGGCAGAGCAGAGAATGACAGAGCTATAAAGGAACTATCAAAGCATTTGTGATGCTTGTTTTTGTTCATCACTGAGAACCTTTTTGTAACAGAATTACATTGTAAGAGTTGTAAGCTCATTGGCCCCTAACAGGGTGTTGTGAACCTTTAACAAGGTTGTTATTCCTCTAACAAGGAAATGTACTATGTAATATTCAACTCCTAACAGGGCTAGGTCTCCTTACAGGGACATTATACTTTAGTGCATGCTTGTGGGTATAATCCCCACTGGGGTTTTCCCTTAGCCAGGGTTTCCTCATAAACAAATCATGGTGTTATGAGTTCTGTGTTATTTTTTTATGTTCTTTCCTTTACTACAATTGTATGGTTAATGTTCAAGTGGTTGAAGAATTTAATTAACTATTATAATA
>MU224121.1:371668-383696 GCA_018584345.1 Thuja plicata
TAATCATCATTGATTAGAAAAAAAAAAAAAAACAAGTACTTACTCAAATAGAAGAAGTTGGGGGGTCTTGGAGTCCTCAATGAAACCCTTCCAGAAAAAGTGTCTATGGGTGCGGTCATGAACAATTTCTTGATGTCCCACCATCTTGCACTCAATTAAAACAAGTTGTCTCCCACCTCGCATAGTTTCATGGCTTGCACAACATCCACCTCTGATGTCACCATTGAAGCAGTATTATACTCTCAAATAAATGTCATTAACAGCCCCAATGGAGCCAAATTCACAACAAAAAATCAGATGTTTAATAGGTATAATTACCTCAAATATAATGCATTTGTTACAAAATATCTAAAATTCAATGGTAACAGAAGCAAAATCGAAGAGGAGAGTCCAAAATGGCACCTAAAGTGCATGCTCTATATTTTGGAGAAAATGCTAATTGATGTGATATGAAGGAGGGTTCGATAGGGTTAGTAGTGTGGTATTTTCTATGTAAAGGCGTTCAATATTAGCACCATGACATATTAGTTAAGGTTGTAACATGTAGGACTGCCACTTAAGACTTTAGGATGTGGAGTGAAAATAATTTAGGTTTAGTTAAAAATAAATTAAGGCCTAGAATGTAATAAATTAGGTTATAGATATACATTAGAGAGGAGAGATGTATATTTTTACAAAAGTGAAAAATAAGGTTACTATTGAAGTGAGTTTAAATATAATTATGTTATATACACATTATTTTTTAAACAAAATAAAATAAAATTGTGAACCTAAATTTTATTGCAAGTGTTTAATGATTAGATTTTATTTGTTAAATATAAAGATACGATGGATAAAATTCTTGGAAATGGTCGAATTCAATAGTGTGGAAAAGGTTAGAGGAGAGTTTATAAAGGCTAACCAATAAGCCTCTAATTGTCACCACCCTATAGACACTTGGTATCATGGAAATGTGTGCCTTAAAATAGTGGTGATGTTGTTATAATTCATGTATTATGAAGGGAAATATACAGTTTATGGTCAAGGGAGAGAATAACAGACCATATGAAAGAGTAGTAGCTCACTGTGAAAAGACACCAAGTTAAATGAGAACAATGGAGATGAAGGAAATCTCTACTGCACAACCTTCTATTTTGTAGCGATTCCTTTGGTCCTTCGTGCAACAAATGCAAAATATTGTTTGGACAATTGGTAATATATAAAACCCTTCAATTCGCGCACGGGAAGCCAAAAAAATACCACTCAATCCTTGTCATGGAAAAGAAAAATATTAGCAAATTACACAGGGAAGCCAAAAAATTATGCTCAATCATTGTCGCTTATTCATATATTACCATTTGGCTTTCATTTTTAGGCGATTATCTACTTCATTGTCGTTAATATTAAGAATGGGAAGATTTTAGAATGAGAAATTTTTAGGATGTTAGTATTATTATTGTATGGTGATAGTGATTGATTAATGAATCAAGTTATACTATTGCATGGTGTGGGATCAATTGAAAGAGATATTTTAATTTGTTTCTATTGTATGATTAGTAATTAATTAAATTATTAAGATTTATTTTAACTTTTATTTGATTGATTTTTTCTTTTATATAATTAGTAATTATGATAAATAATATATTTTAAGTGATCTATATTATATAGACATAATTGGTGCTATATTTATTTTGTCTTAATTGTTTTTTAATTTATAAAGATAATTAAAATTGTTTTGGCCAGGAGTTTATATAGGCTCAAGAGGTAACTATTCTAAGTCTACTATTCTTTATAATGTATCTAATCAATCAGGGCAAGCTTTCTAACGATTTAAGCTCGAATTCTGGTTCTATTTTGTAACTTTATTTTATGAACACTATTAAATTTTGGCCATATTTTTGACACGAGTTGGTCAATTTTTCGATGCTGGTTGGTCGACCAAATGACCACTCTTGTCGTCAAATTTTTTCGTCGATTAAGTAACCCAAAAAATGTTGTGTCAAATTTTTGACAGTAATAATGGTCGAATGATCGACTGTATAATGCATTGAGACTGTGAACATTCCAGTCGATAAAGTTCGTTGATCATTGTCATCGTCATCAAACTATCAACTTTAGTATGCGTTGAGATTGTGGCATTCTGGTCAAAATTATTCGTTGGTCATTGTCATCGTCGTCGAACTATCAACTTTATTAGATGTTGAGACTGTGGCATTTCGGTCAAAATAGTTCGTTGGTCATTGTCATCATCATTGAACAATCGACTTTAGTAGGTGTTGAGACTGTGGCATTCTAGTTGAAATAGTTCGTTGGTCATTGTCATCGTCGTCAAACTATTGAATTCAGAATGCGTTGAGATTGTGGCATTCCAGTCAAAATAGTTCGTTGATCATTGTCATTGTCGTCGAAATAGATACATCAGAATGCATTGAGACTGTGGAATTCTGGTCAAATTTGTTCGTTGATCTAGTTTTGGGTCGTCAAAATAGAGACATCAAAAAGTGTTGAGACTGTAGCATTCCGGTCGAACCATTTCATTGATATATTGGATGGTTGTCAAAATAGCGATGACATATTCATTTTATATATATATATATATATATATATATATATATTAATATATATTAATATATTTCCTTTTACTAATCTTTTCATTGAAAGTATAGTAGTTGAATTAGAATACGCTCCAGAATGCTTACAAATCTAATGCACTATTACGCCAACCTATGCGAATTATATCTACATGTGTCAATAAAATGAATATTTTGTAACACATGTCAGCACAAGTAAGGAAATTCTATATTTTTGAAATTTGATATGTATATATGGTATTTTGCAATACCATGAAGATGTTAATACAACTAAACCTACACTTATTTTACAATAAAATGCCAAATGAATAACATAATAATGAATTTGAACAAATAAACTAGTCACAATACCTGTTTGGAAGATATTGATATTGATTAATCCTATTGATAATTCCAACAATAATGATTAATTACTAATTACTAGGGATTAATAGTGTTATCTTAATGATTAATAGCCAAAAAATTTGAATACTAGCATCATTAAATTATCATTAACATAATTACTAATAGCTTTCAAGATACTAAACCTATGATAAGAACATCTTCTTCATCGGTAGATAAGAAAACACAATTTTATAACATCACCATTCCAAATTTAACAAATTAATGATCTACATCTCAAACTATGTTACTAACCACATTTAAAACTAAAATTACCAATATATAGTATAATAAAATTAATAAAAACATATGATAACATCTATTAATCTTTTAGTCTATTTTAACAAACCAATTAGTATAATTATTAGTTAAGGATTGTGCACTTAATACCTCTTAATTAACCCAATCTTAACTTCAATGGAGAAAACCATAATACATTAAAAATGTTCTGATTGATAGGTTGTTGCAATGAAACAACTCAAGTATGATGTGCCAATGTTAATGTCTCTAGCTTAGGGAATTGTACCATATTTCTTCATTTTGAAGCTAAGCTTATATATGGTATGGGAGTTAATTTTATAGAAGTGTAAAGATGATATATCCATAGTTTCGTGTCAATTCATTTTGTAGGGAAAATTAGAGATGTTTGTGTACCAAACACTATTAAGATAGTGAAGACAAAGAGAATTTCAAAGGAGAAATCTGAATTCTCTGCATTTCATTTTTAGATCTTGCAGTGTGGGTATTGTCAGTATCTTACTTCCGTTCAAGTTCTAGATGCTCAACTATACTATGAGTATGATTCTAATTGTTATATCTCTATTGGAATTAATGGGAAGTGTGTACTGAGAGGAGAGCGGTGAATCATTACCTCTAAAACTTTTGTATCCTTTTAATCAATTAACCTTTGTGTAATCAATTGTTTATCCAACTATCTAATCTATATTATCTTGATTCAAGATATATCAATTCATAAACTTAACATACTTGTGAACATTCATAGAAACATTCATGAAAGTAAT
Organism: Thuja plicata; assembly: GCA_018584345.1. Classification (NCBI taxonomy): domain Eukaryota; kingdom Viridiplantae; phylum Streptophyta; class Pinopsida; order Cupressales; family Cupressaceae; genus Thuja; species Thuja plicata. Next base: position 375,642 of record MU224121.1, read on the forward strand.
TGACACATAACACAAGATATGATATCGCAGAAAACTCCTATTATGAAGTAAAAACTGTGGTGGGGATGACACCCACAAAATCCTCACTATCTACAGATTGGAAGGGGTCGGTTAAGGCTTACAATTTGATCACTTCTGATGATCTACCTAGTTAAGATTATTTGTGGAGACCTATTAAAGTCTACTTGGTTAAGAGCTTTAGAAACACTATTGAGTGTGCACTCGATTAAGAGATTTATAGTTGGACTGTTAAATCCACCTTCCTTGAAAGGATTTTTACACTTTGCTTCACTTGTTAGAATGATAGAAAATTACAATTTGACCTAGTAAATGCAATCTCCTATTGCTGATACAGATCTATTTAAGATTAAACATGAATAATATTATCACCTAATGTGATTGAATAATATCTCTGATTCTCGGTAGCCTCTGTTCTTGGTTCTTGCTAACCAAACTCACCTTTTGTTGTTCTGGTTCTTGAAAATTTGAATCTGATCCATAATGTTCTCGTAGGTTTCATTCATCCTCTCTTCTATATTCACACATGTATAATGAATGATTGCATCGTCTATTTATAAGATGGATTGACTTCATCAAGTTTCACGAAAAACAATGTTAACTCTAAGATCAGGTTTACAACTTTACCTTGATCTCCTAGTCTATGTGTTTTAAATCAGTTAGACTGATTAAAGTACTTACATTCATGTTTCTTATCCCTAAATAAATGGTTTTAAAAACAAATCAAGATTCTATAAATAGAATAATATTGTATTATCTGAGGTGGAAGTCAAATCCACTTTTTGCGGGCTACAACTGACTTTCAATTTCTCACAGTTGGTTATGCTTTGAAGTTAGTTGACTATCTTTCGAGTTCCTTGCTTGAACTGTTCTCTCAGTTTTCTCTTTAACTATCTCTCAGGTTGCACTATATCCTGCATGTCTGGTTCCTCTGTTGGGTTCCTCCTTATCCTTTCCACTTTGTATTTTCAGTGTACACACAAAATTATGTCATCAGTTTTCTTTGTACTTAGCCATTTTCGGTGATCTCTAGTATCTTCATTTTCAGTTTTATCTTTGTCCTGTCTTTCGGTGTATGATTACCGAAAGTGTTGTTTGCATACTAATGGAAAATTAATGTCATCAATATCCCCCTTTGAAAATAGTATCAAAAACTGATATGTGCAAAATACTAATAAAATGTTTAAGTATGTACAACATATGTAATCCTTAGTCATTTCATGACTCCCCCTATGTATATGTCGGTATATCCCCTTTTTTGATAGTACTATACAGTTGCCTACCTATCTGTACATATCATATCTTTCCCTCTGTAAAATACATATACATATCATTTTCCCATCTGAATACATATCATTTCCCCCTTTTTTGATATTAAGGGCAAAGGTCTACACCTTATAGCTTATCAAAAATGTGAGAGTGTGAAGACTTCATGTCTTCCATCATCTTCTCCCATTGTTCCTTTAAGTTCTCTAGAGCCATGTGCTCAAGTGTGATCTTGAAATGCATATCATAGATGTTGTCTGCTACAAAACATCTTGGGGGTTGCTATCAGTTGCCTTGCTGAATTGATGTGTTGTTGAAGTAGTGTAAGATTTGGTAGAAGTTGAGCTTGGAGCTCGGTGACTTCTTCCCTAAAGTGTGTCTTTGCTTCCCATAGTTCCTGCCTTAACCTTTTTATTTCAATGATTTTCTCATAATGCCACTTTAGTGCATTGTCATCGGTGGTTAAGCTGTTAGCACTGTTAGCTAGATCTGAATCTAGCTTTGCTATGTTTTCACTATTCTCTTTAGTGAACTTTTCCAACGTGCTTAGTTATTGAATCAAGGAAATAGCTTTAGTCTAATTGGATCTAATTCACTAATGAATTCTGAAAGCTTTACCTTGTTGACCACCACTTCTTGACTGATGTTCTCAATAAGTTTCTACTGGTAATTCTGCTCTTATCTCTCTTTAATTGCCTTCTCTGCATCAATGTTCTATGTTGTAATGGCTTCGGTGAGAGTGGCTAGTTGATCAAGAATTGGCTTATTGTGATCAACATCAGGTACAATTTGGTGCAATATGTCCCTTTTTGTTTCCAGTACCATGGAGTCTCAGTGTTATTTCCTTAGCTTCTCTTGTAGTGCCTTCCTTTAGCATATTTCATTGTATTCTTTCAATGCTTCATAATCAAGTGTATTTGGGTCACATTTTGGTATCTCAATGATTTCATCTAAAGTGACTTCCAACTTATTCTTCTTGGATTTCTTCTTCTTCTTTGTGTTTCACTTGAATGTAAAACCATAGCCATCTTCTCAGCTTTCTCCGTTGTTCCTGATGAAGTGATTTGTGGTGCTTCTTTTTGTTGCTTTGTTTCGGTTTTAGCTTGTCATTCTTTCTGTAGACGTCTCCACATTACCCTTTACATTATCGGTAGCAACCTTTTCAGTATCCTTAGGAGTTCCATCTTTGGGTTTATCTCCTTCATCGGTGTCATTATGCACTTCATTTGTCTTTGTCTATGCATCATTCTCAGTTGTGTCTCCATATGTTTGTTTGGATTCTCCTTTTGTAACCTTAATATTTTTGGTTACAATGTGAGTGTCTCCAATGTCCTTATGATCATCAGTGTTGTCTTTATTTCCTTCTTCTCCTATATCCTTGGGAATGCTTCAATCTTTTTTAGGTGACTTGTCCTTTTCTTATAGAATATTGATAGCTAGTATCAATATTGGCATGTTGCCTGGTATGTTCACCTATGCATTATCAAATGTTGTGTCCTGCTCATCGGTTGTGTCCTTGGTAACATTGACATCTTCATCTTTCTTTACTTCTTCTTTTGGATCATCGGTAATTTCAATGATTATGTTATCCACAATGTTGTCCTTTGTGGTGTCAGGCCATGTTTCATCTGCAACATCCATATTTTTGTTGTTGGTTGTGTCTTGTTCTTCCTTGTCTAACTCAACTGATGTGTCATCTTCTACATCTTTGATTAATATATGTTTTTGAGTTGCCTTATTAACAATTTTTTGTTATAGGTCTTTCTTAGGGTTATCTTCCTCAATAGGTCTATTGAGTATTTTACTCCATTTCTTATGGCTTTCTTGTTCAAGCTCTATAAGCCTCCCTTCAAGAAATCTGTAGGCTCTCAACTTTGGTGAGAATTCATTTTTATGGTTCTCCATCATCTCGTGAATTTATTCCTTCTTGGATTCAGAAGGCATGAGAGTAACAAGTACTCTTTCTCTTATTTCCTTCTCATTCTTCAAAGAAAATGTCCATCTAGCGTATAGTCTATCCAAGAGTTTCCTTGGTACATTATTGCCTTCAAATTGAATCAGTACATACTTGAATTTATACATCTTTGCTATGATGGCATCTTCAACTTTGTTATGATCTTCTGGATCCAGTTTCAACCATCTTCTAATCTTAGAATTTATGATAGATCCTGAATTTGCAATAGATTTACATACCTCATCAATGCTTTCAGGGACATTGATCTTTTCTGCTTCTACACCTTCATCTTTCTTGGTGTCCTCAATATCTTCTCTGGTCCTGATCAACTTCCTTATTCTTTTGTTTGGCCCTCTTTTCGGTGTGGCTGACTTCCTCTTGTATGTTCTAACTTTTCCTTTCTTCAAAGGTGAAGGACTTGAATCGTTGTCTATTTGGCTTCTTATTCTTGAAGCAACTATGGTTCTTGGATTTTTGGTTGGTGGAGGAGGTGGTGAATCTAACTCTATGGCCTTAGATTCATTCTTTTATTCAGCTTCACTGATAGGTAGTTGTCCTTCAGTTTCTTCCTCCTTTTCAACTTCTTCTTCCTGCTCGGTTTCTTACTCTATTTCCATAGTATTTTCTTGAGGTTCTTAATCATTTTGTCCTTTTTCCTGACAATTTTCTTTACAACCAGGCTAGATTTGATTCTTGATTTGGCCTCCTCATAATTTCCAAACTTAGGTTGTTTCTTATCTAATGGTTCATTTATCAAGGCATCGATTGCTTTAGATGCTTGATCAATATTTATCTCATATTCTAATGGTTGTAGCCATGTTGTCCCTGGTACATTAGTTTTGATATAAGTGTGGTCTGTATCAACCATGAAACATATTTCATCTTTAAACTTCTCAATGAGTTGCTCAGGGATCCTTACCCTCTTCTGCATTCGGTCTTTGAATACATTAAAGTATTCATCCATGAATGTTTCAAATTTGTCTCCCAGTGAGGTCATGTGTTCATTGATCTACATGGTGACTAGTTTTGTGCTATCCCATTTGACATCTCCTACTGATGGAAATGTTTCTTTAAAGTAGAAGAAAATGCACATGATAAGTGAGCCAAACTTACATGTATTTGTCTTTGCATTCCTTATAGTCTTTAAATTATCTTCTAACTAGTTTAGTAGAAGTTCAGATAAATCCAGTAGAGTTCCCTTCTTCACAATCTTGTATGTTGTGTCTACTACACTGGATGCTATGGTGGTCATCCTTCTAGCTTGAAAGAATTTGTAGCCTAGGACACATGCTCTGAATTTCATCTCATCATCGGTAATAGTGGATACCTTCAATCCTCTGTCGTCCCATTTGGCTCTTGTGTTCTTTTCAATCTCGGCCTTGGGTGGGTGCTTCAATGCTTTTACCTTTTCGGTTATAGGGTAACCGGTGACAGCATGGATAACATCTCGGGTTATCATCTTCGGTTCATCCAGCCATAGTTTGTGATTCTACATTCGGCTCAGTACTAACCAAATCCACTCAGTTTTGAATGCCTTCGGGAATAGTAGGGCATTAGTGAGCCCTTTCAGCTCTATGTGTTTATGTTCATATTTTAATGTTCCATCTTCATTGCATAGCTTCTTATAAGCTTGTTCTAGCTCTGAGTCACCAATTTCTACAATCTTGCAGTGGATGAATGCTCGCACATCTTTGACAAGCAAAACCCTAGTTGGTATTCACGAGAATACTCCAGCATCGTCAGGTTGTGAAGAAACATTAGGGTGAATCTTGTAATGCAGTTCTTCACACACTGAATTCTTGACGATTTTGATCTCATCTTTCTTAGTACTCTTTGATTTGGTGGTCTTTGAAGTCGTGGCCATTTTTTAGATTTAGGGCTTTCTATGAAATACGTAAATACATGTGTCAGTTGTTGTAGAACTTACTATTTACACCAATAGTGATTTCTGATCTACTAGGAGTGCTCTGTTTCAAGTTGTAGTGGCTCTGTGATCCTATCGTTGTTTACACAAAATTTGCTATTGTTGCTCTGCTCTGGTCGTGATGAACAATGAGACCTTTTGATGCCTTTTTATAGTTATTTTCCCTAAAAAGCATGTCATCAATGCTTACCCACTCCTCAGTGTGCAAAGACGGAGTTCGTCGGTTAAGACATTAACTTCCCTTTTTGGTGTTAATACAATGTTTTGGGGTAGTTTTTTATACCTCTTGCTTTTACCGACGGGTTTTGATGTTGCAAACACCTTGTTTACTTTTCTTGGTTACTGACACAACTTGGTTTACACTAGCAACTTTTCTTTCTCATGTTAACCGATGCTTCTCGGTAAGTGTGGGCAGTTTTAACTTTGAGCGTATACCGATGGATTTCGGTATGTATGCCCGATAGTATAGTTATCATAGATTTTAACAAGTAAGACCATGATGCATCTTTTCTTATGCTAATTTTGCATTTTATCAACATGTTATGGAACTAATGTAAAATAATAATTAGTGTAATGGAGTTCCATACTTACTTGTTCTGCTTAGGTGGGGGTGGTGATGTTACCGAATCCAGTGGATGGGGTGTCACCATTTTCATTGCTCAGTCCAGCTTCATCATTGTTTGAAGCTTTTCTCCACATTTTGTCTCTTGCACTCCAAATGTCTTCAATGGTATTTTCATTGGGATATGTGGTGGTCTCTGTCAGTTGGTCTCTGCAGTCTTTCTTGAGATGACCAACTTTATGACAGTGTAAGCATGTCAATCCGGGGTTAGTCTAGTCTCTAGACTTTCTAGTCCATTGTCTCATACAGTTTGCAACAATGTGACCAAATATTCCACATGCTGTAACATTTTTCCAAGTGTTGTAATCCCATACATACTGTTTATCAACTCTTTTTGGTTGATAGGGAGTTTCTTGACCTTTAGGCTTCCATGCTTGCCTTTTCTTTTTCCAGCATTCAAGATTTGTGTGCCCATTCATTTTGCAAGTAGGACAGTATTTGTCCATGTAGGTTTCTTTCTTTGGTTGTTTCATCTCAGAATTACATGTTGGGATTAATGGGAAGTATGTACTGAGAGGAGAGGGGTGAATCAGTACCTCTAAAACTTTTGTATCCCTTTTATCAATTAACCTTTGTAGTCAATTGTATATCCATTCAATCTGATTAATACTATCTTGATGTGAGTTATATCAAATCATAACATTAACTTACATGTGAACATTCATAGAAACATTCATGAAAGTAATTTGACACATAACACAAGATATGATATCGCAAAAAACTCCTCAGATGAAGTAAAAACTACGGTGGGGATGGCACCCACAAAATCTTCACTATCTGCAGATTGGAAGGGGTCAGTTAAGGCTTACAATTTGATCACTTCTGATGATCTACCCTTTTAGGAGTATCAGTGGAGACCTGTTAAAGTCTACTATGTTAAGAGCTTCAGCAACACTGTTGAGTGTGCACTCGGTTAAGAGATTTGTTGTTGGACTGTTAAATCCACCTTCCTTGAAAGGATTTTTACACTTTGATCCACTTGTTAGAATGATAGAAAATTACAAATTGACTTGGTAAATGCAATCTCCTATTGCTGATACAGATCCAATTTAGTTTACATAAAAATATTATCACCTAATTGTGATTGAATAATACCTTTGATTCTCGGTATGCTTTGTTCTTGGTTCTTGCTAACCAAATTCACCTTTTGTTGTTCCTGTTCTTGAAACTCTCAATCTGATCCATAGATGTGCTCGTTTAATTTATTCATGTTCTCCTCTCTCTTCACATCATTAATGATGAATGATTGCATCATCTATTTATAGATGGATTGACTTCATCAAGTTTCGATAAAAACAATGTTAACTCTAAGATCAGGTTTACAACTTATACCTAGATCTCTTAGTCTATGCGTTTTAAATCGGTTAGACCAATTAAAGCACTTATATTCATGTATCTTGTCCCTAAAGAAATGGATTTAAAACAAATAAATATCCTATAAATAGAATACAGTTGCTTTATCTGATGTGGAAGTCAGATCCACTTTTTGCGGGTTGCAACTGACTTTCAGTTCTATCTGTCGGTCATGCTTGACTGTCCTTCAGTTTTTTGTGTCAGTTGCACTTTAACAGTCTTTTCGGTCTGCACTATATCTTTCATATCAGGTTCCTCTTTATCTTTCTACTTTGTGCTTTCGGTTTACACACTAAGTTGTGTCGTCGGTTCTCTTTACACTTAGTCATCTTCGATGATCTCTTATTATTGAGTGTGTATATTTGTGCACTTGTTACCCAGGACACAACACTTCAATAAGTCATTCTGTTAGTGAGAAACAAGGGTTAATGAGCATATAAAACCCTAACATTGACCTATAGCTTTCTAACTAGGATGAGTGTAGAAATTAACATAACAGCCCTCAGATTATGTCAATACCAGTGACATAAACAACCTAGCATGAAAGATTCAAGTTTAAAACAACTATTTAATTACTTAAGAATGCATATTAGTCTAAAAATGAGCATTATAACCATGTAAGAAAGTAGCTATGGAGTGTTCATGAAGCTATGAAGGAATGGGTAGCATAATAATGCTTTGAGATTCCTTCAAAATCTTGGCATAACATCACTACTATTCAAAAATTGAGACTTATTATGAGCTCCAAATCCCTTCAATTTATAGAAGAATGGGAGAGAGAGAGAGAGAGAGAGAGAGAGAGATGTAAGGAAACTCAGGTGCGGAAACAGCTTCCTACGCTAATCTCTATAGGAAAGTATTATGCAAATTCTTTTAAATCCTTACAACTGAATAGATTCGTTAACTACTTTAACAAAG
>MU224121.1:388935-405646 GCA_018584345.1 Thuja plicata
CTATTCAAGATGCCGACACATCAACATTATTTGCAAGAAATACATTTTACAAAACAAATAATAAGAATAGGAATTATCCAAGGTTGAGACACCTTATTCCTAACAAGAGAGAGAGAGAGAGAGAGAGAGAGAGAGAGAGAGAGGGTTCATTAATGGAGCCCCTAAGGTCATTAATGAAGTGTAAGAGCCATTAATGCCTTGGGCATTAATGAGGGATGGGCAAGAGGGAATATCCATTAATGGGTCATTAATGAAATTCATTTAAGATGCATGGGGAGAGTAAGGCTCAACTTGGCAAGTTGGTCCTTTAGAAAAGTCATGCTTGAGAAAGTTGACTTTCTCAAATGGGTTGAGTTGTTAATCATTCCTTAATGGAATGTGACAACATTAGGAGGTGGATTAGGATAGAATTAGAATTAGGATTAGATTAGCATGGGGGGAATAGGTTGAGATGGGTTAGAACCCAGGGTAGAAGTGGTTGAGATAGGTTAGGTTGGGGTTTAGGGGAATATAAATGAAATGAATTAAACGTATTTAATTTATTCAAAAAATAGGATATTAATTATTTAAGCATTTTATTGCTTTTTAATAATTAAGGGGACTATAGCCATTTTAATTAAATTAAATAGGCTAGGGGAATGGGTTATTTGCAAGTGAATAATTGATTTAAGGGTTTATTTAATTCCTTTATAATTAAATAGTATAGTCATGTTTGAATTTGAATTGATTTAATTGGTTTGAATTGATTTGAATTGTATGGCTATAATAGTTAATATAATTCAGTGATAAAAAATCACTTAGGACATTAAATTTGATTTAAAAATGAATTATGCCAAAGTAACATTGTCATGACATAATTGGGAGAATGATCACATTTAGGGAAAATAGGGCCTATGGTCATAGCAGACCAAATCTAGGTGGTTACATTTGCCCCTCTTTAAATTGATGTGCGAGTAACGCATTGATTCAAAGAAAGTTTTTGATTTTGACTTCAGAAAGATTGAGAATTTTGTTCTTGGTTGTCGAATGAAATGTTGATGAGATCAGTCTTGCACTTGATCGAACTAAACTGATAGAATTGACTTTGAACTTGGTTGTCGTACAAAGGTCAATAAAAGATTTTAAAGATACCAATTCAAAACTTGGTTGTTGTCCAAAGATTGATAATAATGATTCTAAACTTGGTTGTCGTCTGAAAGTCAGTATGAAGCTGCCAGGAGCTTAGTAAGAATCTTTTAAAATGAGGAAACACTAGATATCCAGCTTATGAGAACCAAAGCTTTCTATCCAATAGTTTTGACTTAGTCAAGGAAACTGTCATGCCCCTAGTTTGTTTGATAACGAAGTCGCTAATTCTATTTTGAGCAACAATTTAATTGATGATAGTGTGATCATGCCCCCTCAAGAATGAAATCGAAGGAAAAGAATAAAATCCGTTCGTTGAAATGATGGATCACTTGCAGGAAGCGGTTAGGGCAAGAAAGAATGGAGTAGAAGAAGTGGAAAAATATGGTGTATTTAAAAATAAACACACGAGTACCAAGTTAATTACGTGAAAATGTGAGTGGTGAGACTGATAAAATGATGTCAGACCAAGATTTATGATAAAAATGTGCATGTTGACAGTTTTTTTGGAACAAATCTACATTTTTCGGTACTGTCGCAAAAATGATATTGTGCTGCGGAAAACATCTTAGGCACCTTTGATTTGGTTCCCTGTTGATTGAAAAGAGAATAGAAATGGATTTTCAGTTGTCTGGGAGGAGTTTCGGAACTCCTAAATGGCTCAAAAGACCAATATAAGCCTCAAAAATTACCATTTCACTATTCATTTTCACTTTCCTCCATAGTAATTCTGAGAGCTCTACAAAGAATATGGTAGTCCCTACGAGGAAGCATCATTTTGAGATGAGCCACCGACATCAGCACCCGACCGACTACCCACCTCCGGTAAGTGCTTGTAAAACTACCTTATGAATTTTGCAAATTTCAATTTCATGCATTTTTGTAGCTTTTACAGCCAGTTGAATTTTGAGTCATATCTAGTATTCTGAATCACAACCTGCAAAACCCGTGTCGCATCCGGTATACCCTGGATCGCATCTGATTTTTCCAGATTCCTGCATCGTATCCAGGATACTCTGGATCACATCCCGTTGCCTTGTTTTTGTCTTTTTTTGAATTCCATGTTGGCTATGTTTCATACCCTGTCCATTTAAGCTTGTACCCTATTTTTAGGGTCGCATCCTATATTTTGGGGATCGCACCCTATGGTCTCCATCGCATCTTATATTTCCAGGATCGTATCTAGTAAAAGGGATCACACACTATCTTTTCAGAATCACATCTGGTTGTGAGACTTATAAATTTATTCTTTTTGACTTGTTTGCTTGTCGTGAACCTTGAATCATTTAGTTGATCAGGATTCTGCATCTCTATTGTAGATAGAATACTGATGTATCATTGTGTTTTTCAAAATAGACCCAATTTGAGGTAGTCGCATTTCGCGACACCTACCTAGGTCATGTTCTTACATTGTCTAGACTGCTTTCAGATGATGAGTAGACTACAGTGATCCGATGTGGATTATGTTCTTTGATAGGTTTACCCGAGATAGGGGTAAACTAAGGGTTGTTGACTGCTCTTGCCGAGAGATGGCACTCAGAGCACAACACCTTCCATCTGCCAACCGGGGAGATCACAGTGACTACGGAGGACGTATGGTGGATACTTCAGGTTCTGATGATTGGTTATGAGGTGCGCTTTGAATCGATGGCTGATGTGGAAATTGGTGTGGCACATCTATATTTCTAGGACAACACCATTGATCAAAGATATCTCTCATGGGATTATATGGTCGAACATTATGATCCTTTATTTGTGTACTTAGCAGGTCTGATAGGTGGCATCCTGATGCCAGATAAAGGTCAGCATGGATTCATGGTCGGCTGGGTAGACATGTTAGAGAATATGGTTACCCATAAACAGAGATTTGCATGGGGCAGTTGTATTTTAGCCCATATGTATCGAGAGCTTCATGAGATAGTATATCATTATACCCATAGTATGATTGTGGGTATCCTTATTCTTCAGATATGGTCATGGGAACACATCCTTGTTGCGTGATTGATCATAGATAGACAATGAGTACTGGAGAAGCCTTACATATACATGTATGCAGGCCTTATTCAGCAGCCCCATCTGGGCAAGGTAGAGTACTAGCGCCGACTCTTTAATGATATGACTAAGGTTGTTTAGTGACCATATTTAGACTGCGAGGAGTGGACCTCAGATGCATGGTAGGTACCATTTTTATTTCAGAGTCAGTATCTTATTGGGAGGACCATATATGTTATAGAGCGGTTTATCCATACATGAGTGTTGGGACAGTATGGCCGATGACAGGGCAGGATACATGATATTACTGTTTATGCACGGATCTGAGATGAGGCACCATTGTGGGGTGCCCAACTGAGGTATGAGATAGTACATCATGAGATTCATGACATGGTTGGAGTAGACTGGGATCTACACCTTGATGTTGTCGATGCAGGTGTTTCTGATGGATATGTCGCGTAGATGCTTTAGTATCCGTTTCCTATCTTCATAGTACCAGAGGAGGTTATTCTGTGCATAGAGGAGCCTTTAGATTATGAGCTTGATGATTGTCCTGCTAGAGGGAGAGGAGGAGCTTAGAGAGATAGGGCCACTGGCAGACATGGAGGTCGGGATGGTGGCAAGGATGGTGGCAGAGATGGTAGGCATCCTCCTCCAGATGAGGGGGACGATGGTGGAGATGATAGGGGGTGGCACAATGGGTGGCCACACAGATGTTGCTAGTGGGAGTGGGGAGGGTCGGCGTACCCAATTTAGATTTTTTGCTCCTTAGATCGATCCTGGCCCATTACTTATAGGAGAGCAGCAGAGGCAGCAGAGACAGCCTGACAGAGGACATGATAGATTACAGGATAGGTCATCTGGACAAGAGTCGGGTAGGGGATTTGGCAAGGATGGTGATGCTCTTTCACAGTGTGAGCAGGAGAGAGAGAAGCTGAGGGCACAGATTACAGCTCTAGAGGTGAGAGCCACAACAGCAGAGTCCAGGCTTGCTATATCAGATGCCTTGCTTATAGATAGGGACAGGCAGATGGAGAGACTCCGAGTAGAGAGAGATGTACAGGCCCACACAGCCACACATCAGGGACAAAGGGCCACATATTATTATGCTCTTTATCATGCAGTAGTGCCAGAGGGATAGAGAGCGGTGTCATTTTCACGGTTGGCCCAGCAGTCTGAGGGGGAAATGCCTCCTCCTCCTCCATTTGTACCTCCTCCTCCAGATCAGGGAGAGGGGGGAGCCAAAGCTGATTTATATTGTCATATTTTGTATATCTAAGTTTACATTGTATATCTGGATCCTTCTGAGATCCTTTTTTGTATATGACATTCATATATGTATATATGATTCATTATGTCTCACTGATACTCTTTATGTAGACTTATGTCATATTTTGATCTGTGGATCCTGTTTTGAGAGATATATATGTGATGCACTTGCTCCTGATTTTGACATGTTTTATGAGTTCTATTTTCTTTGGTAGATGTGATAGATGTGATTTGCACATGTGATGATATCTTGGTCTCATGATGAGTTAGATTTAGATGATAACATCATTTTTTATTTGATCACTGATATAAATATGTGTTAAATGATACTTATGTGAAGATGCAAATGTATGTTTTTTATTTTCTTTATGCAATTAAAATGTATAGATGCACTTAGGATGTACAAGTAAAAATGCAATACATGGATGCTTTGTTTTGGTATTTTCCTGTTGCTTCTTTTTATGAATGCAAAATGTATGCTATGGATGTACAACAATATATATATCAGTAATATGGATGATGTAATTAACTTGATTTAGAAGAAGAAAAATTGAGTTAATTTGGAGCTCAAAAATGCCTCTAATGCTTCTCCTTTCTTGTTTATGTTCCATGCATTTGTCAAAAAAGTAATGATAGGAAGACTCTTAGGACTTTGTCACTGGTATGCAAATGTATAGCTTTTTATCATCATTGGGCACTCTTTCAGAACAAATACCACCTGATAGTACAACCATCACTAATACCCCTTGATATTATGAAAGTATGAATACTATGTTTTATTGGAATGTCGAAAATAGACTTAGGCATCAAGGCATAGAAGCCAGGATAAAAAAAATAGTCACCTTCCTTTTAATATATCAGATTCTGATTAAGGCAAGATATTGAACTCGCAATGACCTTGAAAATTCATATCCTTGGGTACATTATGCTTCGTATACCTTAGTGAGAATCTGAATCAAAAAGAAGAAAAGGAAATTGTTTCAAACTCACCGTAGTTTACACTTAACAAAGATCAAGATATATGCAACTATCCACCCATAGTGGCAGCTCTTACCATAAACATCCAAGTTAGGTAAAATTTATAGGATTATTTGAAACAATCACCACATGTAGAAAACTAAGAAAACATTATGCCCCCTATCCTTGCAACTCTTTGTCTTTGCATAGACATCATGGAGTAACTCGAAATGCATAATAAATCATCAATCTTGAATCAAGAAAATAAAATTTATAATTACTTAGATGCCCCTAGTTGAAAACATCATCAGGACATGAAAGAATCACAATCAAACCAATATCAAACTGTGTGTTTAAGTAGTACTTGTTCATTTATATGTCAAACACAATAAAGATTCATCAATCAGAAAATTGGAATACAAGCAATATGGTGTTCCATGTCGGTGCATCAGTAGGATAATTCGTTCATGTTTTTGATCCAATATAGCCTTGTAGGAACTCCGTTAATGTAAATGTCATATCTAGATACGTGATGTTTGAAAAGACACCCTTGTTTTGGGAAGTGACATCATTTTGCATGTATCAAGAAACATTGTGTTCGCGAGGCAAACCATCCTAGAACAACCTAGCAACTACAACCTACCATGCCAGCAAAGATGCCCCCAGTGCAGAATGACTTATTCCTAAGACATAAATGTAGACAAATCCCAAGCAAGGATAATATAGCATTTAGGAAATGAATTCAGCGTGTTGAGCACACGTGTAATTACGAAGGCCTAGTGTCAGTAATGCTTTGATAGATGGAGTGTTGAACACAAGTGACACCTGATTGCCAAGTTTTCACCACTTGGAAAGATTCTTTTCTTTTCTTTTTGCTACCATGATGCCCGTTTTACCAAGTGCTCATCAAGGCACTTTTCTCTTTTTCAAATTTTTTGCTTTTTTGAATGTTTTTGTAGTATCAAGGTGCCTGTTTGCCAGGTTTTCACCAAGGTTACCCTTTCTGAAAGACCTTTTTCCATTGTTTTTGGATTTCTTTAGGATCAATTTTCTGAATGTTTTTGGTGTTTTGTAAAAACTTTTTGTTGTACAGGCTCTGCTAGCCAAACATCAAGCGTAGAACTGCTTCAAATGTAGAGTGTTGATAGGATCTGAAAGAACACCCCCCTTAGGTTTAGCTAGTTGATAAGCTCCAGTCCCAAAAGTAGCAATGATAACATAAGGTCCCATCCAATTAGGTTCAAAATTTCCTTTCTTCTCTCTGTTAGGCGGGTTCTTAGGATTCTCTTTTAAGATGAGATCTCCCACTTCAAATTTGCGTGGTTTGACCTTCTTATTGTAGCCTTTGGACATACGTGCTTGGTACACCTTTAGGTGATCGAACACCTATTGTCTGTGCTCATCTAGTAGGTCCAGAGAATTCACCCTATCTATGCGGTATTGCTCATCAATAACTAGTCCTTGTAAAGATATCCACAAAGATGGGATTTCGACCTCAATAGGTAATACTTCTTCAGGACCATAGACTAAAGCAAATGGTGTGGCTCCAGTTGGTGTTCTGATGCTTGTTCTATAGGCCCATAGTGTCGGATTCAATTTTAGATGCCAGTCTCTGCCAGATTTACTCATAGTTCGGTGTAGGATTTTGAGAATATTTTTATTAGATGCCTCAGCTTGTCCATTACCTTGAGGGTAATAGATTGAGGAGCAATGTTGAGTGATATGGAACTATTCACAAAGGTCATCAATGTCTTGATTTTTAAATTGGCCCCCATTGTCTATTACAATTGAAGAGGGTATCCCATATCTACAAATAATGTAGTTCAGAATGAACATAGCCACCTGTTTGCCAGTGGCTTTGATTAGCGGCACAAATTTGACCCACTTCGTGAAATACTCAGTGGTTGTAATGATGAATTTGTGTCCATTTGAAGAATTGGGATATATTTGTCCAACCAAGTCAAAGGCCCATTGCTGAAATGGACAATGTGTTATGAAAGGTATAAGTTCTCTGGCAGGAGCATGGATGATATTTCCATGTGTCTAACATTTATGACAGGTTTTTGAAAACTGAATAGCATCTTTCTCCATGGTAGGCCAGTAATAGCCTACTCTGAGCAGTTTCTTTGCTAATGAAAAGTCATTCAAGTGTGATCCACATACACCTTCGTGGATTTCTTTTAATGTGAGATTAGACTCTTCGAGTTCTAAACACCTAAGAAGTGTACCATCGAGACCTCATCGATATAAGTTATTAGTTATGAGGACATAACGCGATGTTGTCCTAATCAGAGCTCTCTTCTCATTTCTAGATAGATTAGCAGGAATAGTTTGGTTAGTAAGGTAGGTAATGATATTGGTATACCGAGATTGGTCTGGTGTGTTCAAAGCACATATGACTTGGTATTCGAGGGTATCAAAGGTAGGATAGGATAGTTCTTCCACCAAGAAGTCATAGCGGAATTGACGTTCTTCTAGTTGTAACATTGATGCCAAGGTAGCCATAGCATCTACAGCTTTGTTCTCTGATCTTGGTATCTACTGGAATGTGATGAAGACAAAGTATTTCTTCAGGTCATCAACTAGTTGCTTGTAGGGCATCAACTTCTCATCTTTCGTTTGATACTCCCCATTGACCTGATTTATAATTAGTTGGGAGTCACCATATATGTGTAATTCTACAATCTTCCACTCCATAGCTAGCTTAAGACCATTTACCAATGCTTCATATTCTAAAATATTGTTGGTGCATGGAAACATCAATTTGTAAGATTTGGGAATCTTGTAACCTTGAGGAGTTAGAAACAGGACCCCTGCTCCAGAGCCTTGTTGAGTGAATGAACCATCAAAGTACATATTCCATGGATATTCAGTTAGATGCATGATTGTTTCATCAGGGAATTCAATCATTAAAGGTTCATCATCCTATAGTGGTGAATTAGCCAATTGATCTGCAAGGACCTATCCTTTGATAGCTCTCCATTCTACATATTCAATGTCAAACTCACTTAGAATCAGGACCCATTTTTCCAAACGTCCTGTTAATGTTGTTCTACTTAGGAGATATTTTAAAGGATCTATCTTAGCAATGAGCCTCACTGTATGAGAGAGCATGTAGTGTCTCAATGTTTGTGATGCAAAGATGATTGCTAAGCATGCTTTTTCAATAATTCTATAATTGAGCTCATAGGTGACTATTGTTCTACTAATGCAGTAGATAGCTCTTTCTTTCTTTGTTTCATCTTCTTATGCTAGCAATACTCCTAGGGATGTAGCTATAGCTGAAATGTATAGGAGTAAGGGCTTTCCATGAATAGGCGCCATAAGAATAGGAGGAGTAGCTAGGTATCCTTTCAATTCCCTGAAGTTGGTTTCACAATACTCATCCCATTTGAAGGTAACCCCTTTATGTAGTAATTCAGTTAAGGGTTGGGCCCTATCTACAAGTTGTGACATGAATCTCCTAATTGACTGGAGTCTCCCTTGTAGTGTCCTCATTTGACTGATGTTGTGTGGAGGAGCCATCTCTAGTATAGCCTTAACTTTAGCGAGGTCTACCTCAATTCCTTTCACTAAAACAATGAATCCTAGGAGCTTTCCTGATTGGACCCCAAAGAAACATTTCTTTGGGTTGAGCCTGAGTTGGAACTGTTCCATACGATCCAATATCTTTCTTAAGTCATCAATGTGAGTACCTCTTTCTTTAGATTTAGCTAATGTGTCATCTACGTAGTCTTCCATGTTCTTGTGCATCATGTCATGGCTCTTTGATATGTTGCAATGACATTCTTTAGCCCAAATGGCATGACTTTCCAGCAAAAGGTGTCACATGCGCATGTAAATGTAGTTTTCTCTTGATCCTCAAGGGCAATTTTGATTTGATTATAGCATGATAATCCATCCATTAAAGAATACATCTGGTAGCCTGCTGTGAGGTCTATGATCATGTCAATGTTAGGTAGAGGGAAGAAATATTTCAGACATGCTTTGTTTAAGTCTCTAAAGTCTGTACAGATCCTGATATATTTATCAGATTTAGACGCGGGAACCACATTGGAGATCCACCCTGCGTAGGTAATGACTCTGATAAATCCAGCTTTCAACAACTTTTCTAGCTCTTCTTTTACTAATAATGCAACATGAGGATGCATATTTCTAAGTTTTTGTTTCACGGGCTTAATCCCAGGAGCTATAGATAAGTGGTGCATGATTAGATTAGGATCTAGCCCTGGCATATCAGTATAAGACCATGCAAAGTTGATCTTCTTCTCTTTCAGGAATTCCATGAATTGTGTCTTCTCTTCTTCAGACAAAGATTGTGCAAGGTGGACTATTTTAGGTTTTTCAATGGTGCCCAAATTTACTGGCTATGTTGGTTCAATCAGAACTGAAGACCTTTCCTGAAAGTGCTTGGGGAGGATATCAAGAGTCTCATCCTTTGGTGCCTCTGAGAGGTTTTCACCATTGGATACATCTTTTCTCTTTACTATTTTGGGATCTGATACTGCCACAAAGTGGTTTTCACCATCAGTCCTCTTTTTATTTTTAGTTTTTAGTTTTTGACTTAAAAACCTTATATCCTCCTGTGACATGTTCTCACTCCTTGCATTAGTGGAAGAAGGATAAGGTTCACAAGCATTGAGATAACAAGCTAGGGTGTGTTCATTAGGAAAGTTGAGGATAGGAGTAGGATTTGTTTTAGTCCAATCAATTAGGTCTGGAAGTACCAATGTTAGGGAGTCAGTCTTTGGGAAGGACAACATCGTGTTAGCATCAAGACCATCAACGAACATGACATGGTTTGTTAAGTTAATTTCTTCATTGTTTAGATCAATAAGAGTGAGATCATCATTAAAAGGGTCATTGTTAGTTATATGCAGGCCAAACTCTAGTGACTCGTTAGTAGAAATCTCATCATCATCCCTCCGTAAAAGGAGGCTTCTTTCTTGTAGCATATGAAATTCTTCTAGACTTATGTAATCACCAGTTTCCTCATCAATGATCGGGCGAAGTAACTCTTCTTCTGCTTCAGGATTATCAGTGTCACTGGGAGTAGTGGTAAATTGTTTGTGAGGAGATAAAGGTGCCACAAACATGTGAATTGTATCTATTCCAATATCTTCAGTGGCAAAAGATAGCTCATCCCATTCGTAATCATGAGATTCGGTGACCTCATCATTGGATCTATTCAAGTATTTAGCAATAGTTATTTGATGCACCCAGTTAGCTACCTGTGGATCGAAGTGTGGTAGATCAAGGATATGTGAAACTATGACCAATTGCCCCCAATTAGGATGTAAATCCTGTTGTTGGGGTGTCTCTTGAGTAATTGTTGCTATTAATGATATCTCTGGACCAGCTGCTATTGTGTCTCCTACCTCTTGAATGGGAGGTTGTGCTAACAAAGGGGTGTGAAGATCTTGTGGTACCTCAAACCTGGGTACATAGTGTTCTCCTTGGTAGTTGGGATCATCTGTGCCAACATGTAATAATCTCTCATAGGACCATTGTTCTAGTTTGTATGTTTCATCACTCCCTTTATCTAAGTTTGGACTCCCTTTTGAAGCGGGTTTATCAGTTTTAGTATTAAAACTCAGTCTTTTTTTGTCTCTAGTATTCTAGAACTCCATGGGTATAGGTTTAATAGGCCCTCATCCTATGTCATTTAGAGATCCCTTTCCTTTGTATCCCATTTGTTTGAGGAAATAATATCCCTTTCCATATTGTTATGGGGATAACTCCACATGTTTGACCTCAAATTCCACCGGGTCTCCTTTGTATAGCCAGTCCAAGACTGCCTGTTCTTATGTGTTATCTGAAGAAGATGTGGACGCCTTTACCATGCTAGTCACTTTGTGTATGTCTGGCTCCTTGGATGTTGTAGGTGTGAATGTCGAGGAAGGTTTTCCATAGGACCTTGGTGATACCGAAAGTTCTGTTAGTGAGGGAGTCAGGTCTAGCTTGTACTCTACCATACCTGTTTCTTCGAGTTTTAAGGTTTTACAAAAACTTTTCATAACCATGTCCTTGGTAGTTTCAGGAGCAATTGTATCCATAGCCTCCTTGTTATGCGGGATCATACTACCAGCTTTGATATTATTACAAGTGTAGTTAGCATCTGTAGGAATCGTCACTTCCACCCCATTATGTGGGAACTTTATGCACTGGTGGTAAGTAGATGGCACAACTTGCATTTCATGAATCCATGGTCTCCCTAATAGGATATTGTAGGCCAAGGGAAGATCTAGAACTTGACATGTGGCGTTCCTCTCAATTGGTCCGACTCTAATAGGTAGAACAATAAGACCTCTAGAGGATCTTTCTTCCTCATCATAAGCTTTGATAGTTATTTTGCTTCTAGAGTCAATTGCCTATTCTGAGAGACCCAGTCTCTTGATTAGATCAAGTGTACAGATATTCAATCTTGCGCTTCCATCTATCAACACGCGTCTAACATAGGATTTATGAATAAGGACTTCAATATGGAGGGGTTGATTATGTGGATGTGTCAATGACATATCATCCTCTTTAGAAAAGGAGAGGTAATGTGGCACTGAGATGTGATTGACCATCACTTGGAATTTGTCTATATCAATATCCTTTGGGATGTTAGCAGCATGTAGAGCCTATTCTAGGATTTCCCTATGCACTGTAGATATTTTGAGCAACTCAAAAATGGAAATTTTGGTAGAGGTTCGTTGCAATTGGTCTACCAAGTTATATTTTGCTCCAAGAATAGTAACCACGTGTTTTGTTGTTGGTTTAGAAATAGTTATGATAGGAACCTTGGATGTTGATGCTGGTTTTGGGGGTCCTTTGATCGTGACCTGTGCTTGGCTCTGTGTTACAGCATTTGAGTGGAATGAGACACCTTTGATTGTGATCAGATTGATTGACTCAGTCTTAATGTCTAGCATATTGATTAGATTGTTAGTTTTGGAATAGGTGTATTTTACTTCATTACCTTTCCCTTTAGATGTTTCTCCTTTGTCATAATTAGGAAAGGATTTGTTGAACATTGTATGATCCTCATTGGTAGTGTGTCTGTCTACTTTGATCTTACCTCCTTCAATGAGATCTTCAATGACATGTTTAAGTTTAAGGCAATTATTAGTCTTGTGTACTTTGTTTTTATTGAAGACACAATAGGAATTATCATCCCACCACCTGGGTTTGACCATTGGTTCCCATGGTTTGGAATCTGGGATTGTGAGAACTTTGTTATCCAATAATGTTTTTAAAATAGTCTCGAGAGGTTCTCCCAAAGGAGTGAAAGTTCTTTGAGGTTTTGAAGTCCATGTCTGACCCTTGCTATTATCATTGTTTTCTTTGGGTATGGGGGTCGTGATCTTGGTGTCCTTGCTTTCCTGCATGCTATTAGTCAGATTGAACACCTCAGGTTTAGGATTAATGTTAGAGGCGTCAACCACTCTGTCATTAACAACATTCTTATTTTGCTTCCACCATTTAGGCTTGGAGTTGAAGTTGTTGGTTTTGTTTTCATTTTGAAGGGTGATCTGCCCCCTTTTGACCATGACTTCCTCAATACAAATGGAATTTTTAATCATTTTGTCAAATATTGGGGAGTCTTGCATTTGTAGCGCGTAGTTCAATTTGGGGACCAGGTTATTAACAAAGATCTCCATCTTCTCTGATTCGGGAATGGCCCTCGAATATCATGCAAAGATCTTCCTCCATCTTTGTAGGAAGTGTGTAAATGATTCACCAGTTCTCTGTTTGGTATTACATAGGTCCATCATAGTCATATCATGTTGGATGTTGTAGGAGTAATGTTGGATGAATCGTTGGATCAACTCCTCGAATGTTTTGACCTTAGGGTTCAGTTTTGAGAACCACTCCATGGCATTACCTCCTAAACTTCTTGGAAATAGTTGCATGAGGTATGTAGGTTCATGCATGTATTATATGCTAAGAGCATAGAATTCCCATACATGATCGTGTGGGTCAGTTTCTCCTATGTAATTGCCATACTTCGGTCTTGCCACGTTGGGAGGAAACGGGACCATAGTGATACTCTTGTCAAAAGGAAATGGACAAATGGCGTCTAAAGAGTATTTTGTTTTGGGTTTCTCCTTCTCTTTTTTGAGGTTTGTGAGCTCGGTTTGCATCAAAGTGAGTTGCTTGGTGAGAATGGATATAGGAGTTGGTACCTCCTTTTCTTTGAGCTTTTCCACATCATAATCCTCAGGTAATTTGACACCTGTGGATGCTAGATGGAGGAAATATTTCTCTTTATCCTCGTCAATCATTTTCTCCATTATTTTATGGAATCTCTTGCTTTGTTTGAGTTTTTCATATTCTTCTTCAGTGATCTCGTTCTCACATCCGGACTCAAATAAAGGACAGTCAAATTTGGGTTCTTCTTCCTCATCCGTATCTTCGGGATTTTTGCCATTGTTATATTCCTCAAAAGCCTCACTCCATCTGCGAGTGTCACTATCCATTTATGGGGAGTCTAGATCGAGTAGGGAACTATGAGATGTTTCCCCTTGAAAGTGTGGTGTTTTAGGAGGCACT
This sequence comes from Thuja plicata, assembly GCA_018584345.1. Taxonomy (NCBI): domain Eukaryota; kingdom Viridiplantae; phylum Streptophyta; class Pinopsida; order Cupressales; family Cupressaceae; genus Thuja; species Thuja plicata. Next base: position 402,817 of record MU224121.1, read on the forward strand.
TTCGATCCTTTAGACGTGTACTTGTTGTGTCTTGTGTTAACCATGAAGTTGTTTCTCAACTTTGTCAATGTTTCCCAATAGTGCAAGTGAGAGTTTCAAACCGTTCAAGTGGGTGCGTCTAGGTAAGAGTAACTGTTTGTTGTTGGTGGATGTAAATGATTCCAGTGTCAGAGGGTTAGATTGCCCTGATAGTGAGCTGGGAACCAACTTGTTGGTAGAAAGTGGGTAGACCACACGTATTGAACTGATTGTAAAAGACTGACTAAGCATGCAAGGTAGACGTTTGAAAAAGTTTTGAAAATTCAATAGGGAGACCAGAAAAGACAATAGGAACCAACTAAAGAGACAAAAGGGTATCCTAATCAATTGAGAATTTTTGATAAACTATCTGGTAAATGCCCACTGTCCTAGATGCGAGCTTCTGATGACACCAGATGCGAGCCTAAACCCCAGATGCGACTATGTACTGACCAAATGCAAGCCAGGATACCAGATGTGATCCTAAATACTACATGCAATTTGGGAAATCCAAGATGCGATCTTATGATGTCTTTTCCAGTTTTAATCAGTTTTAAAAAGTTTGGTTTGGAAGTGCATGAAGTTTGTCTGATTGCAGTTTGATTTTTGAGACCCGTCGGTGAGTGAAAAACACATGCGTTGATCCGGGATTGAATGTTGTTGTTTTTTTGAATATGTTATCATTTTAATGATTTTTCAAACACGTCAAACATATTTGCATTGTTAGGAGGGTGAAACAGACACTCATATTTTCCTATTCTCTAGGTGGAGGATGAAAATCTTTGCTCGTTGACTTAGGTACACACTCAAATGCTAGTCAGAATACAGCCATCACCAAGCACGTAATGGCTCCAGTCATGATGTTGTATTAGCTGACTCCAAATGCAAGTGAGGGCACGATATGATGAGTTTCTTGGGGAAATTACTTTTTTCCTTGCACAAAGATTATCACCCTTTCGGGGGTGAATCAAGATTTCTTTCAGTTGAAATTGTTGTAGATTATTGGCAATCCATTCGAAACCATCCCCCATAGAATTTCACAAGGAAAAATTAAGGCGTATAGCCCTATGAGTACCTGAATATATGTAGTCTCGCAAGCAAGATTCAAGTGGCTCTGCTCTACATATACCCAAGCATGTTCAAGGAATGATGTCAAAATTCCATGAACAAAATCGGCTCTGTCTTCCGAGGCTTTAGCCTACGAGGAAACAACTATTTATAGTGAGTTGGAAGGGTTGGCGTAAAACCTGTCCTAACTTGGGTCATTCTTGGGAGATTTTTTTCTCAATCGGCAGGCCCTATACTATTAAATATGAGTACAAAGGATTAGCAAGCTTTGGATGTCTGGATTTCTAATTCTTCCGAAGAAGAAGAGCATACTCTCCTAATCTAAGTCGTTTTCTCCCAAAACAAAGGCAAGCAAAGAGTTCATTCCCTCAAGTAATGTTGTGCTTGATTTAGATGTTCCTATTTTAATGAAAACAAGATGCTTGAAAATAGATTTGCCTTGTTCAATTAGCCACAATATTTAATGAGTTTGCTTGTTCAATTTTTGTGTCCCAAAAATGAATTAAACGGTTGAACTTGTTCTTTGAACCACAAGATTTAGTGATTTGTGTTTGTTCACTTACTAATCCAAAAGAATTATACGATGTGATTTCTTCTTCAGTTAACTCCAAATTTCGTTCAACCCATAAACTGATGTGTGAGTTTCTGATTTTCCTTAAAAGGAAAAGAGCATAGTCCTCCAGTCAGTCTTAGTGATAGATTGGAAAATGTATCCTAATATCGAAAGCTTGTAAATAGAGGTCAAGATGGGGAGGGGTTGGCAACCTGAAAAACCGAGTTAGTTTTCTTTGTAGCAACTCCCGTGAAAAACCTTTGATATCAACCTACAAACAATTGTTAAGCTTTTCAAAAGACCAAAGAAGTCAAGCACGCAAACATTAGTAGTTAGGCAATGAAGTTCACTAAAATTTTCACCAGATGCGATATAGAAAGATAGCAAATGACACAAAAACCAGATGTGACTTTCCTTACCAGATGCGATTAAATGCTCCCTAGATACAAGCTTAAACCAGAAACGATCTGGGAAATCCCAGATGTGAGCCTCATTTTCTGTGGTGCGAGGGCGTATCCTGGATGCGATCTAGAATGACCAGAAATGACCCTGTAACAGAATCTTGTGCATGCAAATTAGTGAAAAATTGATTCAAAATGAGGCCAAGTTGGAAATCGAGCCCCACTGTGGGCGCCATAAATGTGTGTGTATATTTGTGCACCTGTTACCTGTGACACAACACTTCAATAAGTCATTATGTTAGTGAGAAACAAGGGTTAATGAGCATATAAAACCCTAACATCGACCTATTGCTTTCTAAATAGGATGAGTGTAGCAAATAACATAATAGCCCTCAGATTATGCTAATACTAGTGACATAAACAACCAAGCATGAAAGATTCAAGTTTAAAACAACTATTTAATTACTTAAGAATGCATATTAGTCTAAAAATGAGCATTATAACCATGCACGAAAGTAACTATGGAGTGTGCATGAAGCTATGAAGGAATGGGTAGCATAACAATGCTTTGAGATTCCTTCAAAATCTTGGCATAACAACACTACTATTCAGAAATTGAGGCTTATTATGAGCTCCAAATCCCTTCAATTTATAGAAGAATGGGGGAGAGAGAGAGAGGGGAGACAAGGTTCATTAATGGAGCCCCTAAGGTCATTAATGAAGTGTAAGAGCCATTAATGCCTTGGGCATTAATGAGGGATGGGCAAGAGGGAATATCCATTAATGGGTC
>MU224121.1:412431-457320 GCA_018584345.1 Thuja plicata
TTCAAGCTTTTTATTCTCAATATTTTTATCAAGTTTGTACTTCTCCATTGTATGATCTTTTCTCTTAAGCCTTTAATCTTTTCAAGAAGAGACTTAGCTCTGATACCAATTGTTGGGATTAATGGGAGGTATGTACTTAGAGGGGAGGGGTGAATTAGTACCTCTAAAAATTTTGTATCCCTTTTATCAATTAACCTTTGTAATCAATTGTATATCCATTCAATCTGATTTATACTATCTTGATTTGAGTTATATCAAATCATAACATTAACATACATGTGAACATTCATAGAAACATTCATGAAAGTAATTTGACACATAACACAAGATATGATATCGTAGAAAACTCCTGTAAGGAAGTAAAAATTGCAGTGGGGATGGCACCCACAAAATCTTCACTATCTATAGGTTGCAAGGGGCCAGTTAAGGCTTACAATTTGATCACTTCTGATGATCTACCCTGTTAGCAGTATCGGTGGAGACTTGTTAAATTATACTCTATTAAGAGCTTTAGCAACACTGTTGAGTGTGCACTCGGTTAAGAGATTTGTTGTTGGATTGTTAAATCCACCTTCCTTGAAAGGAATTTTACACTTTGCTCCACTTGTTAGAATGATAGAAAATTACAAATTGACTTGGTAAATGCAATCTCCTATTGCTGATACAGATCCAATTTAGTTTACATAAAAATATTATCACCTAATTGTGTTTGAATAATACCTCTGATTCTCGGTATGCTCTGTTCTTGGTTCTTGCTAACCAAATTCACCTTTTGTTGTTCATGTTCTTGAAACTCTCAATCTGATCCATAGATGTGCTCATTTGATTTATTCATGTTCTCCTCTCTCTTCACACCGTTAATGATGAATGATTACATCATCTATTTATAGATGGATTGACTTCATCAAGTTTTGATAAAAACAATGTTAACTCTAAGATCAGGTTTACAACTTATACCTAGATCTCCTAGTCTATGTGTTTTAAATCAGTTAGACAGATTAAAGAACTTACATTCATGTATCTTGTCCCTAAAGAAATAGATTTAAAACAAATAAATATCCTATAAATAGAATACACTTTCTTTATCTGATGTGGAAGTAAAATCCACTTTTTGTGGGGTGCAACTGACTTTCGGTTCTGACTGTCGGTCATGCTTGACTGTCCTTAAGTTTTGTTTTGTCAGTTGCACTTTAACTGTCTTGTCGGTCTACACTGTATCTTGCATATCGGGTTCCTCTTTATCTTTCTGCTTTGTGATTTCAGTTTACACACTAAGTTGTGTCATCGGTGTATGCTTACCGAAAGTGTTTTTTTCATACTAATGGAAAATTAATGTCATCATTACATTCATATGCTTTATGTATTTTCTTGTTACATTTATAACAAAATCCTATGAATGAAGATGTAGATTTAGGAATACTTTTCATTTTGCCTCTGCATACATTTGATGTGTGGCCTTGCTTTCCACAGTGATTGCATGTCAGCTTTCTTGGTCTGGGATTTTCATAGACATTCTTTGGATCAGCTTGATTTGATGATTCTCCATTCTCGGTAAAACCTAGACCAGTGTTGTTTCTGATTCTTCATTGTCCTTCAAGAAAATCATCCATTCTTTTATTGCTATCTTCAGCTTTCTTGATAATTTCATTATGTTGCTGCTGAATTTTTGTTTCATGTTTCGAATTTTCATTTCATCCCTTAGCTCACTGATAGCTTCTATTCTTTCAATGAGTTCAACATTTATTATGTTTTCCTCTTGACTCATAAGAATAATCTGATTTGTAATCTCATGGTGATGCTCTGCAAGTCTTTGTATTTCAGACTCTTTATCTTGTAGCTTTTTTGTAATCTTTCTTCTATCATCAATAGCTAGTGTTCTTTCTTGCTCAGCTTGTCTAGCATTGTTCATGGCATCAATCATCCTTACCATCTATGTCTCTTGACCGATTTGCAAAGATTTTACTTGTCCAGCCAGATGTTGATTGATTTCAGTTAGGCTTGTGATGCTTTCTTCTGATGTATTTGATGCTTTGCTTGTAGTTGATCCTAAAGACTCAAAGAAATCTGGTATCTCTTCCTCATGATAATCTGTCTCATTATAGTGAGATGCCATAATCTTTCTTTCATCTAGCAGTTGTCTCATATTGATTCTAGCTTCTTTATACTGCCCATAGAACATCTGAATTTCTAGCTTCTTATTTTTAATATTCTTATCAAGTCTGTACTTCTCTATTGTTTGATCTTTTCTCTTAAGCCTTTAAGCTTTTCCAAAGAAGATACTTAGGTCTGATACCAATTGTTGGAATTAATGGGAAGTGTGTACTGAGAGGGGAGACGTGAATCAGTACCTCTAAAACTTTTGTATCTTTTTAATCAATTAACCTTTGTGTAATCAATTGTTTATCCAACCATCTGATCCATATTATCTTGATGCAATATATATCAATTCATAAACTTAACATACATGTGAACATTCATAGAAACATTCATGAAAGTAATTGAAACATAACACAAGATATGATATCGCAGAAAACTCCTGTTAGGAAGTAAAAATTGCGATCGTGATGACACCCACAAAATCTTCACTATTTGCAGATTGGAAGGGGCCAGTTAAGGATTACAATTTGATCACTTCTAATGATCTACCTAGTTAAGAGTATCTATGGAAACCTGTTAAAGTCTACTCGGTTAAGAGTTTTAGCAACACTGTTGAGTGTGCACTCGGTTAAGAGATTTATAGTTGGACTATTAAATCCACCTTCCTTGAAAGGATTTTTACACTTTGCTTCACTTGTTAGAATGATAGGAAATTACAATTTGTCCTGGTAAATGCAATCTCCTATTGTTGATACAGATCCATTTAAGATTGCATGAATAATATTATCACCTAATGTGATTGAATAATACCTCTGATTCTCGGTAGCCTCTGTTCTTGGTTCTTGCTAACCAAATTCACCTTTTGTTGTTCTGGTTCTTGAAACTTTCAATCTGATCCATAGATGTGCTTGTAGGCTTCATTCATCCTCTCTTCTATATTCACACATGTATAATGAATTCTTGCATCATCTATTTATAGGGTGGATTGACTTCATCAAGTTTCACGAAAAATAATGTTAACTCTAAGATTAGGTTTATAACTTTACCTTGATCTCCTAGTCTATGTGTTTTAAATCAATTAGACTGATTAAATCACTTACATTCATGTTTCTTGTCCCTAAATAAATGGTTTTAAAAACAAATCAAGATTCTATAAATAGAATACGACTATTTTATCTGACGTGGAAGTCAGATCCACTTTTTGCGGGCTGCAACTGACTTTCGGTTTCTGATGGTCGATTATGCTCTAAAGTTAGTTGACTGTCTTTCAAGTTCCTTGCTTGAACTATTCTCTCGGTTTTCTCTTTAACTATCTCTTGGGTTGCACTATATCCTGTACGTCGGGTTCCTCTTTATCCTTTCCACTTTGTATTTTCAGTGTACACACAAAATTGTTTCATCGATTTTCTTTGTACTTAGCCATTTTCGGTGATCTCTAGTATCTTCATTTTCGGTTTTCTCTTTGTCCTGTCTTTCGGTGTATGCTTACCGAAAGTGTTGTTTGCATACTAATGGAAAATTAATGTCATCAATCTTGAGACTCATTGATTATTTGCATGCGGTGTTAGGTTTTTTAGTATCAATGTGTTTGCGCCAACCTAAGTGGATGTAAGTATTGGCATATTACATGTCTACACAAGTTAAAAAAAAATTTACACTTATCTGTTTTGATTACCACTTTTTGGAACTATCTTATGTGCTTCCTATTTAAAGGTACATTGTTTGAATCAAATTCAGATGTTTAAATCAATGAATTTTTTATTTTGGATTCACATGTGGCACCAAAGAAGATGTGTAGTGTTAGCATAATACATGTTTCACCGTTTTGTCTGTAATCTGTAAACCAACTACTTTGTCAACTATTTCTCAATGATCCAAAGGGCATCTAAAGGGTATGATAATGAAATGGGGAGGCAACTAATTTTCTAGCTATGTGAGATTGGAATCAACACATAATTTGCAATTATGATTTGGAGTTTTATTCACACATGGAAAAGGTTTGAGAGAATTGAAGGATGTTAGATTGTGTCCCATGAATCATGCGACCCTTTGAAAGTTGACTATTATTCATTGATTGTAAATCAATTTTTCAATAAAAGAGGAGAAGGATAGTGACTTCTACATCTTTGCCGAGATTCACGTTAATTCCACGCGGTATATGTTGTTATTAATTTTCCTTTGACAAGGCAGGATAAGGTCTAGTTGAAATATTAGTTGATACTTTATTTAGTGGATCTCCTTCAACCATTTCTTTAATAGGGTTGAATCTAAGAAAAAATAAAAGGTGTACTCTTTCTCTGACCTTCGCGACATTATTAAGAGAAGAGGATATATTTTGAAGAGTGTGTAACATAGGATTGAATGTCAATGATTTTCAAAGTGGAATACTATTTTTGAGGGTTTATTCAATCTCATTTATTCAAGTGCTTGGAAGGTCAACTTTCAATAACTAAAAAAAGTTTAGAAAATGTTTCAGCGTTGTAAGGATCCAAACTCACTTGTAGAAAGGAAGATGTCATTGTCAAGGTATTTAGAATTTTAGACATTGTATTACATTAATAAATTTAATAGGTGAAAGGACTTTTAGTGCAGGATTTTAGCACATTATTTAGGGTTACAAAGGTTGAATCTTTGTACAAATCTTTTGGTATTTGTTATAGGTATCCAATAAGCGAATCTGCAAAGGTGTATTTGTGGAATTTGTGTTCCATTTAGTGGCTAAGAGGATTCTTCAAATATACAATGGCACATAGATGCCATCAATATTTCATGGCTAATTCTTGAAGTGATGGTGGAATTCCTACACTTCGTGTTGTTTTTTGGGCATGAAATCTCTTTTGAAAGCTATGGTAATGAGTATCAAATATCCAACTTTTTGCCTCAAGGCACTAGAGTAGCTCATAGGTTCGAAAACTCATCTTTTTCACATGGTCTCCAAAGAAATATTGTCACCCACCATTAGATTGTTATAGTTATGTGAATGATATATTTATCGGGGTTTGGCGGCAATGGGGGCAAGAGAATATCTATCATCTCGACATAACTTCTTTCTCAAGATGATTCTTTTCTTGAGAAGAACCCTATTTGTGTCCCTAAAGAAAACAGGGGGTTTGGCATCATATCTGACTCTTTAAGAAGCAAGGGGGGTGAAATATTTCTTGTGGGTGTATTTTTTGTGTATTCACATTTGATTGATAATTTATTGAGCACTTGATGAGACATTAGTCACATTTGAAGGAGATGTGCATTTTTAAAGGAAAGTTTGTCTCATGTGCAAATGTTTGATTGGTGACTTGTACAACATAGGAGAGATTGTTTCCACAACACTTGAGGAGGTGTTAGACACACTCGGAGGAGATTTAGAATTTTCAAGGAAAGACATCTCATGTGTAGCACTAGAAAAGGCTTTAGACACACTTTGAGGAGATGAATTTTGGAGGAAATATGACTCATTGCATATAGGAAATGGGAACACTTTTATGTTCTCTAATGTTGTATAGATGGTTAGAGGTTTTACAGTCAAGAGATCCACTGGTGTAATCAATTCGGTGTTTCCTAAATGAGTGGGGAGGATTGGTGAAGGTGTTTCATCGAAGTATCCAAAAGGGTTGGGTACAAAAATATTGTAACATTCCACTCTTGTTCAAATTAATGTAATAAGGGGGGATGTTGGCATATTACATATCTACATAAGTTAGTTTTTTTTTACGATTATCAATTTTGATTACCAGTTTTTGGAACTGCCTTATTTATTGCCTATTTAAGGGCGTGTTGTTTGAATCAAATATAGAGGTTAAAATCAATAAAGTTTTTTTTTTGCATTCATAATGACAAAGTGAGATGATGGCCTTTGAATAATGTTTAATGTAATATGATGTTCCTTTGTGCCCTCCTGGTGTTTCTAGATTGTTTTAGTATTGTTTGGTGATGGAATTGAATGATTGAAAGGATAAATGGTTGTTTGGACGACTTCGAATGATTACAATATTGTTTTGTTATTTTCTTTACATTGGAGAGGTGTGTCAATAACTTTTTGGTCTGATTTATCTCTTGGATTGGTGCGCTTTCACTTTCCTTTTATAAAAAAAGTGTTTGGGGCCAACCTCTTTGACCAATACTCATTGCATGTTCATATGTTTCATATTGGTTGACTTGGAGAAGTTTGTTTATACTTGTGGAAGATAGAAATGAAAGATCGAATCGGTTGGAAGTGTGAGCAAGGTGTGGAAGTATATCACAGTGCAAAGTGTGCAAACTAAAAGCCTAATACATATTGGAAGCAATGAGTTGAAGGTATCACATTCAGATAGGCCAAAAATAGTGAGCTCAAGGTGGTTGATGGAATAATTGTGATGTGGTGGATGTTTTACTATTCTTCATGATATTATAAGGTTGATAGGTTGATTTTCTTATTGATTGATTGATTTGAAGAATACATTTAATAGCATAAGCCGCCCTTATCAATCTGCCCAGCTAGTAGATTGGTGCTATTAACTTTTTACCCTGCATTTTAAGAAAGCTTCTTGATTGTATGAGTTGCGTAGAATGCAAGATACCTATGTTTGTTTTTAAGCATGGGAATGGTTTTAGTTTCCCCAATTACTTTGTGTCATTTTAACATCTTTGATACATTTTAAGGATGATGAAGTAGTAGTAATTAAGGATATTTTACACTAGTTCCATGTTTGGTTTTATCGAGTGTCCCTCAATATATTATGTTGAGATTATCTTATAGCTCTCCATTATGATCATGAATTTTCAATGTTGTTTGATGTCCTAAAACCATAATCCTTGACAAATATACCTATTTTATGTTTGATGGATGTCCTTTACCCATTTTAAATCTCTTGCGCAAGTAGGGAGGACTAAATATAAATTCTATAACTTTCACATTGAATCTAGTTAGTGAAATGGTCCATATCTTATGTTGGATCAAGCCCATTTCACATCTCTAATATCACTCCTTTATTTTATTTTAAGAATTTAATTTCCAATGGAAATAAGAAACCTCTTATGGCTTCCAATGTTCAGTGAATCCATAGATTAGGAAGGCATTGGCCTCATCCCCACACTCGCTGACATTGATAGACAACTCTATAATCTTTTTTTTTTTTTTTCTGTCAAATGGGATTCATAAATCGGATATAAGAAAACATTGCCTTCAGTTAATAATCATGTTACTATGTCCTCTAGGATAGCAATCTTGGGTTGTATCCATTCACATGGTACTGACCAAGCATTGAGCATTCATACTGATATTCTTCCCCTGACTCTATGACAGAGCTATTAAATTGGTGAGTAGGAAGAAAAGATAAAACACTAAAATCAGCACATGGGGAGGTGTTGATCTATAGTATATTTTGAAAGAGAAGAATAAGAGGAAAATGAAAACAAAACAAAACAAAAAAAACTAACATAGAAACTACCCCTACCTCTACATCTCAAACTGAAACATATAGGTGAAATTGTGATTTTTCAAACCATAACAGGTGAAATTGTAATTTACCAAGAAGCTAATATAGGATTGAAAGATATTTAATCTAATTTTTGTTGTTTTGCAATTGTAGATTGGATTGAAAGTTAATAAAATTGTGATTTTATAATGGTAAGACCACTCTAGGGCACTAAGGGCTACAAGAGCCCATATTCCCATGAGTCAACAAATGATATAGCATATAATGTGATTTCATCTAAGTTTTACTTTTTTGCAACTAGAAAATTAATTGCAAGGTAATAAATTTGTGATTTTATTATGGTAATACCACTGCTAGGGGCATCATGGGCTATAGGAGCATATAATCCCAAGGATTAACCTATGATATTGGTATAAGGTTAGAAAGTTATTCCTTTTCAATTGTCCTACTACAAATTGTAGTGAAGAATACCTTTCCTCGGAAAATTTGACTCAGTATTCAAAATATGCGTCCGTTAAAAGGTTTATGAATATTTTGATGAAATAATCTGATGTTTTAGAATCTTCCAATGCCTTAGACCTTGAAGATGTGAACATCTAATGGTTTTTTTCAACATCAGTAAAGCCAACTAGCTTTGCAGATGTGCTGAAGATATTAATAGATTCGGTGATCTTAATGACAAGAAAGACACGGGATAGAGAAGAAGGATAAGATATACAAGTTGTCCTATACTTTTGAGAGACACTCTAATACTCTACTGACTATTGAAATTTTTAGGTTCAAAAACTAAATTATTCTTCACTCTACATTGACTATCTCGTTGAAGCACGTGAAGGAACACAAAAAAGCAGGGTCTGAGAATTTGTGACATGCTAATCTACATATTTCCGTCTAGACTAAAATAATATAGATTTTAAACAAAGTGTATTACAAAAAATTACAATATGCCACTTTTTACAATAGGTGGAACTCATTTTGGCATTCTACTCACAAATAATGACAAACCACTTTTGATGTTCCAGAAGGTAATGATCCTGTTACATTAGACATGTCATCCATGAGAAAGGGAGTTGCATTGGACATGTCATCCATGGGAAATGGACAAATTATTGGTCATCATTGACCCACAAAAATTGGTCCTATGACTATATGTGATGAAAACTGTGACTATCAAGGAAATTATTGTTCAGATAAATGTGCAAGAAATATGGAAAATCATTGCAAACACTACAAAAAATATAATGTGCCTACTTCTAAAAAATATAGGTTGATCTCCGTATTTTAGCCGTACTACATGTCAAACTTTTGTCTACCATTCCCGCATTTCCCTCATTCAAGGAAGATAGATCTAACAAGTGCCTATTTGGTGGTTCTTGCAATCCATAAAATGAGATATATAGTTGGTAAGGAGCAAGATATTTTGCTAAATGAGGGTAATGTTGATGAAGTCGACCATAAAATTGATGTTGAGGGTAGTATTGTTAGATCATGAACAAGTTAATACCTTATTATTAAACCACTCAATGAATATGGGCGTAAAGAGAAAGAAAGAAATTAATAAACTATTTCTTAGGGCATATTGACTTATACCTGCTAATCCATGTCACTATGTTGGATCCTCATCAAAGGGGTTAAATTTCTTGCATATGTGAATCATTTATCTTAAGTTAGCTAAAAATGACATGATATGTATGCTAAAAATTACGTAGAAGACAACATGAACAATATGCAAGATCGTAAACATGAACAAATTACCTTAACTTTATATATGGAATGCAAGATCATCAACATAAGAGGTGACAATGTGTGTAGTCAATTGCCTGTTTCCAGAAAGGTTGATAATCAAACAAAATATATACATGTAATCAACATCAATTAATTGAGCATCATAAGAAATACATTGGTTATCATAAATCAAATATGTTGTAATAATTAGAATTGAACACAATAAATTAATTATACCATGCCATTAGAGTTGAATACATCAATAAATCAATATTAAATATATATACTAATCAACATAAATATATATAAATAATTAAATCACATACCTTGTACATTTCAATCATGTCATTGATCATCTTCTTCATCCATCATCATCATCATCATCATCATCATCACCACCACCACCACCACTACCACCATCATCTTCTTTTTCGTCATATTCATCTTCAGTATCTTCTTCTTCCATCACATTATATTTTACCGGCCTTCCTCTTGGATCATGTCTAACAACAAATGACCAACCCAGTTTATGTGGAACCTCTAAGTAAAACACTTGCTCACATTGGCTTGGAAGAACATAGGGCTCATCTCCAACTGGCTCAAACAACCTTGTATTAATGATTGTAAATCCATTATCATGTTGAATAACAGTTCTATCAGGATCATTTTGATTCAGTCGTAGCCTGTACCATTTGATGACAAATACAAATAATTTGAAGGAGTTAAAGTCACACTAAAGTATATCATCCAAGATGTCATAGAATCAATTTTGAGATTATTGAGGATGTATGTCATTTCTAGATGAAATATTAGTGACCTCGAAGACTGCAGTTATCCCAGAACCACAAGTTTTCTTTGTGTCATCCAACCTTTTTATGTGAAATTTGTGGCCATGATAGTACATAGATTTGTGGTGCTTGATTTGCAATTTTTCAATTGTGTGAAAATTAATTGCATCATGAGTTGATATGAAACATATGGGTCATGATCATTAATAATTTTTTATGTACCTGTCTACCTCTTAAACCATATGCTAGATCAATTACCATTGACGTAACATTGGAATCTCCATTACGATGAGCTTCTCTAACCAATGAAGCAACACCTTCCCATGTTAATGAGAAATAATTTTTTTGACATCATTCAATCCATACCATCATCCAATCAAGATTGTTCGCAATATACAAATGTATTGCATCCCACTCTCGACCAACTGTATAAAAAAATAGACCAATTACAAATAACTTATATTGAAGATTTATAAGAATTGATTTACTATAATAATATCTTATAATTACCTCTCACTTTCGTCAATCTACCTTTCCCCATCAAGTACTTCCCTTCAAATTTGTTAATCGAGTTGGGATCCAAAATATGATCTACATGGATCTTTGTTACAAACTTAGGAAGATATTCACTAATGTACACCATGGTCTGGTATACCATATATCCCTCCACCACAGAACCCTCAGGATCTTCTCTCTATTGAACCAAGCCCTTCAAAATTTTTAAGTGCCTCTCAACCATCCACATTGACCTAGTTTGTACAAGTCCACACAATTCAATCTCCTCAACTTGATGTATGAGGTAGTGTTCTTGTGCATTGAAAAAAATTGAAGGTAGACACTTTTACATTTCACACATAAGATGAGGAATTTTCTCTTACAATATTTTATATCTTCTTTATGGATTTATTTCGATAACAACAACCTCGTGATGATTAACTGACTCACTACCCACACAACAATGTGGGCATCTTAATAGTTGAACAATTCCAAATAATATAAGTCTCTTAGCATTGAGTACCCATTTGTAGATTTTCATCCATACTTGAACACCCATGCTTTTGGCAAGATTGAGGTATGCCATCATAGATTTGAAGGCCAAATTTGATATGATTTAAAAGTACTATGTATTGCATACCCAATCTTGATTGAACATTCTCTCATTTTGGACCCACACTAGATAATATTTTCACCATGTGTGTTTAAGAGTATCTTCATCCGACTCAATTCTATTTGCAATGATCATTTTGGTATATCTGGAATTGAGAGAGTATCCTTATTGATCCAAGCATAATGATCTCCCAACCCATTCAAAACCAAAGTGACATAGTCTGCCACACTTTTTATTATTATTAAAGCTTGGATATTCTCTACATGATTTATAATTCCTTATCTATTTGTTGAAGGCTAGTGGTTGTTCAAAGAATCCAATAAAATATTAGCCAATCTTTAATTATTTATTTTTCACATAAGATGCTTAGTTATCAATTTCTGAATTTTCCAAAAGAATCTCCATATTGCCAAGCCACCAAAAAAGTTGTTTATATGGTTAATATATGTCTAGGATGATTACAATCCATGTATTTGATTTGAAATATTCTACACCAAAGATGTTGAGGATCTATGGTAGCTTTACTCCCAAAGCAATTTCATGAGCTTTCATTCTCCTTAGGTCAACACTCCCCACAGATCTTGATAAACATGCTTTTTCCTAATATATTAAACCTGTATCCTTTCTTCCTCTTTCAATCCTCCCTATAAAAATATAATGGAAACTTTCTAGACCGGTCTTAGTTTTATTTGTTAATTGATAGCAAGACATGACATATATAAGAATATTTAAAACAAGAGCTCCAATGTAGTTGGAGTCCCCGCCTTTTGCAAAAATAGGAGATTTTTCTATGATTAATATATGTTAAGCTAAACAACTTGGTTGGAAATTTGAACATATTTTTTTAAAAAAAACTTAATCCTATTATATTATCATACAAAAATTGAATAATTCTACAAAAATCAGCAATTAAATTTAAATAAAAATAATTCTGCATAAAATAAAACCAAACATTGCTTTCAGTTGGTTGTAAGCTAAAATGGTGCCACCCAAAAATCCTCTTAGCCGATAAAACACTTGAAAGGCAAGATGCAAAGTCTTTATTGCAACTTTCTTTTAACAACAAAAGAACACATGATTAATAATCTAGTAATAGGAGCTAAAAATTTAAACTCAGAAAACTGTAATAATGTTCCAAATGCTTGTATGCATGACTTGTCTGGTGTAGATGAACCTCTCTTAGAGAAAGTGGTGCACAAACATGACTTTAGGTGTCTCCTTGGGTATCTTTAACTCTTGCACAATTTACAAAAAATGAAGCTTTGCATGGACATATAGAGGAATTAGGGGTTATATTGACCATTGTTGCTATAACCTACTTTGCTACCTCCGGGTCAAGAAAGACTTTGAATTCTGTAGTTCTGTTGGAGGGCACAGGGAAGACATTTCCCTTGGATGACTTGTTTCACTTGTGAGTATTGGATGTATAGATGCTTGCAAAATTAGGACAAATAAAACAAAGGGAAATTTATCACAAAAAAGATGGTACTAGTGAAGGCGTAAAAAATTTGCCCTTAAAATTTAGTAAATAGTTCATATAGGTAGGTCTCCAGATTTTGGTTTCAATAATTTTTGTAAAAAAAGAAATAAATCATTAGTAAAAAATAAAAAATGAAAAATTATACGTATTTTCTAGATGGAACATGAATTTCACTGGTTATAAAATTCCTTGGGTAAGTTATTAACTCAAAATGTCCACTTCCCTATTAAACATGTATCTAAAATCTGGAAGCATACGTAAGGTGTGCCTACTCTTTCACAAAATGGGTATAAGAGATATGGTCTCATGGAATGCAATAATTGTAGGATATACACAAATCAATTTGTTAAAAAAGGTCTTTGAATATTATAATTAAATGCACTTGGCATGTGTAAGGCTAGTTTTTACAACCTTTGCTTGCATCTATCAGGTCCACACCAATATGGTAGTTTTGCAACAAGGCATTAATATACATCAAAGTATAATTGAAAGTGGATTTATTAGATAACGTAATTACAAGTCTTGCATTAGGTCGTATGCATATTTTTTAAATATTTTTTTGCATTAGGTAGGGATTGTAGCTGCAATGCACCCCTTACATATTCTACGCTCTTTGGGTTAGAATTTCAGTAAGGCTATAGGTACATGCATTTATTTATTTATTCTCCAATAGATTTGAGTAAATGATATATATTAGTCATGTTTTACACTGGAAATTTGCAGCACTAGAGAGGTAAAATATAATATTTTAATTCTTAATACTAACAAAGCGACATGTAGTGACAAGTTATTACTTTGATTTTTTTAAAGTTTTTGATTGTGCATTTTGCATTTTATACCATGTCTATTATTTAAGAGTTGTTCATGGATTTGATTGAACTAAATTTCATGGAAAACCATCAAATTTTAACTGCAGTGTTAGTGTTTTGGGCTAGACATATCAGACGGGATCAATTCACAAACTGAATTTGTTGCACATAAATTACTTTACATTCGTTTAAGTTTGCTTATCCTAATTTCTTTTAATAGTCACTACTAAAAATATTAGTTAGTTGACTCAATGGGGCCCTATTTTTTGAGATCAAAAGTCATGGACATGAGTGCAGCGAAGACAACAATTATCTTATTTCTACTTAATGGATCACTACTTTCAACTATGTTATAGGTTAGCTTAAATGTAAATAAATCCATTTTAAAGTTATTTCTTTTATACCATAAAAATGTTAGTAATAACTGAGAGGGGGGGGGGGGGGGGGGGAATCAGNGGGGGGGTTGAATCAGTGGCCTCAAAAATTTATCCTTCAAACATTAACCACCAATCAAATAAACCTCATATTATTAAGTCCCTACAAGATGCATGCCATGAAATACTTGTAATGAATAACTGTATGTCAGTTTTCCTTGTCTGTCATTATTCTCCTTGATTACTGATAAGCAGTATAACTATTTACCGAAACTCAGTAAATAAGCAGAGTATACCGATCAATCTAGTGTTAACTATGTCAGATACAAAACAATAAAGAAATGAATCATACACACATAACACATAAATTTTTAACGTGGAAACCCTGTTAAGGGAAAAACCACTGTGACCGGTACCCCAAATTTTCACTCTTCTGAAGTGAGCCCTGTCAGGAGCCAACCCTGTTAAAGGTTACAAACACACTGTTAAGTGCGACCTTGTTAGACGATTTTATACACAAAGGTTGTCACTTAGTATCGGGCATCTACTACTACCATCCTTGAATCAGCCTCCTTCTTAGACTGTCAATAGGTATCGGGCAAATCCAATGCTACTTTCATGAATCAACCTTTTTGGCACTCCTTGGGATGTACCTCAATATATAGAAGACTATTAAGTCCTACTCTGTTAAGAGACTTGATGCTTCAATGGTTAAGCTGAAACACTATGACCTATTTCTAATGCAACTTTGAATTGCATATTTTCATATCTATTTAAGTACATTACCTCTTTGATCAATGTATCAATTCAATTCTTTGTGCTCCACACTTTCTACTCTGTGATGTTGTGCTTCACTATTCTTCGGTGTCTGCAAAATTCTTTAGCTCTCCTTTAGCTTGATTGATTAGGACTGTATGAAGTTCTTCTTCATCATTTTCTCTTCATCATCCTCTTTTCATTCACTCCCCTTAATCCCCTTTCTGTGAATGTGATGTTACAAAAATGAATTAAGCTTGTCTCTTATATAGACATGATATTCACCGTTTCTTGATTCTTGATTCTTGGCATGAAAAACAATCCAGGCAATTTGGTTTAAAGCACAACTCCTGATTTATCTCGTAGTTATCTTCTTGCCAACTGTACAAATGTTCTTTAAATCAATTACTTAACTCTAGTCGAATAAAACAAAGAAAACAACCAATTAAGTCTATCTTTTAGCTCTTGCTAGCTAGATATTTTGTCATTTTCTGAACTCTCTGTTCCATCAGTTAATTCTTCAGTTAGTTGTCGGTGACAACTGACAGTTTTGTCGGCATGACTCCAATTAGCTTTGGGATCTCCATCCTTCGGGCATCATTAGATTTTTACTCGTTAGGCAACTCTGTTTTCAGCTCGTCAGGCATCTTGTGGTTTTGCTTCGTTGAGCAACACTATCCTCTGCTCATCGGGTATCACTGTGACTTTTCTTCTTTGCCTTTACCGATGGTGTGCACTCCGTCGGTGTTGTCTGTCATTTAGTGAATACTTGACTTTTATGCATTGCTGAAAGCATAACCTTTGTTCTATTGATTCTCTGAAGTCTTTGACATTATGTAAATGACCGTATAGATGATATCAAGTTGACATCAATGAATATACAAACCATTAACTGATTTAATGCTTTGCATTATCTTTAGCTTAACATTATCAAACATTCAATCAGTTACATGTCATCAATCTCTCCCTTTTGCATTGATGGAAACATACTATATTATCACACTATACTATTTCTAATATAATATGAAATACAACAGTTGAGATTCATCAAACTACCAATCTGTTGTTTGATAACTGATAAATGTATGATCTCCGATAAGTTATGTTTGAGCTTAGATTTGATTCTTGCAGCTCTTTGCTTTCTGATGTGTTGAGTCCTCTTCTTGTGTCAATTTCTCTCCTGTGATTGTTCTCTCTCTTTGATGTCTTTTATATAATTGTCTCTCCCTTTGGATATAATCTCTCCCTATTGGAGTAATCTGATAATGGATAATCTTTCTCCCTTTTTTAGAAGAATGTGATAATATGGATAATCTCTCTCCCTTTGACAGCAATGCCAAACAAATATTTTACAAATATCTGACATTCATGTCAAGCAATTATTTTTCTCCTATCCATAATATATTCCTTGAATTTCCTTTATCCATCAGCAATACAACAATATGTTCTGGTGCTCGGTTTTGATATATACCTGTTTGTATATAGATGTATCTTTTGAAGTTCATATTTTTTTGCTTGCATCAACTTGACTGATATTTTGATAATATGTAGGCTGATGCAGTCTTCAGTCATATTACTGATTGGTAGACAAGGGTTTGACCCCTAGTCTCTTTCTCAAGTACTCAAATGTATCCTTGGGCAATGGCTTGGTGAAGATATCAACTAGTTGTTCTTTTGATTGCACATACTCAAGTATCACCTCCTTTTCTTGAACTTGTTCTCTCAAAGAATGATACTTGATGGCAATGTGTTTAGTCTTGGAATGCATGACTGGATTCTTGGAAATGTTTATTGTATCGGTGTTATCACAATAAATAATTACTGGTTCTAAGATCTTCATATTCATACCTTCCAGTAACTGTTTGATGCATGCAATATTTGAGCAGTTTGCAGCAGCAGCAACATATTTTGCTTCTACAGAGGACTGAGAGATTCATCCTTGCTTCTTGCTAATCCATGTGACAAGTCTGTCACCCATAAAGAATGCTCCTCAAGTTGTGCTCTTTCGGTCATCAAGATTTCTAGCCCAATCAACGTCGGTAAACAACTTAAGTTCAAATTTGCCTTCTCTTCTATACCATAAGACAAATTCCTCAGTGTTCTTCAGATATCTTAGAATTCTTTTCACAACAGTCATATGTGATTCCCTGGGGTTAGCAGAAAATCTAGCAACAATTCCTACTGCATGTGCAATATCTGGTCTAGTGTGTACAACATACATGAGTTTTCCAATCATTGATCTGTACAAAGTCTGATTTACCTCTGCTGTCTTGTCCTCCTTTGTTAACTTACATCCAGTAGCCATTGATGTTCCAACTAGTTTGGAATCTTCCATCTTGAATATTTTCAGGACCTCTTTGATATATTTGGACTATGTAATGAAAATTTCTTCACTTTGTTGAATGATCTGTAGACCAAGAAAGAACTTGATCTTTCCAAACATAGACATCTCAAACTCTTTTCTCATCTTATTAGCAAATGATTTGCATAGCATATCATTGCCTCCAAATATGATGTCATCAACAAATATTCAACAATCAAAGTGTTAGCATCAGTATCTTCCTTCAAATAAAGATTACTATTTTCACTAGTCCTTACAAATCCAATACTTATTAGACAGGAATGAATTCATTCATACTAGGCTCTTGGAGCTTGTTTCAATCCATACAAGGCTTTGTGAAGTCTACATACCATGTTTCTCTTGTCTGGATCGACAAACCCTTCTGGTTACTCAATGTATACCTCTTCTTCAAGTATTCCATTTAGGAATGCTGACTTGACATCCATTTGATATACTTTGAATCCTTTTAATGTAGCATAAGCAAGCAATATTCTTACTCCTATCCTAGCAACGGGTGTAAAGGTCTCTCCATAGTCTATACCTTCTTCTTGTGCACACCCTTTGCATACTAGTCTTGCTTTGTTTCTTGTGACTTCTCCATTCTTGTTTAGCTTATTCCTAAATATCCATTTTGTACCAATGACATTCTTGTCATCTGGTCTTGGCACAAGTGACCATGTCTTGTTGTTCTCAATCTGTTCAATCTCATCATTCATAGCACTTATCCATTCTTCATTATCAAGTGCAACATTGACAGATTTTGGCTCAAACTCACAAATTAAACAATTTGAGTTTAAAGACTTACTTCTTGTTCTTGTACCATCTTTCTTATCTCCTATGATCTGGATCTCTGGATGGTTCCTTCTTACATATCTTGCAAGCATAGGTATAGCTCTTTGTGTATCAGCTTGATCATTATTTTGATCTTCATTCCGTTCTTCATCACCTTGCACATTATTCTGATTATTATCCTGACTGTCAGCAACAAAAGTCTGACCGTCGGTTGCAACATTATGTTGTTTTGGAATTAAACACTGTTGCTCCGGTAGATTTTTGAGTTCTTCACAGTATACAAACTTGTTGTATTCCTCTGGTTCTTTTGTGCTTTCTAGCTCATTCTTTTATGCAAATTCATCTATCTTTACATTTTCACTTTCAACAATTTTGTTAGAAGCCTTGATGAGACATTTATAATATTTTCTCTTGGTGGAATACCCTAGAAAATACCTTCATCACTCTTGGCATCAAGCTTTCCATTTCTATCATCCTTTAAGACATAACATTGACTACCAAAGATTTTGAAGTAACTTACATTGGGTGTTTTACCATACCATAGCTCATAAGGTGTCTTCTTTGTGTCCTTCAATTGTACTCTGTTAAGTGTGTAGACAACAGTACTGACAGCTTCCCTCCAGAATATTTGGGTGATGCCTTTCTCTATCATCAGTGTTCTAGCACAATCAACTATTGATCTGTTCCTTCTCTCAACAATCCCATTTTGTTGTGGTGTTCTTGGTGCAGAAACCTGTCTCTTTATACCATGCTCATTACAAAAATTAGTGAATTCTTCTGATATAAATTCTCCTCCTCTCTCTCATCTCAAAAATTTCAGATCCTTACCACTTTGTTTCTCTACCATAGCCTTATACCATTTAAACATATTGAATGCTTCAGATTTATCTTTAAGAAACATGACTGCCATCATTCTAGAGTAATCATCAATAAAGAGAATAAAATATCTATCTCCATAATAACTCTTTGTCCTCATTGGTCCACATAAATCAGTATGGACTAATTCTAGAATGTCATCAGATGTATAGGTTTTACTTTTGAAAGTAGACTTAGTCATTTTACCTTTTTGACAATTCTTGCACATGATATTGTCTGGCCTTGTCATTGTCGGTAAGCCTCTTACATTTCTCCTTCTGCTTATTTTCATCATGTTGTCAAAATTCACATGACGCAATCTTTTGTGCCACAACCATGTGTCTTCATTTTTGGTCATTAAGCAAGTGGTGTTAGTATCATTAAGATAGAATAAGTTACCTTTAGTCTGTTCACCGGTACCAATCAGTTTTCCTGATTCATTGAATATCTTTGCCTTCTTATTCTCAAATGCTACTCTGTGTCCTGAATTATTCAGCTGAGAAACACTCAATAGATTATAATTCAATCATTTTACCCAATAAGCATTTTTACATTTAATCAGGCTATTCAGCATTATTGTTCCTTTACCTTCAACTAGACAAGGTGTATCATTGCCCATTCTTACTGTACCACCATTATAATACTCAAAAGTGTTAAACTTTTCTCTGTCACCGGTCATGTGGTGAGTGCAACCACTATCTATAATCCAGATGTCATTCTTGCTAACCTTAGATATGAGTGCAGTTTCTACATACCTTTCATCTTCATTTGAATCATCCTTCACAGCTACAAATACCATCTCGATGTCTTCATCAGGTTCAATATCAGTATATTCATCTTTGCAAGCAGCTAGATAGCTAGCCTTCTTGCCTTTGTTCTTTTAGTCTTTGGTATCTCTTCTTTTTGATTGTTGGTAACCTCTGTAATCTTTTTTATCACCTCTGTTAGGTTTCTTCTCAAAAGATATGTCATTACTTCTGTCATCTTTTCTTCTATTAGGACATCTTGCAACAAAGTGTCCAATCTCTTTACAATTAAAACATACAAGTGGTAACTTGCCTTTGTATTTACCTTTGCCTCTCTGCATTCTTCTCGCCATAAGTGCTTCCATTTCATCTAGATATTCTTCTTCACTTTCACTTTCACCATCTCTTCTAGATGTGTGTCTATGACTTGATTTGCTTATTCTTATAGAAGACTTAAATGCAAACTCTAAGTTTGGTAAGACACTATTATCAAAGTTATTCATCTAAAATGAAATTAGTCTACCAATTAAACTATCAAGAGTAACTGTATTGTTTGCTACTGCTCTTGTTTCTTGAATGGCAGAAAATCTAATAGCATATACATGCAGTAAGGTTCTTAAGATTTTACTTACCGCTGTCTCCTCTTCGAGTGTACCTCCAACTCCTCATATAACATTGACTACTTATTTTATTCTTGTGATGTACTGTGTGATGTTTTCTCCTTCTTTCATTCTGAGATCATCAAATTTTATTCTAAGGCTTTCTACCTTGTCTCTCAGAACATTTGTATCACCTCCATGTACAAGCTTCAGTTTGTCCCACATCTTCTTTGCAGTTTTGCAATCCTTGACATCTTCAAATTCAGCATCAGAGAGTGAGGAAGAAAGCTCCATAACCATGCAATTGTGTTCATGCTTCTCTCTCAATTGATCTACTGTCAATACTCCTATAGGCAACACATATTCAGTATCTAGGAATTGAGTAACATCATTACCAATATCTGATAAGTGGAGTCTTATCCTTCTTTGCCATAAAGCAAAGTTGTCTTTGTTCAACTTGGGCACATCTTGTATGTTCATCTTGTGATCTTGACTTAGGTCTTGAAACCTTCTTTTCTAAGCACACAAGCTCTGATACCAATTGTTAGTAATAACTGAGAGGGGGGGGGGGTGAATCAGTGGCCTCAAAAATTTATCCTTCAAACATTAACCACCAATCAAATAAACCTTAGATTATTAAGTCCCTACAAGATGCATGCAATGAAATACTTGTAATGAATAACTGTCTATCGGTTTTCCTTGTCTGTCCTTATTCTCCTTGATTACCGATAAGCAGTATTACTATATACCGAAACTCAGTAAATAAGCAGAGTATACTGATCAATCCAGTGTTAACTATGTCAGATACAAAACTATAAAGAAATGAATCATACACACATAACCCATGAATTTTTAACATGGAAACCCTGTTAAGGGAAAAACCACTGGGACCGGTACCCCAATTTTTCACTCTTCTGAAGTGAGTCCTGTTAGGAGCCAACCCTGTTAAAGGTTACAAATACAATGTTAAGTGCGACCTTGTTAGAGGATTTTATACATAGAGGTTGTCACTTAGTATCGAGCATCTATTGCTACCATCCTTGAATCAGCCTCCTTCTTAGACTGTCAATAGGTATCGGGCAAATCCAATGCTACTTTCATGAATCAACCTTTTTGGCACTCCTTGGGATGTACCTCAATATATAGAAGACTGTTAAGTCCTGCTCTATTAAGAGACTTGATGCTTCAATGGTTAAACTGAAATACTATGACCTTTTTCTAATGCATTCAATTCTTTGTGCTCCACACTTTCTGCTATGTGATGCTGTGCTTCACTGTTCGTCGATGTCTGCAGAATTATTTAGCTCTCCTTCAGCTTGATTGATCGGGAATGTATGAAGTTCTTCTTCATCAGTTTCTCTTCAGCATCCTCTTTTCATTCACTCCCCTTAATCCCCTTTCCATGAATGTGATGTTACGAAAATTAATTAAGCTTGTCTCTTATATAGACATGATATTCATTGTTTCTTGATTCTTGATTCTTGATTCTTGGCGTGAAAAACAATCCAGCCAATTTGATTTAAAGCACAACTCTTGATTTATCTTGTAGTTAGCTTCTTGCCAACTGTACAAATCTTCTTTAAATCAATTACTTAACTCTGGTTGAATAAAACAAAGAAAACAACCAGTTAAGTCTATCTTTTAGCTCTTGCCAGCTAGATATTTTTTCATTTTCTGAACTCTCTGTTCTGTTGGTCAATTCTTCAGTTAGTTGTCGGTGACAACTGCCAGTTCTGTCGGCATGACTCTAGTTAGCTTCAGGATCTCCGTCTGTCGGGCATCATTAGATTTTTACTCGTTGGGCAACTCTGTTTTCAACTCGTCGGGCATCCTCTAGTTTTGCTTCATTAGGCAACACTGTCTTCTACTCATCGGGTATCACTGTGACTTTTCTTCTTTGCCTTTACCGATGGTGTGCACTCCATCAGTGTTGTCTGTCACTTAGTGAATACTTGACTTTTATGCATTTCTGAAAAGCATAACCTTTGTTCTATTAATTCTCTGAAGTCTTTGGCATTATGTACATGACCGTACAAATGATATCAAGTTGACATCAATGACAATACAAACCATTAACTGATTTAATGATTTGCATTATCTTCAACTTAACATTATCAAACATTCAATCAGTTACATGTCATCAAAAAGCTATGGGTTTGGCAGAATTGATCAATTATAGGGGACCAAGGAAAATGACAAAGGGACATTCTCCCACTATCAAGAGTAATTGAGCTTCACATGTAGAAGAACTTAGAATAATGTCATTGGTCTTGATTTTCTAGTGAAATGCACCTGACATAAATTATTGAGCATCCTGTAATTTATCAGTAATTGAATGCCTGACATTTCCTTATACAAAAATAACGAAGTATAAAAATAAAGGAATATAATAAACATAGACAATAAAAACAATAATCAATATTAAAAGAAGAAATATCGAGAAAATAATAGGAAATCAAATGAATGTAATATACAAATCAAGGACTTGCAAGCAAATCAAGTTTCAGAGATGAGTCACTGTCCTGAAAGACAAGGAGATGCCAAAATGGACGGAACAATTATTTTTTAACTTTTAGAGTAGATTTCTTTGATATTTTAGCATATTTTTTAAAAACAGGCTTTGGCAATAATAAACACTCTTTGTTCATTTAGTTTAAGAGAATGACTACCTGAAGAGCATTATCAGTGTGCCAACATTTAGAATCTCAGTGAGAATGTGTTTAATGTTGATTCCTTTATTGCTTTCATCACAGGTACCTTGTGGGTCAATCCCTCAAAGACCCCATTAACGATCACATGGAAAAATATGGTGCTCCAATCCACAACATATGTATAATTGCTTCTATTACAAAGGAAATTAGAGGCAATGTGCTAGGAATTTTAATCTATGCACTAATAAACCACATGGAAATAATAGATTCACATCCCCTATCTCTTACCTAAGGATTTGGATCAATTAGTGGACAATTGCAAATAGTGGTAGGAGTCAAAATACCTCATGCAAAGCACAAAATTGCCCTAGTGTTACCCAATTTTTGAACTTTTTAGTTCACAGTAGTTCATTTATACATGTTAATGTTCCCAAGTTATGGTTGTCCCTAGTCTTATCCTCATTTTGATCAAATTTGACAAAGAAAGTTGGTCATTTACACTTTCCCAAGTACTCAGTCTACCAATTCCATGTGAATTTGTACTTAACCTTACACTTTGTGAAGTTCGCAAAACCGTCGACTCACCCAACTATGCCAAATAAGTGTCGTGTCCTTCACCCAAGTCACTCATTGTTGGCATTTCAGAGGTTTTTGCAAACCATCTTACTTCACTATTTTGAAAGAAAAGTTTACAAAGTCCCCAACTTTGCCGACCGAGCCTAGTTGAACTAAGATTTGTTTTTGAAGCGTTTGTAGTCGGTGAGTCGGGTAAAGTCATGAACTACCAAACTAGTTTGAAACATTGGGGTGACCACCAAATTCTTGACTATGAGCAGTTCATGACTTTCAATGAGTTGTATTTTCATAAAATTAGCACATGTATGTCATTAAATGTTTCCTTAAGCCACGAAGGACACCTATTAAACCAATACAAATTTAAATGTACTACTGTCGCCAAATTGAACCAGAATTAAATGCTTCATTTAAAAAGGTGGTGTTATTAGAGTTGGATTTCATTATGTAAAACTTGGAGAACGAAGCTCATAGTGTTTGAGTGTTGGAGAAAGAAAAGGATGCATGCAAGAAATCTAGGTTAGATTATGAAACTCTTTCTTCTCCTATGGTAGTTTGAAGTGTAATTTTAGTTTTTCCTAGCCTGTTATCTAAACAAAAAAAATGAATTTATCCTCTCCATGACTTTTCTCGATGAGCTTCCTATTCATCCTCTACATTCTCACGCTTGGCCAACTCAAATATTAGAAATGCACATTGTTTGTTCTCTGTGCCTGTTGTCTAAAACCCAATTACCCACTATGCCTATAGTGATAGATAACAATTTAGGTGGAATTCTTGATATAAATGTGAGCCACAAAGAAGCCTAAGAAATACTTGATAGATTAAGGGGAAACTCTGACTCACCCATTGCAAACAAAATTGATGATAGCGGTCTTTTGGAAGCCAATGGCTTCCCTAAAGCAATTCATTGCCAAGAATCGGTCTCTGCCTGCATGAGTCATTACCACCCCGAGTCCTACGAATTTGAGCTTTTGATGACACGATCATTGTCAAAATTGATTATGAAATTGTAGCTCGTGCCCTGAGACTACTAGAACATGAGGTATTTTTGAATACATTTATTGAAGAAGCCTAGGAGTATTTTCAAATAAAGAAGATTGGTGTTTAAATAGAATTGCTACAACTTGGTTCAAGGTAAAATAGAAAGGCCAATCTCAACTCCACTCAATTCTTAGAAAGGAGATTCTTGTAAAATAAATTGAAGATGCAATTGTTTTATGTATTCATATAGTATATAAAATAAAATAATACTAAAATAAAATAAAACAACCTTATATAAGTAAAAAAGTCTTTAAAATGATATCTCCTAGATATTTTTCATATAATTATATTTAATATAAATTTGAAAACGAAAAATCAAATCATTAATAAAAATCATAAATACAAAATATATAAATTGAGAAAATAAAAAATTGAAAACAATGCACTTTTCTAGTGTCCAAATTGGTAATAATAATAATTAAGAAACCCCTCCCGCCAGACAGTTTTTTATTCTTTTTCTTATCTAATGTAAAATGTACTATTACAACCAGTTCAAAACGTTGGGAATGAGAGGCTAATGTATTTTGCTGTCCGTCCATTGCGAATGGAGTCTCCCAGGGAGTAAGTTTGTCGGGCTGAAAATAGCTTGCACAACATTTGAATTTAACATCCGATGGCCGCTGCTTACGCCTTTGCATCCACCATTTCTTTTCACGCATCTTCGGCTTCGCCAAGACTGTTGAGTGCCAAATGTCTGTAAATGTTTTCTTATCTACACTTTTCCCTTTCAAGCAGAGGGGGAATTGTCTGATGATGAAGTGTTCTCATCTTTCTTTGCAGGTTGCAAGCAACTCATAAGGGGCTACAAAAACAGAAACAAGCACAGACTTCTTCCCCATATTGTGAGTAATCCCATTTTACTGAAATCAATGATTTAGGGTTCAAGTTCTATATGGAGCCAATTGTTTGTACTTTGTATCGATTGGTAGGATTTAGTTGTAAACTATAACTTTACCAATGTAATAGTTCTACCTATCTTGAAAGAAAGGAACTTTAGGGAATGTAATTGGTTATTCATCATGAGATAAAATAACTTCATTTTTTTTTTAATTTAGAGCTGGGGATGCCATGAGCTCAACTGCCCATTACATCAGGCCAGTTTGTATAATGATGTCTTGGATGGAAGGAGATTAACATCCGCCAACCCCTAGGAAAGGGAGAAATTTTACCCAAGAAAACTAATCTATCTTCTAAGAAGCATCAAAGCAAATAATACAAAACTAGAAAAAAATACAAGGTTTCGAAAGCTAAGAGCTAACAAATATAGTTCAAGCGAATATTAGAGAGATGCACAAAGACATAAAAAATTAGAAAGAAAAAATAAGTTGTTTTCTAGTAAATACTAGGTTCGATGAGGATTGCAGAGCTGTAAGGAGAGCTCTTAAAGAGACAGCTAAAGAGGATGCAAACAGAAGTTTGAACAAGCAGATTGTCAATGAAAAAGTTTTAAGATGTAGGTGCCATCTACCTTATAATTCTATCCTGATGATGGATCATGGAGTATGATCTGAACCGTTGATTCAAAAAGATGCACACAGTTGATCCAGAAGCCTGCAAGCAAATCATATGTTATTTCACATATTTAACATTGTTGGAAAGTGTCTCTAGGTACCAAGGGTGTTATTGTAATTTCACTTGTAATGTTTAATCCCACCTGTTGTTTGTAATAGATCCATAAGGAAGGATGGATCTATTGGCAGTGCTAAAGGGGCTCTATAAGGAATGGTTCATAAGGCACAACACTTGCGGAAGGTTTTGAAAATGAGGTAGCAAGCTAAGTGGGTTTACTCTTGGAGGAAACTCCCTGGTTAAGCGTGCTTGAGTTGGAGTCATACTAGGATGGGTGACCTCTTGGGAAGGTCCAATGCTTTACCTCTGTGAGCATCACCTCAATGTAATGAGTGCTAAGGCAGGGGTCCCATGGGGGGGGATATAGGTCTATTTTTAGGTATAGGAGGTCCCATAGGAATTTTTTTGTGGGGCTACAAGATTATTTTGAATCTTTTCCTGCAATATAGGAGCCCCTCTTTTATAGGCCTCTAAATTTGAGCGGGTGAAAATGGGGTGGGGCTGGAAATTGCCCCACCAGCTTAGGAAAAATGTATGCCACATGTCAAATATCTGCACATTTTATTCTCACCAAATCTAAATAAATCTCAAAAAAAAAAAAATTAGAAAGATTTTCCTTAAATTTAGGAGCTGAAATTTCTATGCTGAAACACACTATAAAATTCATGGGACCGCTCACCTTTAAAAATTCCTAAAAAATCTCAGCGGGCACAACTCTATTTTTAAGGAAGCCACCCTCCATGGGACCCCAGCCTAAGTGTTCCATTCATTCTCATGAGAGATGGGTTCTTATGAACCACTACTCACGAAACATGGGTCAATGAGTTTGACTCGAAAACTACACGCTTGAATTTTGATAGCAATATCATTATTGGCATTGGTTAAGATGACTTGTGAAGACAAAAATAATTAATTGAAGTTCTACCTACAAATGGAACACTAGGGAAAAGTAGATGTCTTTTGAGTTCTGAGCTTATATATATTTTGGCATTCCCCAAGTTGGGCGCTTGGAAGAGCGAGAGCAAGACTATTGGGATGCAGTTGTGATGACTTTTCACACTTTGAGGTAATCCACAGGTTGGAAACGGGACAGCATTTTAGGTGCAATATTTGGTCGTGGCTCTATAAATTGGAGCCTTGGCCAGTGATGCTGAGAGAGCTGAAAAAAGAGAAGTATAATATATAGGCTGTGTTGGAGTTGATAGTGAATCCCACAACTCCCAGAAATAACTTGCAACAAAAAATGCTTTCACAAATTGAGAGAAAAAGCAATAGTTTGCTATGCAACCTGAGAATTGTATTGATCATGAATAGTTTGAATGAATGATTACAATGAATTAACTATTATTAAAAAAAGTCAGCTTTATATCAAACCCTATTTGAGGATATCTTTAAATTATGACAAGTGTCCTCATCCTATGGTATGAGACAGATTTTTTTAAAAGCACAATTTAATAATAAAAAATTCTAGTAAAAGGGGCTTGTCAATTAATTAATGACAATTAACTGTTAGGTAATTTTCCTATTTACTCTCACACTCCCCCTAAGTACAACTCAGGGAGAAGCTAAAAGTAACAACTAATGATGAATGTAATGATGGATGTAGAATGGGTCTTGGATGCAAGGCTTGATGAGGTACCTATGTACACACAAACAAATCTCTCATAATCAAAGAAAAATGAGAAAACATCGTGGGAAAAAATTCCTCTCCAAAGAGAGAAATACTAAATAAATGCATACATGTGACAAAAGAATGTAGGACTCATCATGTCCCCCAAATATTGCTTTGGTCACATAAGTACAATCAAGATCCCCTATAGGAGAGAAAAGAAGAGAGGATGAATCCCCCCCACAAGGAAGTAGCTTCTCTGCCAAAAATGAATGCTGAAGATGATAAAAATTGGCAAACATTGTTCCTTCCTTTAGGAAGAAACAAATTGAATGGTGAATGTAGAAGAAGCTCCCTTAGGAGAAGAGGTCTCAAGATGAGTGCCTTGAGAAAATGCTCAAGTGTCGACATGTTTGAATCAAAAGATGCCAAATCAGATGAAGCAAATCCAAACAATTGTGAAGGTCCCTATAGAACAACTTTCATAGGCAATGATGAAGCGATGACAAGTGGGTTGTAGCTATCATCCAAAAGGAAGTGAATATCCTTGATCATGTTCCAATATCTACAATGTGACTCAACAAATAATGCTACAATATCTGGCAAGAAGTCATTCCAGAAAGTTGAAACTGAAAGATAATTAACATCCAGCTAAAATGAACTGTTATGAGATATCTGAAGATGCAAGACATGGAAGAGATGGAAGCTCAGCACAAGTCTCATGAACCAAGGTGGATGATGAAAGTACACATTGCTTCAAGTGGCCAAACTTCTCCTCAGATATCTAATCCACTCTAGATGCGTGGGAGTGTAAACCAATCAATTGTACTACAAGATCATTAGGAGCAAATTGTGAGAAGGCATACAATCAAGATGTATGATCAATTATCCCAATTGCTATAATCTCTCTACTCGCAAATCTTTGATAAGCATTAAATTAGGTGTGAACTCAACAGTTTTCCCTACCCCACTATGTGCAATGTAATAGATGGAAAGGAGATTGGAGGATAGTGAAGGAACACAAAGTACATCTTGAAATGTACCATCATCAATATCAATTGATCGTTTCCCACCAACACTTAAATAAGTGTTGTTCCTCATCAATATGTGTGGTAATGTGCAAGGCTCATATGAGCAGAACATACTTGGAGATGCAGCCATGTGATGTGAGGATCCTGAACCAAGAAGCCATCAACTTGATTGAGGATTGTTGGATGGTGCATGACTTGTTATTTTGTCTACTCTAGTTGTCATGTTTGCTTGTTCAGTGTGTAGGCGCTTATGTGGAAGAAGAGAATGTATCAGATGACATAGACGAAGGCAATTGTGTAATAACAACACCTGATTTATTTTTTTGAAAGGTATATGTCTTTGCAAATTGTAAACCAAACTAGGTGCTCGCTGATTATTATCTTCAGATTTCATTCATGGAATATTGCATACATAAAGTGGCATAGCATTGTAGGGAAAAGGCTTTAAATGCAATAACTCATAATGAAAATCATTACAATAAGAATTAATTTCAATGACCAACTGAAATCAGACTTATTACAGTATACCAGACCTGAGAATGGCTGCCAGCTGGTAGAGGTCTGCCCAGAAAGTTTCCAGCTCGTGACTGGCAAGGTAAATGGGCTGAGGCATCTCCTTGGGCAAGTAGCAAATGCCCAGAACTGCTCCAAAATGCCCAGCTTCAATGAAAACTCTTGTTAACAGCAATTAACACCTACCAAATGATTATCAACCACAACAAATTAAGAGATTTTGCCATTCATCAAACCCTCCTGCCCAAGACAGAATGTACGGCCCTGTAGAGATGAGCGATCTGCATTATAAATTCAAATCTTCACTGATTTCCATGATGGATAGCTCTAATGAATCACCCAGCCAGGGGGAAATCAATGGAACAATTCCCAGAATCAGTCTTGATACTCTCTAAGTGTTACGATGAGAAAATGCTCTAGCCACACAAAATAACCTTGCTCAGAAAACTGACTTCATGTCCCAGCACTCTGTGGTTTATAACCCACACGCTAAATCTCTCCAGGAAAAAGAAAGAAAACACTTGAACACTGAAATTCCAAGCACACCCGACCGTAAACTGAAAACCACATTAGAGAACATTGAATATCTTCATTCTCACACACAACTCACACCAAAAACTTCAAATCTCAGAACTCCTTGCAATAACTGGCCTGAGTTGATCTTCCGCCACTGAAACCAGTGTCCTAGCTGAGGGTTTTCGTCCTCGAACCAGCAGATAGTTCTCCCTAGAATCACTCCAGCAGCACTTTGTTATGTTGCCAAAACCAAGATAAGAAAATGAGAGCCAAAGGTGTCATTTAAAAGAATGAAAGAGAAGATTAGGGCAACTTGATTTTCAAAATCCCTTTCCCTCCAAAACTCACGTCCCCCTTTGAGTTTTCTTTTAAATCTATTTTAATCTCTTATATCTCCCTCTTCTAGTCGTCCATTCTCCCTGTCCTTATAAAATGCATACTTGTTAAAAATATTTGCTTTTTTCCCTTATGTGTCCATTTTTCTAAGGCATAACACTAGCCTTAAGTCAAGAAAATACATGGCCCCGTTTAAAAACAACATTGTCTATCTAGGACATGGGCTCCTTTTCTAAGAGGCTTAAAAAGCAGCATTATAAAAGATTAAAAAGCCCATTAATCAAATATTTTTTCGAAACCTTCAGACTCACCAAAGATATTAATAGAAGCTTCGCACTACTGAAGACTGGTGGCCCACTGGCTTCCTATTAATAGTAAGTACCCAAAACAACTCCCTGCTAAAAATAGAAACCTTTGTTGGAAAGCTCTGGAAACTCCTGCACTAACTCAACCAGGACAGAGTCCCTTAACCCACATCACTTAGCATATTGGGACTCAGAAATAGGCTAATGGACTATCTATTTGATCAAATGCAAGAAGGGGACATTACAGTCCTCCCTCCCCAAGATTGCTTGTCCTCAAGCAATTGCAACTCTGCATGCTGTAAAATCTGCTCATTCGACCATGTAGCATCCTCCACTGGTAAATTCTTCCACTTCCCTAGATACTCAGTGGTAACTCTTCTCCTGACAGTCCGCTCCCTGAAATCAATCACTGCCTCCGGTATCAATATCAGTTTGCCTTCAGCATCCAAAGGAGGCAACTCTTCTGAAGGTACTACATTATGCCCGAGTGCCTTTTTAAGGCGTGACACTTGGAAGACACTGTCCACTCTGCTGCTAGCTGGTAAGCAACCTCTCTGACCCTCCTAGCAATTCTGAATGGTCCATAAAATCTGAGCTTAAGCTTGTCAGCTCCACTCTTCTTGCGAATAGATTGTCTGTAAGGCTGCAATCTTAGATATACCATGTCTCCCACCTCAAATTCTCATTTAGTACGGTGCTGATCAGCATAAAACTCCTGCTGATTCTGTGCAAGCTGTATGTCAAGGATGATGACGATATTGATGATTTAAAAAATCCATTTGATAATCAAAACTAATTTTTGAACTTATGCTATTTTTAATATCAAACTTGAAGTTTGAACCGTGAATAGTTTATAATATTTATCATTTATGTTTTAAATGACATACAAGTTTATGGTGGTTTTGTTTTAAAATGCTGCTTTGTGATACTTTAATCTTAATTCGGTCGTTTAGGTTGCGCGCACACACACACAACTCTAAAATCTGCTAGATGCTTTGATGAGCTTTGAAACTTGATGGATTCATCTAACTAGTATTGGAAACCCTAGCAACCATGAATCTCCTTGATCCGATCTGAATGTCTTGACCCAAATTTATTCAATGGCGTTGGGTAAATTAAAGAATGAAGATGAAAACCCTAGAACCTACGTTACTGGGTACACCCTTAAGGCATCTCACATTCGTACGGGTACAGGTACGGGTTCACTCGGGGGTACGCCCAGGTTCGCCCTAGGTATGTACCTGAACATTTGAGTATGCCCAAGTATGTACCAGGGAGTACCCAAAGGCGCTGAGTGCCAAAAAGTAACAAAAAAGGACATTTTTGACATTTTTTTTGCATCCAAAAAGCCTAAAATGCCCCTAAAAGCATCATTTTACCCAATACAAAGATCATTTTGCTCTCACTCTCTCTTTTCTCATTTTTTCTAAAAACAATTCCTCGCACCCCTTCTATCGTTGGGTTTTTCTCACATCTAACACCTTGTGCAGCTTATCATTGCTGCCTCTCAAACCCATTTAGGGTCTTCATTCCCAAACCCCTTCTAGTTAGTGGGATCTCGTCATATAAGAAATTTGATTACAATGAGTGGGTCTTGGAGTGTAGACCAGAATCAAGAACTTAGTCAACTAAAATTATAACTAGTAAATGCCAATTGATAAAAGATAAAAATTAAATATAACTATCAATTGGCATTTAATATATATCTTTATCACTACCATTTTGGCATTTGGCATTGATCAATGATGAAGTGTCATACTATCAAATGCATTTAGTTGTACAATTTTGTATATTTCTTTAAAAGTTTTGTATACATACGTGTACACACACACACGTACCCGGTTTTCATACCCATACCCTTACCAACAACTTAGCCTAGAACAAAGCTATGGTGAACTTCACCAAAATGGTATTACAATTGATGATAAAGTTGAATGAAAAATTGCCAGTTATAACATAGTGAAATCCAAACTACACATTGCCTTGCAAACTTTGCATTAATCAGCAGACTGTTGAATGGGCACGATTTTCACCTAAATGCTGCCTTACTCACCCTCGCTTGTATGATTGATAGTCTTAGGCCAATTTTAACCTATTTGCCGTGCAATTTTGTGATCTTTGCTGATGTTTATTGGTTTGTCTGCTTGGATTAGTGATATTTGTCAGCATTTTACCTTTTGCCGGATGAATGGGAGACTTGTTTTGGTCTTTATCATCCAAATCATTCAATTTAGAGGTTCTTGTCACTTAAAATCACTTGATCGCACATTGTATGTTTGTGTACCACATAAATATTTTGAGATCATGTGTTTTGACTTTTCTTGGCTTTGTTTTGCTTCATTTTTTTGCAGCTGAGGTTTATTGGCACTTACAGAATAGCTGATGTGTTTTGTTTCCATTCACCAGCATCACACTTATAGTTGCATGAAAAAGAAGTCATTGCCACTTATTCTATACCACCATAATGCTATTGCAGAGTCTTTTCCACTTTGCTATTTGTGTGACCGAACATTTTAGATGTTTGTGCCACTTCATATCTCCCTCCTATTTGTGTGTTTTAGTAGGCATTGCTACTTAAAAAGTCTGGTTACTGTATTTCACTCACTCTCCGAACTTGTTGGTTGTGTGTTTTATTCTATTTTTCCATCACTAAATTAATTAAACACTTCTCCATCACCTCCACTGCTCATTCTTCTCTTTGGATGTTGTTCTTGCTCTTGTGTGCTACTTATGGAATGAGATGGAGGATACCAAGTTTTAACCTCTTTAATACATAAATGATGCTTTAATTGTGTTATAGATTGGTCCTAAACAACAAATAAATCCTGTTTTTGTTAAAAACCAATAGGGGTATTGGTTTTGTTAGGGGACCATGGGACATGCTTGGGCCATAGGAGAACCTTAATATCTCTAGTTTAAAAATAAAAGAGTTAAGCCTATTTCTACCTAAACAAACAACTAACTTAGCCTAAACAAAAAACAATTACCAAAGCAAACACACCATGGAACAATGAAATACATACAACAAGACGAACAAAAATATATCACCTACCTATGGATAGACATGGGGAAGAACGTTGGCTAAACAAAACTATTTACTAGTTTGGAAAAGTAATATTGTAACTGTGGTAGCATGTATCGTTTGAACCATTGCAAAATATTCGTTGAGATCCAAGGTTCAAGATGATATGAAATTTGAATGATCATGCTAGGAGAACTCAAAGCATGATCTCATCAATGCTATGCAATTAAGGAAAATCTTCGTCATCATTGAAATTTATCTCAATCTGTTGGAGATACTTTTGAAGATAGCTTGCAAAGGCCTCTTGTGTAGCACATAAGGAATTATGACCATCTGATAATCTAGTTCTCTTTTATTTTGTGATCTCTTGGAAGCAGCTGGAGTGTTTGAAAAGAAGATCTCAACCACCTCCACTTGACTCTCCACGTCTATGCTTGATGTTGGCTATGAACCTTGCATGGGCAACACTTATTTAGTTCCATCATCTGCACATGTTATAACTTGGTCTAATAAACTTTCCAGGTTTGAATCTTCTCCAAGCATTGGATATTATAAAAATGAACATGTTGGAGAATTAGAGAAGCAGAAAAGTGGGTGGCAGTAGTGGCACAAGAGGTGGAAGGTGAAGGCAAGATGTCAGCTGGGGTTTCATTGAATGATGCTGCCCATTATACGCCTAAGGAAGATATTCTTACTCAAATGGAAATCAATACCATCCATTATGACGACACCTACCCAGCCACCTAGCAGCTTTACTCGTAGAAAATTTTCCTAAAATTATAATATGGATTTGTAATATTTGGTCATATGACATTGATATGCATTAAAGTTCTTTTTTGATCTGTTAATGAATGAAAACTGCTTACTCTAAATTCAGCTTGATGCATGTTTCTTAAGATTATTTCGTAAAAGCATGTTTTCTTTAATGTTTGAAAATTTTACTAAGTTGCTGAGTGTAGGGTCAAATTTGGATCTGCTAAGTTTTTCCAAGTCACGAGTTGTTAAACTATGATGTCAACTACCTAAGCACCAAATATTGTGGAGTTATTTTAACCATAATTTGTAGATTCGAGCTCAGAGACTACTTGGGAAGCCAAAAATTTCTAATTCGGAGAGTGCTTAGTAAAAGCTTGGAAAAACTTGACAACTTAAAATGCACTTAAATTTTAGAAAAAAACATAATTTTTGTGCAAAGTACAACTATATGTATCAATAAAGTTTGGTGGGGCTATGGGGGCACTGCCCCTCATGGGGTCCAAGGGCAGCACCCCTGGTGTTTTCTCTATTGCAATATTGGTCTGGGTTGAGGGGTCGAGCCTCCGCCACCAAGCCCAAATGAAGACTTTCAAAACCAAATAGACATTCATGGTGCACACCATTTTCATCATCTTTTAAAAGGTAAAAAACAATGGTAATAAAGTCAAAAGAATGGAGTTTTTGGAGTGTGTAACCCATGTCTTTTTCTGCGAGTTTGACGCATTCTTGTCTGTGGTGAGGTTTTGCTCTAACTTGCTGTGTTTTCGACAAGTATTCATAAAAAATTTGGTGTTGAATTATGGTGAGTTAAACCTACAAGCACTCGTGGAGCAAAAAACTCGAGAGTATTTGGCGACTCATGAAGTTTGCAATCTAGGCTACTTTTAACCATCTAGTGGAGCTTTTTCCTGATATATTTATGAATTTTTGGCATGATAGTGTAAACCGTTTAGTAAAATCATTTTTTTTAGATATTGTCAAGTCCTAGATTCAGTAAGAAAGGGATTCATCCCTTGATTTGATTGTTATAAAACAAAAACTATATACTTACAGTGCAGATATTTTGGCAAACACATATGAGGGTATTATGACACAAGAAGCAGCCTATGGATCTTACAATGGGTCAGGAAAAGATCTTTGACCTCGAGATTTTTTTTTAGAATTGGTGAGGCTTAAGTATATACAAAAAGTCGAACACTGAAATGTTTTCTTGAAGGGTGCAACCAACGTGAGCACTTCCAAGTTGGCTTATCAATGTCGGGATTGTGGCTTGGTTTGGAACATCTTTCCTATGCTCTTTTAGGTTTGGGAATCTCTTGAACTTTGGCATACAGTTGAAAATTGGCAGAACAAATGCCTCAAGTTCACTAGCTTTGTTTGATTTTAATATTATTACATTTTTGCTATTTTGTTTTGCAAGCATCTTGAGTAGTGATATTGAGACATTATTTTAATATAGTAGGTTCAAGTACAATCTCAATACATCTAAGCTTCCATGATTTGCTCATTTTGGACTCATCTTTATAGAGAATGAAACTAGCCATCTGGTGATTATTAAACATGATTCCCCTCATTCAACTAACCAGAAAAGCCACATTGCATACACCCAAAGCACTGATGCGGTTTTATCATGCTATTAAGGACATATACTGCCATATCTTGATTTATGTGAGCAGGTACATCAGATGTTATAAAACGGATTCCATTTGCAGACATAATAATTTCAGGTAGTGATTGATACATGGAACATTGAAATTATAAATAGCAAAAATGTTCTACAAGGGTCAATACACAGGCAAGCTTACATAACCAGAGCCAGAGATTAAAATTTTGAAATAGACAGTTCCTCACAATAACTGCATACAACTAGAGTTTTGCAGTCACCTTACATGCTTTCTTCGCTTCCAATTGTAAGAAACATATTCTGGTTAAAATGAAAGGTCTTCATGTTGATTCTTCCTTGTAAAGAGTACTTACATAAAAGTTGCACTCAGCCGAGCTAAGCTTTTTACTTCAGGATGCTTCAGAAATTACTGACTGATTGATCCATAGCCGCTTTTGATAATTAACGTAAGATCATATTCACTAGATAAATGCTATATGTGCCTGTTTGAGTAGGTCAAGCAATGCCAAGTGTATGCCTCTGAAGTACAATGTATAAGTACACATGTTTATAAAAGTGTGGCCTCTAATATTGGACCATGAAGGACAATTATTCCATTATCTTTTCTGAAGAATGAGTGTATAGAATGATCTTATTGATGTGTGGGAAATGCACATTTTATCATTATATTTTCCAAAAAGTACAGTCTTTGAGCCTTACTTTTTTGTTTGCAATTTTTTATTGATGTTTTGACATTTGTTGGTGCTGGTATAGTTATTTTATATTGAAGAATTTTGCAGCTATTTCCATTTCGTTCACTGTTAGGTGGTTGTATCCTTTCAAATCCAGTATGAACAAGATTTTTTAGGATCGCTGAATGATAATGGGATCTAACACTGTCACTTCTTCCTCAAATCTTGGGAATCTTGTTGCCTGCCTCAAATCTATTGTAGATTCCTGACTGAAAAATCCAATCATTTTAAATTTTATATATTTTAAAAGGAAGCTTACAATTAAAACAGCTGTAGAATTCTGACTGAAAAATTGATACAATTCAAATGTTATAAATTTAATAAGGAAGCTTACAATTAAAACAGCTCCACAACCTAAAGAAAAAACACATGAAAATGCTTTGGAAAAATTGTAGAAGTGTAAACAGTATCCAATCTATTGGTCTATTTTATAATACTTAATATTGTTCTAATTGTTTTTAGCTGTTTTGGTACATGCATATTGTGTATAGAATGTTCTATTGAAAACCTTTGAAGTCTTTAGACTTGAGAATCTCAAAATTAATAAAATTGCAGTTCTCCACCTGCAACATTCAATGCAATGCTATCCAGGATGGTATAGTGAGCTTTTGTTCTAAATGGTAGCTGATCATATAATCTATTTACTTTTGCAGAAGTATTGTGTGAAAAACATACATTTGATCAGAGGCCGGGGACTTGTTTCTAGAATTTTCAAGGAAAATGGAAAGAGAGCAGTGACGAACAAGGTAAAAAGGCCTTTATTTCAAAATCTGGTTACTCTGCTGGGAATTAGTGTTGTTCATTCTGGATTATGCTTTTCTGATGTGGCTAGTGCGATCCCTCTTGTTGGAGTGGATGAAATGGTGGGAGGCATCCATGGAATTATACTTGGCGATTTGGATCCATCAACAGCAAATATTGTGATAAATATATTAAGTCCCGTGTTCTTGGCCTTCAATGTTCTCTTCATTGTTAGGATTGTTATGACTTGGTATCCCCAACTTCCTGTAGGAAAGTTTCCATATGTAATAGCCTATGCACCCACAGAACCGTTTCTTAGTCCTACTCGCAAGGTAATTCCTCCTGTTGCTGGAGTCGATGTCTCCCCTATTGTGTGGTTTGCCATTGTCAGCTTCTTCAATGAAATTCTGCTTGGTCAACAAGGACTTCTTCGTCTTATCTCACAGCAGAATGTTTAGTTCCAAGATTGAACCTATATATGCCACAGTTCCTACTTGAACAGCTCTTAGCCTAGGCCCCTCTACTATCTTACACCCTTAAACTTGTAAAATCATTGTGCCAAATTGCTGGAAAGCCCAGTAGTTCATACAGAAGAAATAGAAATTTGAAGGCAAATACTTTTCCAAATAAGATTAAAATTATTTCAAATGGCTCCTAGACTACATTCTGGGTTGTATTTAGAAATTTCTTAAGAACAGTTTGTACATGATTTCTTCAGGGTGTGTTATTTACATGTGCATCCTTCACAGGCAATAAGAATGGCCTAGCACAAATAGCACGACTTATGATGCATAGATAAAGTGTTTGAACAATTTAGTAGTACAAAATGTTCCCAATTGGTATTATTGCAAACAGATGTCCAAGAGATACTGCTGTAAACAATTGTGAAGTGAGAAATATCAATATGGCATATCTTAACAAAAACAGATAACTAGGCTGCCATCTGGTTGCCATCTCTCTTTGCAAATTTGTGTTGAAGGAAGGAGAGGTGGTAATTAGTTGACACAACTGTAGCTGAAAAATCCTGGACTGTTTACCTGCTAAAAGACAATGTTGAGAACAAGTTAACAATGAAGAGTTTCTGTATTTTTAATAACAATTAAGAACCATATTGGGTATACTGCCACACAACAAAAGGGACCTAAGATTCGGTGAAAAAGATAAACGACACATTAGGGTTTGGAAGGGTGTATATTGGACTTGGGAATAATATAATTGTTAATATTCCAATCATGCATAAAGTGAAAGATGCAATACAAATAGTCCTAAATCAACCTCAAGTTCTAATAACTTGCAATTACTATTTTCAAAATGACAAGAATAATTAGAGAATGTAACTTTCATGATTTCACTATTCTCTTATAAACAGTATAGAGTGAATACTTAATACAAAAATGAATGACTTTTGTTTTGATAAATCATGATTTGTCCAAACCCTCAATATGCGAAGATTGTAGTGATGAAATTTAATGCCCTTACTCTACTCTTGTAGAGCTTTGCAGGTTTATACCAAAAAGATGTACACAGAGCACTCGCCAATGTTCAGGGATTCACGGCTGTCTGCTAATGTAGGGGGAGGTAGGTTTGTGCGATCTAAAACAAATGACTAATAACTCCTTGATGGAGATTGACCTTGATCTGAATTGGATAGTAAAATCAGTAAAAATCATCCAAGCCTCTATTTTCATTCAATTAGCCAGACTGGTTAAGATGTAATATGTGTTGCTTTGAAATAGAGTTTAAACGATAACCTCAATTAAGAACAAGTATGAAATATATGAAGTGGTCTACAAAGCTTGTGGTTGGTTTTGAGGTGGCCTAGAAACCTTGGGATCAAACATTGTTGAAGTAGGGTCTTGAGAGAAATATAGAAAACATGCTTTAGTCCTAACAATGACATTTGTAGCAGGGCGACATTCC
Organism: Thuja plicata; assembly: GCA_018584345.1. Classification (NCBI taxonomy): domain Eukaryota; kingdom Viridiplantae; phylum Streptophyta; class Pinopsida; order Cupressales; family Cupressaceae; genus Thuja; species Thuja plicata. Next base: position 451,257 of record MU224121.1, read on the forward strand.
AAATCAGTAGCTGCAGTCAATAGTGGACGTGCACTCACCTTGGAATTTCCAGAACCACCTTGGTAGTAGCATGTCTCATGTTAATTACAAAATTGCCATAGCAATGCCACTCATAGGTGGCAGATTTTATGTATCATATGTGGATGTTTTGCTAAATATATATGAGTGCTTAGTATTTTGATTGAAAAAGGTTGTCACTTCCAATTTTGCCTTTTAGTTTTCTTGTTTAAAGCCTAATTTTAATGTGATTGATGAAACTTACTAGTCTTCTCATTGATTAGTACAATAGAGGTGTGCATTCACAGAGTTTACAGAGGTGTGTAGGTGTTAGGATATTGTGTTGTAAGAGCTTGATGCCCTTGAAAATCTCAAGAAAGCAATAAACTTGTAATTCTAACATAGTTGCAAAAGAAGACAAATGCATTACACTTATGGAGTTTCTTCCCAAGTAAATCTAATGTGTCATGCAATGTAGTATGTTGTATTCAATCTATTTTTAAAATCTTTTTATATTAGAGATAGTTCACAAATAACAACATATGAGCTTTTCAGCAGTGTCTATCAGATATCACCAGTACTTGTCAGATCACTTCAAAAAGAGCCTATAATACGATAACAATTTTAGTAGTATTAGTATGAGAATTACAGAATAACATCACCAAGAGAGTTTATAAACAAAATGAGATCTCGGGTCATCATGCATCCCATGACCCTATAATATTGTTGCTTCCTTCAGTCTTATCTGTTTCAAATCTCCCCAAAGGGGGGTTAATATCAGGTTCAACTACTGCATCCCACTTTGGGGCATCAGTCTGCTTGGGTTCCTTGTTCTTTTTCTCAATGCCATCCTTTGAAAGATTGTTATCCTGTAAAAATTGGTTTACAGCCTTCAATTCCTCCTGATCCATCATATCCTTGTAAGTATTAGGCCCCGTTTGTTTGGCGGAATTGGAATTGAGTCAAAACCTTATTATCACAAAATCAGGTTTTGAAATCCCGGTTTTGCATCTTGGGGAATTGGAATTTGACTCAAAACCTTATTATCGCAAAACCAGGGTATGATTTCTAATTCCACCTATTTAGTGGGAAGATGATGCCACTCATTTTGGTGTCTAAACCTGGTTTTGCTTACGAATCCAGAATTGCAATTTAGAGAAACAAACAGCGGATTTGCAAAAACGAGAAGTGTCACTCCCAAAAACGGGAAGTGTCACTCCCAATTCCGTGAAACAAACGGGGCCTTAAAGAAGTGAGCAGACCTTGTATCTGATTTATAAATCGGCAACACAACCTCCTGAGCCAGGGTCATAAATCTGTTCTTTAGGTATTTCAAGCACAACAAAGACCTGCAACATAATATGAAAATATGTGAGTTTAATGTTACACTCAGTAAGACTTCTCCTTTTACCCTGAAGGACTTCCTCGTTCCTCTTAGACCACAAAAACCAAAGAATTTCACAAAAGAGAATAAACCAAAAATTGTTCAATCTATCATGAAGACAATCAACATATCCAGCATGAACTTCAATCCAAGACAGGCCTGGGTGGGAGTTCCATGTCATGGGATGCCCAAGAAACAAAGACCATATCAGCTTTGCAAAACAACACTCGAAGAAAAGGTGACTCACATACTCAGTGACAAAACACAAGGAGCAACAAAGGGGAGATAGACCCACAGATGACAAGACATCCCCAACGACAATCTTCTTTAGCAAGATCAACCAACAAAAACATATCTTTTTAGGTTCACAAAGTTGGTGCCAAAAAACGGTCAAGGACAAAGTTCCATTTAGACTCCGACCACTTAATATCCCAGGACTCATTAATCCATTTCAGAATCTTCGAGTCATCTCTGAGGATCTGATAAATCTGTTTCACAGTTATCCATCCATTTCAGTTGCTCCATAAACTGGATAGTAGAAAGGGCCTTCCCGGGGAAGAATGACTCAGTAGCCTTACAAGCCAGTGTATAAGTCTTCTTGTGAGAGAGAGGGATACCAAACTTTGAGAACAACTCCTCCCATGAACCAACCCGATTGCTCACCAAGAGATCACTAATGGAGATAATACTCAAGGAATTCCATAGCTTCACCAAACAACATTGAGTTAGTGCAAGTGGCTTGTTATTAAGCACCACCCCCCACCACAGTGATCTATCCAATACCGAATAGGTGGGACAATGGTCAATAGCCTCTCTAGAGCACAGTAGGCCCCTGACTTGGGTCCATGCTTTCCGTATAGAACAGAATATAACAGAGCCAAATATTTTAATTTTTAACATCAAAGTCTCCCATCAGCATGTCACATAGGCCCAATCCATTCCAGCTTTTCCCTTTTTTTTTGGGTTTAGACAAACAAATATTATTCCTGATCAATACCTTCCATGGTTTGTTTCCTCGTACAACTTTGTAAATCCATTTGGAGGCTAGAGCGGCTCCATGAGTCTTAAGATACCTAAGACCAAGACCCCCCAATTCTTTGGGGGTACAACACCAGTCCGAGGATACATTATGCCTTTTTTTTTTGTGCCCTGCCCATCTAACCAAAGAAACTCTCTCAAAATTCTTTCCAATTTATTCACCTAGTAATTAGAAAAGAGCCAAGTAGATGAATAATATATAGCATGTGAGGCCAAAACTTTCTGAACAACTTGCACCCTACCCGCTAGTGACGAGATGTGTTTGCCATTTCATGTGTTTCTTTTCCCCCTTCACAAAGATCCATTCCCACATTCCTTTGTGGAAGGGCTAATGGCAAATGGGATCCCCAAATACCTGTTAATCTTGGTGGGACCAGCCCCACCCCACTCCTTACTTGCTAGCCACATTGGGGAGCTTCAAACCATCCAATCACAGTTGATTTCTATGGTGTCACGTTGGCCCTAGAGGGTGCACAGAAGAATTGTAATCTATCCATTATATTGTCAAAGTTTCCTTCATCAAGTTCAGGGAACAATGCAATATCATCTGCAAATTGTGCATTCAATAAAACTTCTTTATTAGCTAGTCTTACACCTCTTACTGGAGGTCCTAACTTAGAACCTCTAAGAATATAGAAAAGAGCATCAACTGCGATGACAAACAAGGCCGGTGCAATAGGGAAACCTTGTCTAATTGACCGTTGAAGCTGAATAGGTTCAAAAGCCTACCATTAACATCAATAACAATAGACAAATCTTAAAATAGAATCTTAATCCAATTGCAGAAGTATGAGGGCAACCCAAACGCTCTAAGCACCCCAATAACAAAAGGCCACTCAATCTTATCACAGGCCTTTTCAAAATCCAAAAGTACCATAGCAACATTTTTCCCGTCCTCCTTGGCCCAATGCATGGCATCCCAGCTAGTGATCAGATTCTCCAAAATGTACCCCCCCTTAAATGAATCATGTTTGTGTAACTGAAATGATCTTCCCCAGTATCCCTGTAATTCTCATTGCAAGAGTCTTGGCAATAATCTTATAAGAGAGGCTGAGTACTGTAATTGGTCTCCAATTCTTGACGTGTGCCCCATCCCCCTCCTTAGGGAGGAGCTTAACCACACCTTTATTGATCTGTTGCCCAAGAGATCTCCTAGAGTATGCCTCAATAGCTCAAGAAGCTCCATGCTAATCGAGTCAATATTTTTCTCGTAAAATTATTTAGACAACCCATCAAAGCAAGGAGATTTGCCATTAGCCAACGACCTAATAGTCTCCTCAATTTATGTAACAGAAATCTCCCTCGACAAATATTCAGCATCCTCCTTGGTAATTTTCTTTGGAACCAATTCGAAGCAGTTATACATCTTATCACAATTATCCTTCTTGTGTTCAGAAGTATACAAATTTTTGTAGAACTCATAAAAGGCCATATTGATCTCCTTAGGGTCATTGGAGATCCCATTGCTAAGATTAATTTCCTCTATCATTTCTGGTTCTTGTACATTCTATTGAAACAATCCAGAATATCACCACCTTTTTTGGGGGTGTTTTTGTCTACACTAGCATGACAAATAGATTGTCTATCCAAAGTTTTCCTATTTTTCTTCTTTGTAACCTCAACAAAAGGTGAGGTGTCCTCTTTTTGGTTGGCATCAACCATCTTAATTTACAAATTGACAAGGGCCACTTCATTTCCAACAACTTCAATTTTGTCTACCAGTGGGTCATTATCATGCTGGGGTACTTGCCTAAGCTTTTTGAAAAATGTTGCCTTCTCATTAATGGTAGCCAGGGCTAACTGTTGCACATTAACCTTCCTCGGTCCATCATCTCCAGTAGGGATCTTAGGGTGAGCCCCGACCTGGGTCATGTCTTTGTGGCAAAAAAGGCTATTCCAAGTAAACCTTCTTGTGCCAATAGGTTTTAATATTTGTGGTAAAAAAGAATAGAATTCTGCGGGCACTCCTTTAATTTCTAGCCAGTTTGGTGCAGACCGAGCAATAACTTGTTCCATGTGCACTTTGGGCGACCATGGAAAAGACCTAAACTAAGATTGATCCACATTCTAGAAACCCTTTTTTAAGACTCTTGCATACTGCTGGTTTTGAAGACCACAATAAACAATCCTTTATGCATCATACAACAGAAATTAACATAAATGCCAAGTTTTTTCCCCCATACATTATTAATCCAGTCATCAAAAAATTTCCAAGATGACAAAGCATTATAATCCATACACAAAAAAAAACCACAACACTCAATCTATTTTGTTCACTTTTAACGACTTTCAACATATCCTCATTAGGAGTGAGCGAGAGAACTTTAACAGTAGAAGGAGAAGTATTCCTATCTTCTACCCCTCTGGGGTCTCCACCTTGGAAGACGCCTCCATTTCGTAGTCCATGTTCGTTGGTCCCCAATAGTTCCTTTGTTCCCATTCCACCGAATTCCAAGACTCTTCCATTGAAGACAACAGTCGATGGGCACTCTGTTTTGCCTTCTTCTGTCGATAATACTGCTTTGTAAGTGTGTTTCTGTTGATTGGTTTCCACAGAACTCCCACACCTCTGCTTTGGTCACAATTTGTTTCCCCATCTCTTCTGGGGTTATTATTATCCTCCATAAAATCCCACGCATGAAATTAATGAGCCCCTAGACTCAGTAGCGGAGCCCAAACGATTTGGCATGGAAAGGACCAAAACCAAGGCAAAGAGGATCAAACACGCGCTCGAAATAAAACTAGAAAAGAAAAGAAAAACAATAAAAACAAAACCAAATAGCGGAACTAAGACTGAGAAAGGACACCAAGCAAGCACCGACATGGGCAAGAGTACAGAGGAAGGCAGGGATGTTGACGCAAGTACAATCTCCGAGGGATGAAGTATCACCTCCCAGAGCGCACCAACAGATCTCAAAAAGTTCTTGACGGGGCCCAATCTATTGTATAAATCTTGCATTGAACTACCTTCATTAATTAAGATAAGACAAGTAATTTCAAAGCACTTGTGATTGCTTTCTTGATGGCAAACAAGAACACAAAGTTTTTAAACCAAGACATTATTTGAAGGATCAAAAATTGTGTTGGTGAACCTGATTTAGAATGTTTGAGTACTAATTATAGATATGATTTCTATTAAAGTAGTCACGTCCCTTAATTTATATGTCAACTAACTTTATAGGTTGATGTTCATTACTAGAGAAAGTTGTACAAGGGGAAAATGCGATTTAGTTCCTTTTTAGCAAGAGAGACCCACTAAAAGCGGGTAAAGAAGTAAGAAGCATGGTAAACGAAGAATAATTGACACGTTAAGATGAGGAAGTAAGATTCCTAATGTTGGAAGATGAGTTGCTAATCATTTCTCAATCCATGTAAACATTTGGTTTAGAGGAGATCATGAAACTCTAATGAAAAACCTATGGGTGCGTGTTGCGGGTCATAGAGAAGATGGAGAGATGAGAAGAGTGACTTATGACCCATGAGAAGTAGCAACCCCATACCATTCTAAAATATGTTACTACACCCCAATTTTTAGCTAAAGCTAATTTTCCCTTACACAAGAGCTAAGTCTTGAGTAACTTGACCAATAGTTGGCTCAAGTTAAGTTATATGTACTTTATATATATATATATATATATATATATA
>MU224121.1:457408-472900 GCA_018584345.1 Thuja plicata
GCTCATTCTATGAAAATAACTATTTATTTACTTTAATTAAAGGTAAAATAGGGTTTGAAGGGACCGCAAAACCCTTAACAAAATAACCAACAAAAGACCATATCTATCACGAATTAACAACCACATGATTTGAAGGGGTGTAAACTAAGTAATTGTTAATGTAATGAAACTAAACAAATAATTGATTTATTTTTTCTTACAATACTTCTCATGAAGAGGAAAATTCTTTTTGACCAGGAATATCTTGGGCAAAGGTAAAAACCAAAGTGTGTAGGAATATGCAAATGAATTTTGTGAGGGAGGTTGTTCAAGATCCAACATCTTAATGATGTATGTTGAAGATTGAATAATCATTTGAGGAGGCTTGTGCTTTTGGCCAAGCCTAAGGATATAGACGAGGTGCAATTCCAAAACATTATCTTTTGATGGACAAGGGAAAAGGGTCCATCATCTTCTTCAAGAACTTCAAAACTACAAGGTGGTCCTAAGTTCCAAACATAAGGCAAATGGTAAGGTAAGCATAATTGAATTAGCATATTTTTTTAAGAGCGTTTCTAAACATGATGGGCATTAGGATGTTTTTTTATTATCAATGACAATCACTTTTGATTAGAGCTTTGAACTAGTAGGATCACAATGGGGGACCCCATCCCCCAGGAACACACTGAGGCACTAACACCTCCTTACTTACAATAGAAAAACCCTCCTCCTACCACTTGTTTTACGTATCACTCCTCTCCTCATCCTTCATGTCCAACAACAACACATCGACTAAGAGAGACCAATCACGACATGAACACCGTGTGAGCCTTGCGGGGATTTGAACCTTGGTTACACCATTAACAATGCAACCACTTAACCATCACACTATATGATTAACCTCGTAGGCATTAGGATATTAATGGTTATACAAGCAAAACTTTTTTGAAGTTTGATGCATACAAAAACGATAACAATAGGAAACAATTTACCTATTTCAAAATAAAAGAGCTATTGTAGCTTTGATGTAGATGAGGAGATATTATGTACTTCCATATGTAAAGAGGTATACTTGGGCAACAATGAGACTCATGGAAAGGTTTTCAAATTTCCAAACTTCTTCACATTTAGATTTAGATTAAGAAGATAAAGGTTGATACTCTTTTCAATTCCTTCTCACAAGCAAATTTGATTTCTAAGGAGTTGGTAGATAAGTTTAGTTGGGACACATTCATTCTAATCCTTATTCTTTGGGTTGTGTAAAAAAGGTAATAATAATAAAAGTTATTAGAAATATGGCAGAGTTTAATGACAATTTGAATAATATCATACAATAATCTGTGCTTCCTTATTTCGACACTCAATACATGGCTAATATATAGCCACTTACATAGCCAAACAACCTCTTATTTAATAGGGAGGTGTTATAAAAAATATCCCAAAATACCATTCTTGGGTATAACACTAACCACTAACTATTGTGATATTTCATCAATATATATGACTAACCATCCAAACCTATATTAGTGAGTTGTTTATTAACATCACTATTACAATAGTAATTACCTTTCTACATTTACATAATTACTAATACCTCAAATATAATGTAAACATTAATTTTCCTAACATTCCCCCTTAATGCTTACATGGTAGAAAAACATTCACACACTCTTCTGCAGTATAGTCATCCTTGTGGCATGTCCAACTATGTGACTCACGACCTTGATCCAAAAGAACGAGTCTCTTCTCCCATGGTTTTAAATAAGCTTACCAAAAAACTTGACATGAACAGGAACCTCCACTCACCGGTTCGCCTCGCGTGGTTTTCTAGATCTTCCCACAAACCCTTTCAAGATTGATGAATTGAATTACTCTGGTGATTTTGCTTGCCACTATGCTTGCACATTAGGGAATGGAAATCACCATACATATCACAAATGGGAACGAAACATTGGTTATATTGCCTCCCACACAATGTGAAATTCCACTTATTCACACAACCATGAACACTGAAAAAAAGAACATATCATGTTACATACTAGAAAATAAAGTGTCACCAAAGATGATAAGTGACCTCGTTGTTGGTGACTGATGAGAGGCTGCTGAGTGTCCTCCAACCTTCGATGTCTTCAACCTCCAATTTTGAACTTGCTAGCATATACGCTGAAGTTATCTAAAGCATATATTCTTCATCACTAAGACATGACAACTCTTCATCCTTCACATGGTTTTCCCTATCAGTTTCTTTAGCTAAGGATGATGATCAAGTTTATCATCTAATAGATCTTGTGCCCTCGTCTTGCAATTCAAGATTACATGTCTCATTTCATTATAATAGAAATACTTAATTTTTCTTTTTGAAGGAATAGTCTGAGATTTGTACTTTCCTTTTCTTGCTTTGTTTTGTACAAATAAGACCTCTTCAGATTCTGAGTCTTCATATGATCAAGTAGAGTAGATATTATTCCTTCAAGACTAATGGTTACCTTGCTTAGTGTAACCATCATCAGAGACATACTTTTTGGCAAACTATTCAGAAGAATTGCTTTGGCATCATCATCTTTTACTTTCTCATTAATCCTAACTAGTTGATTTAGGAGAGAGTAAAACTTATTGATATGATCTTCCATTTTTGTACCTTTTTCCATCTTCAGTCCATACAATCTTTGCTTCAATGTTGTCTTGGCACTTTCTGCTTCAGATTTGAAAAGCTTGTTTAATGATTCCCAAATCTCTTTTGTCGACTTCGCAAAATCTACATGGTGTAAATATGCTTTTGATAAGCCAAGACCAATTGTTCGCAAAGCTTTCTGATTTTTTATATTCCACTTAGCAAGTTCACCTACATCAGTTGGTGTTACTGAATTCGGTTTGATGATATTCCAAAGATCTTTTTCAATCAAGTGTAACTGCATCTGTATCTGCCAGGTAAGAAAGTCTCTTCCTTCAAACTTCTCAATGAAAGTTAATTTGTCCATAATTACTCTTTTTATCAATAAAAAATAAACAAGATGTTGGGTACCACCGAAAATGCACCTTTAATACACTTGAAACAAGTTTTGATAGAGCAATGGACACTAATGTCAACAAAATAATATAACGTGACTTAAGCAACAATGACAAAATAATGATAGGGTTGGATTGTGATAGGGTTCTTGCTGGTGCTGTCCCTTCGACCGATATTGGCCCAATAGTGGGTTATGCTGGTTATGCTCTCGTTACTTCTGTAATGGCTTGTGATAGGGTTATTGATGGTAAGTCTACTAGTGATGTCCCTTCAGGTGTGGATGTCTCTAGGGCTGTGGCTGGCCCTAGCTCTCAGTTGGTTGTGCCCGCGCAGATTGTTGCCCCCACCACAGGGGTCAGGATTTCGGTGATGGATTCAGTGGCATGGCAGGAAGTGGCTACAAAGGTGGAAGAAGGTTGGATCACGGTAAAAGGTAAACACCCTAAGAGGTATTCACCCTCTTTTGATATGACCCTTCGGTCCCACAAGAAGGGGGCCAAAGGTAAATCTTAATGTTGGATGATCATAGGTTTAGGGTGGGATTTTGGATCCTTTCTCTAGTTTGAGTTTGCATGTAGTTCTTTTCGTGCATTGTTTGTTCCAGGTTGAGGGAGCTTGATGTTAAAATCCTCGCTTTGGTCTTGGTTCGTTCCTTGTTGTGGGTTGTCTTTGAATATCTTTAGTGACCTTTTTGTACAGGGTTTCGGGGCCCCTTCAAAACCTGCTTTTCACTTAATAAAAAATAATGATAATACACACTATTAACTTAAAAACATGGCTAATACTAAGACCAAGACCAAGACCAAGACCAAGACCAAATCTAAAATAAAAACAAGCCTAAATTTTCAATTGCAAGAATGACGAAGAAACAAACCATTCTAGTTAAAATAGTTATTCTGGTCGGAGATTTGAGGCACGACATCAAGTAGCACAACCAATGAATGAGCATCATCTCAATGACTAACATTGATTGCAGGCCATCATCAACTATAACCAGTCGTCAAAATGAAATAGAAAGAGATAGAACATGCCAAAGAAGACTCTAGTCAATCGATTCACAACATCCACGACCAATCACCACCTCACGAGAGATAGATGCAGATGGAAATGAAGATGCGTGCTAGAAAAGAAGCTACTTTTTAGATCACATTTATCAGCTAAGCACAGAAGAGAGAAAGCTACCATGCGATGCACACAAGAACAACAGTGCATGGCTCAATTACAACAAATGAAACTGCATGCAAGAATAACAACAATGAAAGAGATAGACAAATCCAACCACCATCCATGTCTCACTACTCAAAAGAAAGGACTGGATGATAGCCGACCAAGATTATTATGGCCTCAAAGACCAATTCTAAAAACTATGGCCCCAATAAGCACAAATAATCTCTTCACATCACAAAATAATAAGCACGAGATTTGCATTTCTCTGATACCATATTAGAAATATGGCAGAGTTTAATGATAGCTTGAATAATATCATACAATAATTTGTGCTTCCTAATTTCAACACTCATTACATGGCTAATATATAGCCCACTTACATAGCCAAACAACCTCCTATTTAATAGGGGGGGGGGGGGGGTATTATAACAAATATCCTAGAATATCATTCACGGGTGTAGCACACTAACCACTAACAATTGTGATATTGTTATTTAAACAATATATACGACTAACCATCCAAACCTATATTAGTGAGTTGTTTATTAACATCACTATTACAATAGTAATTACCTTTCTACATTTACATAATTACTAACACCTCAAATATAATGTAAGCATTAATTTTCCTAATAGAAGTCACTAATTCATGCAAGGTTAAGTTTAAATTAATGTATTATTAATAAGGTTGTCATAAGTGTTATTTTTTTTATGTTTGTAAGGTGTCTTTCATATCCTACGCATGTATGCAAGATATGCTTCTTCCATGCCCTGTCTAATACATGGCAATGTATATGATGGTAATTAAAAAAGCTCCTTGATAATTACTCGTCAAATCGAGAAATTGGATAATGAAAATAGTTTTCTTTTTTAGAGATAACCAATATAACTAGGGAGTTGAAGACAAGGATTCTTCTAGCATGTATCTTACTAAAGGGGAAAATCAAGAAGAAGAGTTGTTGCAAAAATTTAAGGAGGTTTTCCAAGAGCCTAAGGATAATTTTCCTAAAAGAGTGATAGAACATAAGTTACAATTACAATTATATTGTCTTCTTTGCAACAGTTGTCTCCATAGGTAATCACCAATGGAAGCAAACCAAGCATAAGGAAATTGCAATATTTGTTGGATTGAAGTGTAATAATTTATCCCAATACTTCTTGATGCGATTCTCTTGTTATTGTTTTTTGAATGCGATGGGCAATGGAGAACGTGTAATGTTTTGAAAGAGTTTAGCAATTCAACATCAACAACATGCATTTCTCTTCCATGGACCATTTGGACAATTGTTTACTTTTTGTTTTGTCCTTTTGATGTTTGAACCAATAGCAAGGGATAAATAAAAGGGGGCTTAAGCTTTTATTATTTGATGTTCTTGTGTTGTTTTGAACTTAATTTTCTAGAGGTTTTTCTTTGTTTTTAATAAGAACTTGCATGCTTTTTTTTCTTTTCTTTTCTTTTCTTTTCTTGGTTTGAAAATAAAAAATGTACACTATATTATATTAGAGATAATTATGTTAGACACACAAACATTGAGAGTGGACGTGGGGAGGGGGTGAGGTCAATTAGCATTTACTACTTTTTAATTTAAACCACTGTATTCATAACAACATCAAAACATTATTGATGACATTGAAATTAATGAACACATCCACATAAGGGGACACCAGAACTACCTAGAAATTTAGAAGGGGAAAACCACGACGAGAATAGTTGCTTGGATCTACTCCCCAAATCCAACCTCACAAATATAATATCTAACTTACAATATTTTGCAAATATCAACTCACAACAATTACAACCCAAGAAGGAGACACCAATCCATTTACAATCAAATTTGAAGGCACAAACCTACAGGGGACACCAATCTTGAGCTAGAAAATAGCCATTGAGCACCAACTCAGATCAAGAGGCTCCAACCTTAGTTATAATAAAGATATAGAAACAACAAAATAATTTTTCATGAGGACCTTCAATTCAATCTACATCATTTGTGAATCAAGTCCACTCAATGCACACAATGTGAGTAGGATATTGCATTTTCACACACTGTTCTCTACATATAATCACTCACTACCTCCACTTACAATGCCTACTTCACTTCTTGTCTAAAATTGATTGGCAATAATATCCATTCCTCTATGATATTATAATCTACATGTTGGCTTAGAACCTTAAAACACCATATGCATCTCATCATATTTTTGATTAAGGCAAAAACAAGTTTTGAAGGGACCCAAAACCCTTTACAATCAAATTTTGAATGGATCTAGAACCCATAGCCAGGATGTCAAAAGATAAAACATTGGAATCACAAGACAACCAGAAAGAGCCCTCAAAACTACCAATAGAAAAACCATTCGATCCCCACAAGCAAAAACAAAAGTTGCAAGCAAACATCCAACAAGTAGCCAAAAGAAAAGAAAGGACCAAAAAAACCCCAGCCCCAACCCTTCCTTCCAAGAGACATCAAGATTTACCTTTAATGCTCCCCTTATGGGAATGAAGAGACATGTCAAAAGAGGGCTTATAAGACCTAATTAACCTTCTTACCCTTGACAATAATACAACCCTCTTCCACCTGTGCAACCTCATCCTGCCAAGCCAACGAACCTGTCATAGAGCCACCATCCACCTGAGAGACAACACCAATAGAGAGAACGTTCCTCTCAACAGGTGAAGCACAACCACAAAAAATGAGAGCGCTATCACAGGCAACAACAGTCTGAATCACATTTCCACTCCCTTTTGGAGTGTCGACATAAGGTACAAACACTTGACTTTGTATCTCATCATGTTGACCAAAGGTAAATTCTTAATTCAAAACAACATGTAATGTGTAGTTTGCGTAGTTCCAAGACAAATGCATTAACAAAAGTACACTATGTGTTTCCTATCATAAACTCAATTGGTCCCATTTAACTTTCACAAGCTTCCTCCAATTGGTGCATGTTTCCTTTTTCTAGTGCATTCAACAAAAATCTTGCATAGTCAACCAAGAAACATAGTGCACATCAATGACTCCCGATGATGAAGTTTTTGAATTTGCACCCTACAACGTCTCCAACGACTCACCCTGCTTCTCCAACAACTTCATCTGGTCTGTGCTTTGCAACAGGTGCCCCTCTTGTGGCAGTGGATGCTGGTCTGATGACCATCCATGGTGCTACAGTGGCGAATGGACCTGTTACTATTCCTATACAGGGAGAAGCACCAATTGCTGGCTCAACTCCAACGGTTACGAGGTTTCCTAGGCTGGGACCATTGGATGTGGGGAGGTGGGGGGGGGGGGGAANGGGGAGGTGGGGGGGGGGGGTAATATAACTAAAAATGTTGGAGGTAGGGATTTTGTTGGTACCGTGTCCTTTGGGAACACCTCTTAGATACATGGTACTAGGCTCATTGTTGTTGGTGGATGGAATTTTTCCCATGTTGCCAAATATGCGTCTTCAAAAGAGAAGTCTTGACGACTTGCTTGCGCCATGACATCCCTCTTAGTGGTGTGTGGCCTAGATGTGGTGGACATGTGGATTTCTACCAACATTGCGGGTTGGTTTTTAGATTCACTAGTTTCTGGCCTTCTCTTACAGATATGCATTGCTGGGTGATGAGTTTGTAGAGACCCTTAGTCTCTAGTAATAAGTTTTTCCCTTGTGTAAAGGGGTTTTTGTAGCTCTTTTTACTTCTTCTGAAGAAAGAGATTTGGTGTTAAACAAGATGTGGGTTTGGGGGAATCACTCTCTCTCAGCCAAACCCTGGAGGGTTTCCTTTAACCCTCTTATTGAACCACTTAGCGTGCGACTAGTGTGGGTTCGAATCCCCAATCTTCCCCTTCACTTTTGAGGGAAGTCTTGTTATGAGGCCATTGGCAACTTTATTGGACGTTTCATATAGGTGGATGAGGCTACGACAATTATGGTTCTATCTACCTTTGCACGTATTAGTGGGCATCAATATCTCCAAACCTCTCCCTGGAGATGTAGTTCTCATGGTGGGGGATAGGCCATGGAATCAAATGGTGGATTATGAGGGCATCCCATTTCGATGTGGATGTTTCTCTACCGGTCACTTAGCAGCTGATTGTTCTCTCCTGAGGTGTAAAGGCACTGCCACTCGGTGGAAAAATGCTAGCGAATAATATTTGACTGTCTTGCCTTTTGATTCTTCCTCAAACAAAGAGTCGTAGGCTAACGATGAGGATGAAGCCCTTGCTGCAAATTTGGGTGATGCTCTTGCTGCAAATTTGGGTGATAATCCTACTGTTAATTTGGTTGTCCAAGTGAGAACTTTCTAGCTTTCTCCTATTGGCGAGGCCATCTCCGGTCGTGATGCCTCTTCTTCATCTATTGCCCCTGCTCTACTTTGATCTTTGACTGACAATGTACAAATTTTTCAATACTCTGGCTCTTGTGCTGATAGTTTTCCAAATAGAGTCTCACAAGTTGCTCTCCCTTGTGGTGGGGATCCTAATGATAGTATCGCTTGGACAGTTGTCTGACGGTGTAGGAAAAATAGTTCTTTAGCCTCAAATTCTTCTCCACATATAGTGGATGAGTTGCCTTCTCAACCCTGATGTGGGCTTATAGTCCTTTTGTTAGTGTGTTGTTTATATTTTGTTGTATTTCTCAACACCTTTACTGTTAGTGTGTTGCTGATCATCTTTACTACCTGAGGGTTGTGGTTGTTTAAGGGTCTATACCCTTGTTATGTTTCTTTTTTAAATAAAAAAACTTAGTGCATATCATTTATAATTGTTTTCCTTGTTGAGAAAATTATTTGAAACTTGAATACAACATGCTTCATGTGTAGCCTTAAATTCCAAATCACAAACCAAAGCAATCAACAATGGTAGAATGTGACACCAAAAACAATAGTAATGTGACCTAGTGCAGTTATCACCTTTGAACAATGAACCTTAGAAACTTCACACCCACTTCCAGACATTAGATACTATGTTGAACTTTCAGGAACCATTGATTCCAATATATACTCTCCATGTTGCTTCTATAATGATAAATTTAACATTCTACAACTAACAATCCATCCTAGCATCAATGACAATATTTGTCCAATGATTTGCACATAAGGCTTTGACAACCTTTGATTTATTCTGCAGGTTTCCTTGACATTGAACATCCTTTGACATCAATGACAACACTTGTTCAACAATATTTCCCTTTTTTCATTGATGACAACAAGAAAATGTTCCGCCTGTCAACAATAGGAACAAACTTCACCCTTTTGAGGAACAATCTTCTCTCTCATAGAGATTGCTTTAGATCTTTCTCTCCTCATAGTACTACAAATTTATCCCCCCCTCTGACATCAATGACAAAGGGACTTTTAGACTCTCATTTTCAGGCTTTATGTTCTCCTACGTTATACATTTGAATCACTATATCTTATCACACTTTAGCAAAAGTCATCTATTTTGTTTGCGGCTAGGAGTTAACACTCAATAGGGACTCCTATACATCATATCAAGATATTGTTATGACTTGGCCAAAACCTTTTGTTGTAGCACTTCAAGGATGCATGAATGATGCTAGCTCCTCCTGAACTTGTACTTCGTCGTGTTTGAAGAGGAGGGAGATCTCAATCCCAACTCCTTCTTGAGATACTCAAATGTTTCCTTGGGAAGGGGGTTTAGTAAATTTATTTGCAATATGCTCTTTTTTATCAACATACTCCATCATGACTTCCTTATCCGCAACCCTTTCTCTAAGAAAATAATACTTTATTGATATATCCTTTAGAGTTCGTTTCATCCAAAGTACTTGTCTGCAACATAACACTGCTACAACATACTTCACTTTTGTTGCAGATAGGCACACAAAGTCTCGCTTCTTGCTCAACCATGACCAAAGAATATTTGTAAGAAACAATGCACTATCACTAGTGCTCTTCATATCACCAAAACCTCCAACCCATTTGCATCTATATATGTTTCCAAGTTAACATTATTGAGCTTCTAGGTTACCGTAGACCATAATTTGTAGCAACTTAAAAATATTTGAATTTTTTTTTGCTTCCTTCACATGAGTTTCCTGAGGTCTAGCTTGAAATATTGCAGCCATAAACACTTCTTGCATAATGTTTGGTCCTGAAGTAGTCACATACAACATGCCTCCAATCATTGATATTTGAGTTTTATTTGTTGTAGAAGACTCATCATCCTTGCTTAACTTACACCCAATAGCCATAGGCATATTGATTTCTTTGCAATCTTCCACCTTAAACTTTTTCAACATTTAGAACTCTGATATACTTGGTTTGTGCTATGAAAATGTCTTTATTTGACCAATAAATTTGTAGACCATGGAAAAGTGATAGCTCACAAAGCATAGGCATCTCAAACTCTTTTAGCATTTCTTCAACAAATTTCTTACGCATTTTGTCACTAATACCTCCAAAAATGATATCAACATACATAACAACAATTAATTAATAGATGTTCCCCTTCAGTTGTGACGTAGAGGGTATTGTTACCAATATTTTCTTGAATCCTTGTTGTAGATACTTGTCCAGTCTTGAATACTGAGCCTCGAGGGCTTACTTAAGTCCATATAACACTTCTTTCATTTGAAGACAAAGTCTGGATTCTCAAACAACTAAAATCCATCTAGTTGTCCAATCTAAAATTCTTCCAACTTTCCATTCAAAACTCTGACTTAACATTCATCTAATACATTTTGAAGTTCTTGAACGCAAACAAAGCTAAGAACATCTTTGTGCATAGCCTTTGCAAACTAGTATGGTCTTATTTCTAATCACTTTTCAAATTTTGTTTCTGAATACCTATTTTGTGCCAATAACATTTTTGTCTTATGTCTTCAAACAAGTTCCCAAGTCTCATTCTTCTCAATTTGATTCAGTTCTCCTTCTAGTGCTTTAATACAATTCTCATCTTTGCTAGCCTCCACAAAATCTATTGGCTCAACTTTTGATAGCAAAGAAAAATGTACATGATCATTTACCCTTGCCAACCCTCTGATTCAGATTCAACTATATTTATCTCCAAGAATTTGAATCTCTAAACATAATTTGCAATAGTGTTTGTGATTATTCTTTCAGGTTTACTTGTAGTGTATTTTTCACTAATGCGATATGATACATATGAATCAGTGTCATCATCATTTGACACTGCTGCATAGTGTAACGACTCATCAATTTTGACATTAGCACTTTCAACAATCTTTTATGATATTTTATTATAGTGTCAATATACCTTACTTCTTGTTGAATAACCAAGAAACACACCTTAATCAAATCTTGAGTTGAACTTACACAATTTATCCTTATCTCTTTTGATGTAACATTTGCTTCCAAATATTTTGAAATGTTTAACGAATATTGATCTACCTTTCCATAGTTTATATAGTGTCTTAATGTTATTCACTCTTATTTGTCCTCTTCTCAGAGTGTAGATTGCAGTATGAACAACTTCTCTCATGTGTATTTCAAGCAACTTAGCTTGATCTAACATAGTCCTAGCCATCTTCTAAGTTGTTTTTTTCTTTCTTTTAATCATTCTAATTTTGTTTAGAGTCCATGTGGTAGAGAATTGTTTCTTGATCCCATGTTTCTTACAATTTTTTTAAAACTCATTAGAAGTAAACCTATCACCTTTATCTCATCTTAGACACTGGATTGTATGACCAATCTTAGTTTCTACCATAGCTTTAAATATCTTGAATTTCTCTAAAGCTTCAAATTTTTCTGTTAGGAAAGTAACCCATGACATTTTATGAAAATGATTAGCAAGCATCATAAAGTATCTTTCATCTTATAGGCTCTTTGTCCTCATTGGTTTGCATAGATTTGTATGAACCAACTCCAATGGCTTTGTAGGAGACTACTCATTTGTAAAAAACCCTGATCTTGTTTGCTTTCCTTCCTGACATTGCTTGTAGAGAGTGCATGGAGGGTTTGTAATTTTAGGCACACATTTGACTAGTTACTTAGAATTGACCTTTACATGATCCACATTTATGTGACACACCCTTTTCCATAATCAACTTTCATTTTTTTGACCCAAGAAGCATTTATTCCCTTTTATTTCCCTCAGGTTATACAAATCACTTTTTGCCCTACTTGCTTCCGCAACAATCTTGTTGGTGCTTGCTTCTCTGATTTCACAACCTTCTGTGCTAAACGAGTGACTACAACCTTTGTCACACATCTTACACTTAGTAAGTTATGTTTTAGACCGTCAACGTACAAAACATCACATGTTTTATTTTTTCCAGCATTAAGACTCAAGGTTCCCTTTCCAGATATAAAATTATTACCAAGTCTTATTGATCCACCATTCCACTTTTTCATATTGATCAACTTTCTTTTGTGTCCAGTCATGCGGCTAGAATATCCACTATCAATGATCCATGCATTATTCTCACTCTATGCATAAAAGGTGGTATGAGCAATCATTGATTTTTCATATTTATGTTCCTTTTGTTTCTTTTTCCATACCTTCTCAGATTCACTTTTTTCATCAATAAAGATGTTTTCATTTTTATCTAGCTTAGAAGGATTGTCATGACCTCACCTTGAATAGAACCTAGTAATAATAAACAACGATTATAAGCTTAAAATATTAAATAAACTAAATAAATAATAAATGATAATGACTCAAATATTAATAATAGTAAATCTATTATTATTATCAATATAATAATACAATCTTAATATAATGATATATTACTATAATAATAACATAACTATAATATAAATGGTCATATAATATTAAATAAGATAATAATAAATGATTTGAATCGTCGAGTTAGCTGTCGACCAAGACAGATACCTGATAACAGATGATGGTGTGGTTAAATACAATCCACACAATAATAGTTTTAATGAACGAAGGTATACACAGTGAAGACAAGACATCACAACCTCTAGACTTAGGAATGCCTGGTCATACAAGGAATAGGGAGCGACGTATATAAACATGATATCGTCGCAAAACACACATACATTATATTTATGTGGAAACCCAAAAGGGAAAAACCAAGTGAAAATACATGCTTGGATCTATACCCAAATCCAATCTCACAAATATAATATAGAACTTATAATATTTTTTAGGCACCAACTCACAAGAATTACAATTCAAGAGGACAATAATCCCTTCATAATCAAATTTGTAGGCACTAAGCTACAAGAGACACCAATCCCCCAACCACTAAACACAACTCAGATCAAGAGGCTCCAACCTCAATTACAGTAAAGAAATAGAAACAAGGAAATAATCTATCTAGAGGACCTTCAATGCAATCTATACCATTTGTGAATTTGATCTACTCCTCAATGCACACAATATGAGCAAGATATTATATTTTTGCACACACTCTTCTCTAGGTATCTTCATTCACCACTTTCTCCACTTAAAAGGCCCACTTCACTCCTTGTATGAAGTTTATTAGCAACATATATCCATTCCTCTATGAGGTTTTCATCTGTATGTTATCTTAGAGTGTTACAACACTATCCACAATTCATCAATGTTGAGTGGAGATTAATTCTTGATTCAAAATACTTTGAACTGTGTATTCAACTCGGTTCCAAAGTAAATGTGGTAACATAGGGGTAAAAACACAGATGCATGTCCTATCATGAACTCAATTGGTCCAATTTGACCTACACACACTTCCTCTAGTTGGTACATAATTTCTGTTTTTAGTGCATCCAACAAAATTCTTTCACAATCAACCAAGGAACACAATGTGCACTTTATTATTTCTAATTGTTTATCCTATGGAAAAAATCCTCTAAAACTTGAATGCAATATTTTTTCTATGTAGCCTCACTTAGCTTCCAAACTAGAAGCCAAAACAATCAACAACGGTAAAATGCGACACCAAAAACAATAATAGTGTGACTTGGTGCAATTACCACCCCTAAGCAATGAACCTCAAAAACTTAATGCAAACACTTTTACACATTAGAAACTGTGGTGAATATTAACTAACATTTGACTCCAATATATACTCCCTATGTTGCTTCTATAATGGTAACGTTGGCATTCTACAAGTCACAATTCATCTTGGCATCAATGATAGTATCCATCTAACAGTTTGCACATAAAGCTTTGACAATCTTTGACTTCTTCAAGTTCTACTTCCTTGACATTGAACATTCTACGACTTCAATAATAATACTATTTTCAACAAATTAATTATGGTATTTGTTATTCCTACACAAAGAATCAATTTTTTTTAATCCTGATATTACTAAATATATTTGTGACCCTATTAACATTTTAAATCTACCTAAGGATGTGCCTTTAAAATACAGTTCATGGATATCTCATAAATGGAGTCTACTTAAACATCTACCTTCTATAGCTCTTTTATCAAACATTGATTATAATAAAATTAATGTAGCTTAAAGGAGATTATTGCAAGAGTTGCACTTGACTACTAGTAGAAGACTCACTATATTATACAATAAAAAAATCTTTTTAATGGTCTATTTATTGCTTTAGTAGCCTATTTTGGCCTGAATTTTTTGCCTTTGGGACTTTTGGTTGTAGAGGCTTGACACCTTAGTTTCTTGCTTAACTTAATGAAAACAAAAGCTATTTACTCTTAGTAAAGATCACAAGTTCAAAATATGTATGAAGCACATTGAACTTCATAGACACTTAATTGAAGGAAAAAATTTCTAGCATAAAATATCTTTAGGTATGTTTGTCCGAATATCAAAAGGAAGATATGGTATGATAAAAAAAGAACTAGGCAAGATCCCAACAATCACATATTAAACCTTTGTGTAGTACCGAATTCTCCAAACACAAACCAATATTTAGCCATCAGAGTTTCCATTGAGGGGGATTGTGCATGTTAATGACGCCTCATGGTGTGCTAAATCCTAGATGTAAGACCTAACCAACATAACATTATACCTTCAGGTATTATATGTATGATTCCTTCAAGAATATTGTAAATTCTTCTCTTTATAAATCTTTCATGAACATAAAAGCATTGTATGTATATAATACCTATGGACACTATGTAATAAACCTAGGGAATGTCAGTTTAAAGAGTTGTAAGCTCCAATAAAAACTTTTTAAGACCACATGTAAAATATCATTTTTAAAACACTTGGATTAATAAATTATTTCAAGGTGGCTTTTTTATGAAGTACAAAATGTGTGGTCTTCATTTTGACATATATTTGTTTCCATGTTTATTATTTTCAAAACACACCTACATTATTGGGGTACTTTGTTTATCTTTATAAATTCAAAGGTGATGCACACTATTAAAATTAAGGGGGAGTACTTATACATATTATTATTAGGGGTCATACTCAATAAAATATATATATATATATA
>MU224121.1:479614-506156 GCA_018584345.1 Thuja plicata
CTAACACTGCAAGACTGTTTGCTATCACTGCAAACTCATTTGCTAACACTGCAAATGCTCTCCAACTTGTGTTGGTGTGATGTGATTGATGTCTCTCCAAATGCCCCTAGACCCCCTTTTATACTACACTCATTGGTAAACCAACGGCCGAGATTAATTCTCAATCAACGACTGAGATAAATTACAACCCAACAACCAAACAAAAAATTAATTGCAAGTTGTTGCAAGTTGTCACCTAGGGGAATCAAACAAACAAATAATTAATAATTAATTAATTATTGTTAGCAAGTGGTGGGACAGCTGTCCAAGCTAACAAACTAACACCACCGACACCAACGAGCTTGGGGACCCATGCCCCACACGAGTCATGAGTTTTGATTCACTCAGTTTAGCTAGATAAAGATCATAAGATTGTATAACATTATTCTTGTATGCACATATACACAAACATCACGAGTTTTTGTAGTGATGTGATACATGTACATTTTGAGACACACACACCATAGACGCTTGCTCATCTTATCTATGCTTCTGATGGATACCATGCTTTTCCATGTATGCTTATGGATGCTTTGTATATGTATATGTGGTTAGATTAGATGACACCATATGGTTTATGCTTTAGACATGTCTCATGTGAGGATCTAATACTTGTGGCTTTATTTAAACACTACTTTTTATGTATATGCATGTCTCATACACACCTATATAGAACTAGCTTTCGATCGCGATACCCACACACATGCATACATACACATAATAACACATATATTATAATTGTGTTCATGACAAAGTACCATATCCGGATCACTTTCAATATTTCAGAACCGTGTATATGACACATGAGATTTAGGCACAGTATCATTGTAGATGTATTGCATTTATAGGTTCCTTGAGCGGAGTGATATCCGTTTCAGACAGACCATAAACTCTAGAACCGTCAACGGAGGTGATAATATAAGGACCTAACAAGTTAGGACTAAATTTTCCTCTTCAATCACCTAGCACATTTACATTCCTTTGATTATCATAGAGAACAAGGTCACCTACTTTAAAGGTGCGAGCAAGAATACTTTGGTTATACTGTTTAGAAAGAGATATTTGGCAAGCTTGAAGATGTTGGAGGGCCTTAAGGTGACGTTCATCCAACAATTCTAACTCATGAAGACAATTAACACAATTACTGTCATTGTCAACTAACCCTTTGAGAGAAACACACAAAGATGGTATTTCCAACTCAAGGGGCATTATGGCGTCAGTGCTATATACCAACCTATAAGGCGTAGTACCATTAGTTGTACAAACACTTGTACGATAAGACCATAATGCGTAATATAGTTAGACATGCCAATCCTTGCCATGTTTACTTACCGTTTTAACAAAATTTTCTCAATGGAGTGCAGGTAATAAGGTGAAGAAAAATGTTGTTGAACGTGAAATTTCTCAAGGAATTGCTTCCCCTCCTTGTTTTTGAAGGATGTACCATTATTAGAGATTATGATGGAAGGCAATCCAAAATGTGAGATGATATTGTTTAAGAGGAAGCTATAAATTGCTTCAACTGTAGTGAATCTTAGTGGGATTGCTTTGAACCATTTCGTTAAGTAATGAGTGGAAGTTATGATGTATGCATGTCCTTTAGAAAATGGGGGAGATATTTTACCAATGATTTCCAATCCCAAAGTCTAAAAAGGCAATGACGAAGACTAGGTTTGGAGCTTCTGGGTAGGAGCCCTAATCAAATTGCTATGTTGCTGACACTGATGACATTTCTTGACAGATAAAAGGGAGTCTTGCTCCATTATTCACCAATAATATCCCATATGAATCAATTTGTGTACCACGGATTTACAACCAGTATGTCCTCCTGCGACCCGAAGTGGGGCTTACGGAGAGCAAGGGGTATCTCAGCCTTAGTAAGACAACGTAGCAAGAGGTCAGTGTATGACCTTCAATAAAGGACATTGGACAAGATTAAATACCGAGCAAAGAACTTTGTAATCCGAATGCGAGTACTTGTGTTTGCATTGTCGAGGAAGCTCTCATTCTTAAGCATAAATATTAGAGAAACATTCTCCTGAATCCACGTGGGCACACATGAGATTGTCAAATAATGGCTTGTTTGTTACGGCAGGAGATCAAAGAACATGGACCACAAAGTGGTATTCATCCGTACTGAAATTAAGGCATACAAGGGAAGTTGAACTTGCCATTGCATCTGCATGCTGATTTTCTCTCCTAGGAATGCTATCAATGGTGTAATAGGATAATTGCCCAAGAAGAGCCAAGGCTAATTCCCGATAGTGGGATAACTTTGACTCCTTTGCACAATATTTCCAGTGATTTGATTCAAAATTAATTTAGAGTCTCCATGGATACAGATGTGTGACCACAAAGGCAATCGTGACACGTAACCTAGCTATGAGGGCTTCATACTCAACGATATTGTTGGTGCAATAAAATTTGAGCTGAAAGGAAAGGGGAACTGACTTTCCTTCAGGTGAGATAAAAATTACACCTACTCCAGAACCTATTTGACATCTTGATTCGTCAAAGTAAATGTCCCAAGAGGGGTCATGAATGACAGTACATAGATTTTCATCAGGGAACTCGTCTAGCATAGGAAATATCTTCGGGGATGGAGCATTTTCCAACTGATCAACAACCGCTTGTCCCTTTACTAACTTCCGAGTTATAAACTTGAGATCAAACTTAGAGATTTTCATCAGGGAACTCGTCTAGCATAGGAAATATCTTCGGGGATGGAGCATTTTCCAACTGATCAACAACCGCTTGTCCCTTTACTAACTTCTGAGTTATAAACTTGAGATCAAACATAGAGAGTAACATCACCCATTTAGCTAGTCATCCCAACATATCAACCCTGAAGAACAAATGCTTTAGTAAGTCGTTCTTGGTAAGGACTCTAGTTTTCGCGTGGAGTAGATAATGTCTTATCTTTTGTGTTGCAAACACTAGAGCCAAACATTACTTTTCTATTGTCGAATATCGAGTCTCGTGCTCCACAAGAATACGACTAACATAATAGACAACCATTTCTTTGTTAGTGTTGTCATACTGAGCCAACAAGGTTGCAAGAGCATTTGGCGACGCTGAAACATAAAGCAGAAAGGTTCGGTCCTACATAGTTAGCATTAAGATGGGGGGATTAGCTAGGTGGTCCTTCAAAGCTCACTTAACATTCATCGTCCTCCTATTTGGAGTGTACATTTTCTTTAATAATTGTGTGAAAGGAAGGGTTTGATCGACCAACTTAGATACAAATATTTGTATGGCCTGGATCTTCCCTTGCAAGCTATGAAGTTGAGAGATGTTTCTAGGTGGAGGCATGTTGAGAATTGCATCAATCTTGTCTATATTGACCTCTATCCCCCCTGTGAGAGATGATGAATCCTAAAATCTTGCTGGGGTCAACATTGAAGACACACTTGAGAGGATTCAATCTCATCTTATAAAGATGGAGTTGATCAAAGATAAAACGGAGATTGTCACCATGATCTTGACGGAGAATAGGCTTTGCCAAGATATCATACACATAATCCTCTAGGATCTTATGAATAAAATCATGGAATATGATGATCATTGCTCGTTGATAGGATGCACTAGCTTTATTCAACCCAAACGACATAACCACATAACCAAAAAGTTCCCCAATTGGTAGTGAATGCAGTCTTGTATTGATCCTTTGTGTTTATCCGAATTTGATTGTAACCTGAGAAGTCATCCATGAAAGATAGAAGTGCATGATTTGATGTAGAGTTGATAATCATATTGATTTTAGGTAATGGAAAATCATCTTTCAAAGATGTCTTATTTAGATCGTGAAATTTGATACATATGTGAATATGTCCATCAGGTTTACTAACATGAACTATATTCAATATCCAAGGTGAGTAGTCAATGGGACAGATAAAGCCAACTTTTAAGAGCTTCACTATTTTTGTCTTGACCATTAAAGTGATCCTTGGATTTATTTTTCAGATCTTTTGCTTTAAAGGCTTAGCATCATGTGCCAGTACTATATTGTGAACCACTATTGACTCATCAATACCCAACATGTCCTTGCATGCCTAAGCAAAGACATTAGAATACATATGTAAGAAGTTAGAATGTGATTTGGTTTCCTCAGAGGAAAGAAACTTGCCAACCTTCATGACTCTTTCAGGATGCTTAGGATCCATAGGGACATCGACAATATCTCATTTGATTAGGGTACTGCGGTCTTCTAGATGTGGCATCGAAGTAGTACTACCATCATGAGACAAGGTCGCCTCCTTGTTACCTTCCTTAATGGATCCCCCAAAATATGCTCGGTTTTCCAAGAAATAGGGGAATCATCATTTATGATGATAAGAAGGCAAGCCATCATAGACACCTAAGAATTCCTTAAGAGCTTCCTCTGAAGAGAAAGAATCTAGAGCGATTGTTGCGAAACTCATGTTAGTGTCAATGAGCTCGGGATGGACCAACTCAAGAGGTAGAGGCAAGGTAATAATCATGTTAATATTCAACCATGGCTTTGCCTTACGAGACACGTGGGAGTATCCAAGCCCAGTGTTATGATGTCTGAACTAATTAGGTTCAAGTGGAACTCTAATACCTTCCTTCTTAGGACCACAACCTCTACCACCATAGCCATATTTTGAAACTAGATTATATCCTGACCCATAGATCGATTGAAGCTCTTTAGAACTTGGGGGATCGGTGTAGAAGAGATGATCAATGTGATATGTGCCACCAAGCTTTATAGAAGCATAATCCTCTTTTGTAGCCGGAACAAAGGAGATCTTTGGGATTTTCAAGTTGACCGGATCAACTTTGTATTCTCCAACATGAGAGTCAGTGAAATCCAAAATTCCCCAATCGTCGCCTGCACATGCGTTGATCTCTGTTAAAGAGGGGACTTTAGTTGATTCAATGGAAACATGTTTTAGTTCTTCTACATTGAGTGAATCCACCTTAGGTGGATTAGCTTTTGGAGGATCTTCTTGTTAGGATAACTGATGCACTGATGCTGAGTTTTGCATTGATGAAGTTTGGTACAGATTTGATGACAGGTGAATCAATTATTTGGTTGGCATTGACGTCAACTAATTGACTTAGTGTTTTGAGTATGTTACCAGATATTGTGTAAGTGAATCATGAGTTGCAGTATGTTTTTGAAGTTTCTATTCTAACGAAAGGTTATATCATATGTTGTGATGTTAACTTTTCCATCGCGACTCTTGATATGAAGAATTGAGTTGGTTATGTTTGATTGAACTCAAACCGGGTAACTGCTAGAACAATCAGTGACAAACAGTAAGAGATTTGAATGTTATCTCAAATCGGTAAAGTATTTGGTGGACCGGTCATAGGATATTATTGTCAACAATGTCAAGAGATTATGTTTGTGAGCGCGACTCATAATGTTGATCGGTACAACAAGTTTATTTGACTGGAAGTGGTGTTAACAGAATGAACATGTAAACTAGTCAGAGTTCTTGAACAAGCTATGAAGATTTGTGGATTGGTGAAGGAATTCGAAGTGACAATAGGATAGGTGATGATTTTAGTGAAGGGGAAAGTTAGTTCCATGATTTGTAGGACTTACTTGACATCACATTGATTGAGGTATGTGTTTGAGGAGGAATCTTCACGAAGTTTCTTTTGGTCAAATGAGTTTTTGAAAATGGCTCAACTTGTAAGGTAAAATCTAATGTGTAAGCTGACACGGTCAGAAGAAAACATTTTATGAGTGACTAGATACACTGTATCTTACCTAAGATGATCTGGATCATTCATATCTCAGATCTAGGGTTTGTTTTAAGTCAGTGGAAGTAAATCTATATAGTGAAAAAGTTGCAGAAAGAGAGAAGAGAACTGATTGTGAATCTTATAAGGATTTGGTGACAGAACAAGTAAAGGAATCAAGTGCAATCAAGTTGTGGAAGAGTATACAGTATGAAGATGAATTTCAAAGCTTAAAAGGATCTGATTATGCAAAGGTAGTGCAGTTTTCACAGATCATTTTATCTGTTGCTTTCTAATCATTGTAATAGTGAAATCTCTTAACAGGGTGGATCCTAACATATCATTATTGTAAATCCTCTAACAAGGTGACACATTAGCTTGTGTTTTAAGTTCTCTAACAAGGAAAATATCATAACAGATCTAATGGGGAATCCTTTAACCGGGTAGCACCTAACAATGTTTTTTAATCCTTTAACAGGGTAAGCTCCTAACAGGGCGTATTCTAGAATAGTACAGATGTTGTGGGTATCATCTCACACCATGTTTTTTTCCCATTTGGGTTTCCACAAAATAAATATGGTGTTTACATTGTGTGGTTGATTACTTGTGGATGTATGCATTGAAAGTCTTACTTATATTAGTTGTTATTGAATGTTTGTGTGCATGAACTTTAAAGAAGTTGAATTAGGTGAATTTGTGGATTACTGATTCACCCCTCCCCTCTCAGTAATTAGACATGTATTAGCAAATGGTATCAAAGCCTTGGTTCCCTGAATATGGAATCTTAAAAAATTAGGGAAAAGATCTGAAGATGTATAAGAAGGAAGCACCTAAGTTCTCTAAGGAAAATTTTCCTACATGGATAAGAAGGATGAAGCTGCATCTGTCTGGTATTGCAGAGCTAGCATTGGATCATATCACAACCAAGTATGTTCAACCTTTTGGAATCCTAACTCCTGATCAAATAAAGAGAAAGCTGGAACACAACTCTGTAATGATAGAAATTGCAAGTGCTATGTCTGATGTTGAGTTTGTAGATATCAATGAATTGGATAATTCTAAAGATATGTGGGATAAGTCAAGGTAACAATCCATGGCGGTGATGTTCATGTTCAAAAAGCAAAGATAGACAGTCTCAGAGGAAAGTATGATGAAACGAGAATGTTAGAGGGATAGAACATTACTCACAACAATAGGCTAAAGGAAGTTGTTTCTGTTATCAAAGGAGCTGCTAGTCAACTTGAAGAAGATGACGTGGTAAGTAAAATCTTGAGAACCTTTCTACCATAGTATGCTATTAGAGTCTCTGCTATACAAGAACTGAGATCTATCAGTTCGACAAATGTGACTCTAGATTCTTTGGTTGGAAAGCTTATTGCTTTTGAGTTAAGTAACTTTGATAACAGTGTCCCTAGAATAGAATCTACATTCAAACTTCGCTAACCATTGGTTAATCGAAGAAAGGAAAGGAAGTCTCTAACTATTCTGAAGTAAATCATTACTATGATTCTATCTTGTATGAGGAAAGAGAACAAGAAGAGTTGGAAGCACTGCTAGCAAGGAGATTACCTAGAGGAAAGGAAAGTACAAAGATAAACTTCCCTTAAATAATTTTCATGTAATAAAATTGGTCATATTGCATCTAGGTGTCCTGACAATGATAGGAAGGAAAAGTTCAATAAATTCAGGAGCTTCAAAGACAAGAGAAAGAAGGCATGTTATCTAGCATAAGATGGAGTGACTGATGAAGAATCAGATGGAAGAGATGACGAGGAAGAGATAGTTTTTGTTGCAGTCAAAGAAAAACCCTCAACCCGTGTAGATAGAGATAGTGAGGAGAAAGCATTGATTTCAAGCATGAATTACAATGGTGACTAGATAATAGACAATGGGTGTACTAAATCACATGACTGGTGACAAAAGAAAATTTATTTCAATGGAAGAGTGTGATGGAGGTGCAGTCAGATTTGGCAATGGTTCTCCTTGTTTGGTAAGAGGTAAAGATTCAATAGCACTTAATGATAACACTAATTGTGATGATGTTTATTGGGCTAACAGATTAAAGTATAACTTGTTAAATGTTGCTCAGTTGAATAACAAAGGTTTCAGATTGGAATTCCGTAATGGTGTTTGCAAGATCTTAGGAACATCTGAAGATTTGATTGCTACAGGTAAATAGACTAGAGGTAACCTATTCCGATTGAACTCTACTAATAAACATTTCTTGTTTGCTAAAGTTGAAAATTGTTGGCTATGGCATAAAATATTTCTTCATGTTAATTTTGATAATCTGGTGAAGGTCAGTAAGCAAAAATGTGTTAGAGGTTTGCCTACTTTAGCTAAGCACGAAAATATTATGTGTAAGGAGTCTCAGTTGGGAAAGCTAATTAGCTCTAGTTTTACTAGTAAAGTCTATTCATCTTAGAACATTCTTGACCTTGTGCACACTGACTTGTGTGGACTGATGAGAACAAAGAGCTACTATGGAGATAAATATTTTATCTTATTTGTTGATGATTACTCAAGAATGATGTCTGTTAAATTTTTGAAGAATAAATATGATGTGTTCTACATGTTTAAGGTGTATAAAACAAGAGTTGAAAAAGAAACAAGTAAATCACTTAAGTGTCTCAGATCTGATGGAGGAGGTGAGTTCACAACATTTTGTGAAGAACATGGAATCAAGAGACAAATGTAAGCACCGAGAACACCACAACAAAATCAAATTGGAGAGAGAAGGAACAAATCCATAATTGATTGTGCAAGAACACTTTTGATCCAGAAGGGAGTGGCTCAAACCTTTTGGAGAGAAGTTGTAAGTACTGTTGTTTATACTTTGAACTAGGTACAACTTAAGAAAGGTACAAACAAAACACCTTATGAGATATGGTATAGTCATACTCCTAGTGTCAATTACTTCCAAAAACTTGGAAGCAAATGTTACATAAAGAAGGATGATCAAAATGGTAAATTTGATTCTAAGAGTGATGAAAAGGGATATTTCTTGGCTACTCTACTAGAAGTAAAGCTTATAAATGTTGGAACAAGCGTACTAAGAAAATGATTGAAAGTTCCAATGTTAGAATTGATGAATTTTCTGAGAAAAATGAGGAAGATAGAAAAAAGGAACCGAAAGACTATGACAAGTTCATCTATGTTCAACCGGTGGAGCCAGATACAGTTCCACATGTAACTGAAGTGATGAATGATGCACAACCTGTGAATAATGATGAAGGTAACCAAGGACAAAACTGGTACTCTCAAGGTATGTTAAATTTAATCATACACAAAATCAGATTATTGGAGAAAAAAATGTTGGAGTGATGACAAGAAGCAAGGTAAGGGAAAGGACTTGTCTTCTATCTGAATTAGAACCTAAAACTATTAAAGATGCTTTGGGAAATGATGATTGGGTTATGGCTATGAAAGAAGAACTAGATCAAATAGAGAAGAATAATATGTGGACTTTTATACCCAGACCTACTGACAAGAATGTTATAGGTACTAAATGGATTTTCAGGAATAAGTTGAATGAGAAAGGAGAAGTGATAAAAAACAAGGCAAGGATAATTTGCAAAGGTTATGCACAAGAAGATGGACTAGACTATGGTAAAACCTTTGCACCTATTGCTAGACTTGAAGGTGTATGGATAATTTTCACATATGTTGCTTATAAAGGATTTAAGGTATATCAAATGGATGTAAAATCTACTTTTCTAAATGGTGTGTTAGAAGAAAAAGTATACATTGAACAACCTGAAGAATTTGCAATTGAAAAAGGTAAAGACATGGTAGGTAAATTGCATAAAGCATTGTATGGATTGAAGAAAGCTCCAAGAGCATGGTATGAAAGGTTGAATTCATATCTTATTCAGTTTGGTTTCACAAGCACTAGTGACAATATAAATGTATATCTAAAATCTGAATGTGAAGACATAACATTGATTGCTGAAATTTTTGTTGATGACATAATATTTGGTGGAAATGACGCATTGAGCAGGTCATTTACATAATAAATGAGGAAGGAATTTGAAATGTCTATGATAGGAGAAATTAAATTCTTTATTGGACTTCAAGTACAAAAGATAAAGAAAGGAATATACATAAGTCAATCTAAGTATGTGAAGGAGATTCTGAAAACTTTTGGCATGGAAGACTCAAAACCAGTGCGAACACCTATGGTCACATGTTGCAAATTATCTAAGGAGGATGAATCACAAGAGGTAAATGAAACTCTATATAGATCCATGATCAGTAAATTGCAGTATATTGTGCACAGTAGACCGGATAGTGCACATGTTGATATTGTTGCAAGGTTTTCATCAAACCCAAAGGACTCACATTTGGTTGCAGTAAAGAGGATCTTCAGACATCTCAAAGTAACTGAAGATTATGGTTTATGGGGTATGGTAAGGATGAAGATTTTTCTTTGAATGTGTTTACCGATGCAGATTGGGCAGGAAACGTTGATGGTAGGAAGAGCGCAAGTGGTGGAGCATTATTTCTTGGTGAAAGAATAGTCTCCTGGACTAGTAAAAAGCATAATTGTATTTCTTAATCTACTATAGAGGCAGAGTATGTTGTTGTTGCTCTTAAATGTCAACAAATAGTATGGATAAAACAAATTATTGACGGAATTCACGAGGTCACAAAATCAATTGTTATCTATTGTGATAACACTAGTGCAATAAATATTTCTAAGAATCCAGTGATGCACTCGAAGACCAAGCATATTGCAATAAAATATCATTTTCTAAGAGATAAGGTACAAGAGAAGGAGGTAAGGCTTGACTATGTGCCTACTAAAGAACAACTTGTTGATATATTCACCAAGCCATTACCAAAGGATACCTTTGAGTATCTTAGAGGTAGATTAGGGGTCATTCCTTTATCTGAAGTTAATTATAGGATGATGTTCATTGCATCAGTTCATATGTGTTTATCATAATATCACGTGTGAATCGATGTAGTGGTGGACTACTCCATGGGGGAGAAGTCTTAAGTATGATGTTGTAATAATGTGATGAGCAGAGAACATGCAAGGATCAATCAAGTGTAAAAAGAGATGATGGAATGATTTGTCAACTTTGATATTGTTGTCAAAGGGGTAGAATATGTTTTTACTACAAGGGGAGAATATGTATGCAAGAAAGAGAACATATAGGATGAAGATGAAAGGGGGAGTATATGAAGATGATGAATCAATATGACAAAGGAGTAGATGTATGATCAGAGGTAAAGATAGAAGTGGAAACATTTTGCAAAAATCAGTAAAAAGATTGGTATATCAGAAAATGAGAAGATAAGCATGTTGCCATCAAGAGAGTCATAGTGTATCTGAAAGACATGGTGTTGCCATCAATGCCAAAGGGGGAGATTGTTAGCATAACTGATGCAGTGATGCTGAGTATTGCATTGATGAAGTTTGGTACAAATTTGATAACAGGTGAATCAGTTATTTAGTTGTCATTGATGTCAACAAATTGACTTAGTGTTTTCAGTATGTTACCAGATATTGTGTAAGTGAATCATGAGTTGCATCATGTTTCTGAAGTATCTATTCTAACGAAAGATTATATCATATGTTGTGATGTTAACTTTGCCATCGCGACTCTTGATATAAAGAATTGAGTTGGTTATGTTTGATTGAACTCAAACCGGGTAACTGCAAGAAGAGTCAGTGACAAACAATAAGTTATTTGGATGTTATCTCAAATTGGTAAAGTTTTTGGTGGAGCGGTCATAGGATATGATTGTCAACAATGTCAAGAGATTATGTTTGTGAGCACGACTCATAATGTTGATCGATACAACTAGTTTATTTGACTGAAAGCGATGTTAACATAATGAATAGGTAAACAAGTCAGAGTTCTTGAACATGCTATGAAGATTTGTGGATCTGTGAAGGAATTCGAAGTGGCAATAGGATCACTGATGATTTTAGTGAAGGGGAAAGTTAGTTCCGTGATTTTTCGGACTTACTTGATATCACATTGATCGATGTATGCATTTGAGGAGGATTCTTCAAGAATTTTCTTTTGGTCAAACGAGTTTTTGAAAATGGCTCAACTACCCAAGGTAAAATCTAATGTGTAAGCCGACGCGGTTAGAGGAAAACATTTTATGAGTGACTAAATCTATTGTATCTTACCATTGGGCGGGGTCAAGGAGGAAGGTGTCACTATGCTAGAAGACATCATTGGCATATAATTCCTGAATGTGGGAGCAATCTGGGTCTACCCCAGAACTTCCATTTGGCATAAATACATGGCATCAGATCAACCTTGATTGTGATGACTTGATTATTAGCCACAAACTTAACCGATCCATGTAGGGTAGATGATACTGCTCGTAAGGCATCAAACCAAGGTCTCCCCAACAATAGATTGTAAGGCAAGGGTCCTTGCATGACACACACCAAGGTAGGTATGGTAACATGTTTGACCTTCAAGGGCAATATAACAATACCCACAAAAATCTTCCCACTATTATCAAATCCTCGAATGAATAGAGAAGATGCAGCTAGCGAGTTCTTATCTACCTTGATCTTGGGTAATGAGTCTAAACCACATACATTGAGTGTTGAACTAGTATCAAAGAGGGTTTGCCTTATATCCACACCATTAACAAAAACTATGATTATCAAAGGATCTGCAAGATTCCTTGTTTCTAAGGGTAGAAGTTTGTGCAAGTAGAAGGTAATATTCAGTGTATCCACACGTATATGATCCATCAACGCATTCACATTCGTTGGCCTTGAAAAAGAAGGAAGTAGGATGTTTTGAAGAGCTTCCTAAAGCATTCCTTGATAAACCAGAACCATCTGGAAAAAATCCCAAAGTGAGATCTTTTGTGTTGGCATCCAATATTCACATTAGCGTTTGGATCTCGCGCTGACATCCCATAGGCTAGTCACTCCATGCTATGGTCCAGATTCCACGCTGGCAATCCAGAGGCCAGTCAGGTTGGCGTCTAGACGAATTAGAATTTTATGTTGAAGAATTTTGTGATATTTTACATAGTCGATTGAGCGCATATATGATGCATTGTCATTGTTTATGTCCACAGGGACTCCCGAAGGTTCGAGAACGTACATCGGGGCACATTCTATTGATGCTCACTGTGGACATGATCTTACGAGTATAAGTATAAGATCATGCTTATAATGACATGATCTTCATTCCTTGTGGATGTAGAGGGTGTTAGCCAACGACTTAACTATATTTTATTAGTCCTTGGGGAGGTGATCCAGTTGATCCCATCCAGGTTGTAGTAATGGATGCATACATGCCTCACATGACAACTAGATAATATGTCGACCTGTTCGAGACTGTGGCTCGACTGAGGATTGCTTGTGAGGAGACACGAGCACATGACACTCTACATCTCTAGGCTGATGAGTTCCAGTGACAAGTCAATGTGGCTTAGAGCGGTGCATTTGGGGATCTTAATCACCCCTGAGTGTGTCAGCTGATGTAGGAGATAGCATAGGCTCAATAGAGGGAGATGGAGTTAGAAGTCTCCTTGGAAGAGGCGAGGGGAGAGATCAAAGGACTGCGTGCAACGAGCTCTTCAGCCACCCATTCTTGGTCTGGAATCCTAGTCATGACCCTCATCCACCGGCACCAACGAGCTTGGGGACCCATGCCCCAGACGAGTCACGAGTTTTGATTCACTCAGTTTAGCTAGATAGAGATCATAAGATTGTATAACATTATTCTTGTATGCACATATACACAAACATAACGAGTTTTTGTAGTGATGTGATACATGTACATTTTGAGACACGCACAAAATAGACGCTCGCTCATCTTATCTATGCTTCGATGGTTACCATGCTTTTCCATGTATGCTTATGGATGCTTTGTGTGTGTGTGTGTGTGTGTGGTTAGATTAGATGACACCATATGGTTTATGCTTTGCACATGTCTCATGTGAGGATCTAATACTTGTGGCTTTATTTAAACACTAGTTTTTATGTATATGCATGTCTCATACACACCTATATACAACTAGCTTTTGATCGCGATACCCACACACATGCATACATACACATAATAACACAGATATTATAATTATTGTTCATGAAAAAGTGCCATATCCGGATCACTTTCAATATTTTAGAACCGTGTATATGACACATGAGATTTAGGCACAGTATCATTGTAGATGTATTGCATTTATAGGTTCCTTGAGCGGAGTGATATCCATTTCAGACAGACCATAATCTCTAGAACCATCAACAGAGGTGATAATGTAAGGACCTAACAAGTTAGGACTAAATTTTCCTCTTCGATCACCTAGCACATTTACATTCCTTTGATTATCATAGAGAACAAGGTCACCTACTTTAAAGGTGTGAGCAAGAATACTTTGGTTATACTGTTTAAAAAGAGATTTTTGGCAAGCCTGAAGATGTTGGAGGGCATTAAGGTGAAGTTCATCCAACAATTTTAACTCATGAAGACATTTAACACGATTACTGTCATTGTCAACAAAACCCTTTGAGAGAAACACACAAAGATGGTATTTCCAACTCAAGGGGCATTATGGCGTCAGCGCTATATACCAACCTATAAGGCGTAGTACCATTAGTTGTACAAACACTTGTATGATAAGACCATAATGCGTAATTTAGTTAGACATGCCAATCCTTGCCATGTTTACTTACCGTTTTCTACAAAATTTACTCAATGGATTGCGGGTAATAAGGTGAAAAATGTTATTGAATGTGAAACTTCTCAAGGAATTGCTTCCCCTCCTTGTTTTTGAAGGATGTACCATTATTAGAGATTATGATGGAAGGCAATCCAAAACGTGAGATGATATTGTTTAAGAGGAAGCTATAGATAGCTTCAGCTGTAGTGAATCTTAGTGGGATTGCTTTGAACCATTTTGTTAAGTAATGAGTGGAAGTTATGATGTATGCATGTCCTTTAGAAAATGGGGGAGATATTTTACCAATGATTTCCAATCCCAATGTCTAAAAATGCAATGACAAAGTCTACATTTGGAGCTTATGGGTAGGAGCCCTAATCAGATTGCTATGTAGTTGATGCTGAGGACATTTCTTGGCAGAGGAAAGGAAGTCTTGTTCCATTTTTTACCAATAATATCTCATATGAATCAATTTGTGTATCACGAATTTACAACCAGTATGTCCTCTTGCGACCCGAAGTGGGCCTTACGGAGAGTAAGAGGTATCTAAGCCTTACTAAGACAACGTTGCAAGAGGTCAGTGTATGACCTTCAATAAAGGACATTGGACAAGATTAAATACTGAGCAAAGAGCTTTCTAATCTGAATGCGAGTACTTGTGTTTGCATTGTCGAGGAAGCTCGCATTCATAAGCATAAATATTAGAGAACCATTCTGCTGAATCCACATGGGCACACATGAGATTGTCGAATAATGGCTTGTTTGTTACGATAGGAGATCAAAGAACATGGACCACAAAGTGGTATTCATCCATACTAAAATTAAGGCATACAAGGGAAGTTGAACTTGCCATTGCATCTGAATGTTGATTTTCTCTCGTAGGAATGCTATCAATGGTGTAATAGGAGAATTTCCCAAGAAGAGCCAAGGCTAATTCCTGATAGTGGGATAACTTTGACTCCTTTGCACAATATTTCCAGTGATTTGATTCAAAATTAATTTAGAGTCTCCATGGATACAAATGTGTGACCACAAGGCAATCGTGACACGTAACCTAGCTATGAGGGATTCATACTCAACGATATTGTTGGTGCAATAAAATTTGAGCTGAAAGGAAAGGGGAACTGGCTTTCCTTCAGGTGAGATCAAAATCACACCTACTCCAGAACCTATTTGACATCTTGATTCGTCAAAGTACGTGTCCCAAGAGGGGTCATGAATGACAGTACATAGATTTTCATCAGGGAACTCGTCTAGCATAGGAAATATCTTCGGGGATGGATCATTTTCCAACTTATCAACAACTACATGTCCCTTTACTAACTTCTGAGTTATAAACTTGAGATCAAATTTAGAGAGTAACATCACCCATTTAGCTAGTCATCTCAACAGATCGGCCCTTAAGAACAAGTGCTTTAGTAGGTTGTTCTTGGTAAGGACTCTAGGTTTCGCGTAGATTAGATAATGTCTTATCTTTTGTGTTGCGAACACTAGAGCCAAACATTACTTTTCTAAGGTAGAATATCGAGTCTCGTGCTCCACAATAATATGGCTAACATAATAAACAACCATTTCTTTGCTAGTGTTATCATATTGAGCCAACAAGGTTTCAAGAGCATTTGGTGATGCTGAAACATAAAGCAATGGGTCGGTCCTACATAGTTAGCATTAAGATGGGGGGGGGGGGGGGTTAGCTAGGTGGTCCTTGNGATGGGGGGGGGGGGGGATTAGCTAGGTGGTCCTTGATATAATCAAAGTTCACTTAACATTCATGGTCCTCCTATTTGGAGTGTACATGTTTCTTTAATAATTGTGTGAAAGGAAGGGTTTGATCGACCGACTTAGAGACAAATATTTGTATGGCCTGGATCTTCCCTTGCAAGCTATGAAGTTGAGAGATGTTTCTAGGTGGAGCCATGTTGAGAATTGCATCAATCTTGTCTATATTTAACCGTATCCACCTTTGAGAGATGATGAATCCTAAAATCTTGCTGGGGTCAACACTGAAGACACACTTGAGAGGATTCAATCTCATCTTATAAAGATGGAGTTGGTAAAAGATAAGTTGGAGATTGTCACCATGATCTTGACGGAGAATAGGCTTTGCCAAGATATCATCCACATAATCCTCTAGGATCTTATGCATAAAATCATGGAATATGATGATCATTGCTCGTTGATAGGTTGCACTAGCTTTCTCCAACCCAAACGACATAACCACATAACAAAAAGTTCCCCAATTGGTAGTGAATGCAATCTTGTATTGATCCTCTGTGTTTATCTGAATTTGATTGTAACTAGAGAAGTCATCCATGAAAGATAGAAGTGCATGATTTGATGTAGAGTTGACAATCATATTGATTTTAGGTAATGGAAAATCATCTTTCAAAGATGTCTTATTTAGATCATGAAATTTGATACATAAGCGAATATGCCCATCAGGTTTACTAACATGAACTATATTCGATTTCCAAGGTGAGTAGTCAATGGGATAGATAAAGCTAAATTTCAAGAGCTTCTCTCTTTTTCTCTTGACCATTAAAGCGATCCTTGGAATTATTTTTCAGATCCTTTTCTTTAACGGCTTAGCAGCAGGTGCCAGTACTATATTGTGAACCACTATTGACTCATCAATACCCAACATGTCCTTGCATGCCTAAGCAAAGACATTAGAATACATATGTAAGAGGTCAGAATGTGATTTGGTTTCCTCAAAGGAAAGAAACTTACCAACCTTAATGACTCTTTCAGGTTGCTTTGGATCCATAGGGACATCGACAATATCTCCTTTGATTAGGGTACTGTGGTCTTCTAGATGTGGCATCGAAGTAGTACTACCATCATGAGATAAGGTCGCTTCCTTGTTACCTTCCTTAATGGATCCCCCAAAATATGCTCGGTTTTCCAAGAAATAGGGGAATCATCATTTATGATGATAAGAATGCAAGCCATCATAGACACCTAAGAATTCCTTAAGAGCTTCCTCTGAAGAGAAAGAATCTAGAGGGATTGTTGCAAAACTCATGTTAGTGTCAATGAGCTCGGGATGGACCAACTCAAGAGGTAGAGGCAAGGTAATAATCATATTAAAATTCAACCATGGCTTTGCCTTACGAGACATGTAGGAGTATCCTAGCCCAGTGTTATGATGTTTGAACTTAGGTTCAAGAGGAACTCTAATACCTTCCTTGTTAGGACCACAACCTCTACCACCATAGCCGCATTTTGAAACTACATTATATCCTGATCCGTAGATCGATTGAAGATCTTTAGAACTTGGGGGATCGGTGTGAAG
The DNA here is from genome assembly GCA_018584345.1 of Thuja plicata. Taxonomy (NCBI): domain Eukaryota; kingdom Viridiplantae; phylum Streptophyta; class Pinopsida; order Cupressales; family Cupressaceae; genus Thuja; species Thuja plicata. The sequence continues at coordinate 497,322 of MU224121.1, forward strand.
AGATGATCAATGTGATATGTGCCACCAAGCTTTATAGAAGTATAATACTATTTTTTAGCTGGAACAAAGGAGGTCTTTGGGATTTTCAAGTTGACCGGATCAACTTTGTATTCTCCACATGAGAGTCAGTGAAATCCAAAATTCCTCAATTGTCGCCTGCACATGCGTCGATCTCTGTTAAAGAGGGGACTTTAGTTGATTCAATGGAAACATGTTTTGTTTCTTCTACCTTGAGTGAATCCACCTTAGGTGGATTAGCTTTTGGAGGATCTTCCTGTTAGCATAATTGATGCAGTGATGGTGAGTATTGCATTGATGAAGTTTGGTACAGATTTGATGACAGGTGAATCAGTTATTTGGTTGTCATTGATGTCAACTAATTGACTTAGTGTTTTGAGTATGTTGCCAGATATTTTGTAAGTGAATCATGAGTTGCAGTATGTTTCTGAAGTTTCTTTTCTAATGAAAGATTATATCATATGTTGTGATGTTAACTTTGTCATCGCGACTCTTGATATGAAATATTGAGTTGGTTATGTTTGATTGTACTCAAACCGCGTAACTGCTAGAAAAGTCAGCGACAGATAGTAAGAGATTTGAATGTTATATCAAATCAGTAAAGTATTTGGTGGACCGGTCATAGGAAATGATTGTCAACAATGTCAAGATGTTATGTTTGTAAGCGCGACTCATAATGTTGATCGGTACAACAAGTTTATTTGACTGGAAGTGGTGTTAACAAAATGAACATGTAAACTAGTTAGAGTTCTTGAACAAGCTATGAAGATTTGTGGATTGGTGAAGGAATTCGAAGTGGCAATAGGATCGGTGATGATTTTAGTGAAGGGGAAAGTTAGTTTCGCGATTTGTAGGACTTACTTGACATCACATTGATTGAGGTATGTGTTTGAGGAGGAATCTTTGAGAAGTTTCTTTTGGTCAAACGAGTTTTTGAAAATGGCTCAACTACCAAGGTAAAATCTAATGTGTAATCCGACATGGTTAGAAGAAAACATTTTATGAGTGACTAGATACACTGTATCTTACCTAAGATGATCTGGATTGTTCATATCTCAGATCTAGGGTTTGTTTTAAGTCAGTGGAATCAAATCTATATAGTGAAAAAGTTGTAGAAAGAGAGAAGAGAACTGATTGCGAATCACAGAAGGATTTGGTGATAGCACAAGTAAAGGAATCAAGTGCAATCAAGCTGTGGAAGACTATACAGTATGAAGATGAATTTCAAAGCTTAAAAGGATCTGATTATGCAGAGGTAGTGCAGTTTTCATAGATCATTTTATTTGTTGCTTTCTAATCTTTGTAATAGTGAAATCCCTTAACAGGGTGGATGCTAACAGATCTTTATTGTAATTCCTTTAACAAGGTGACACATTAGCTTGTGTTTTAAGTCCTCTAACAAGGCTCCTCCTATTAGGGCAAAGATCCTAACAGATTCAAATGGAAATCCCTTAACCGGGTAGCACCTAACAATGTTTTGTAATCCTTTAACAAGGTAAGCTCCCAATAGGACGTATTCCAGAAAAGTACAGATTTTGTGGGTATCATCTCACACCTTGGTTTTTTCCCATTTGGGTTTCCACAAGATAAATATGGTGTTTATTATTGTGGATGTATGCATTGAAAGTCTTACTTATATTAGTTGATATTGAATGTTTGTGTGCATGAACTTTAAAGAATTTGAATTAGGTGAATTTGTGGATTACTAATTCACACCCCCCCCCTCTCAGTTATTAGACCTGTATTAGCAATTAGTTTCAGAGCCTTGGTTCCTTGAATATGGAATCTTAACAACTTAGGGAAAAGATCTGAAGATGTATAAGAAGGAAGCACCTAAGTTCTCTAAGGAAAATTTTCCTACATGGGTAAGCAGGATGAAGCTGCATCTGTCTGGTATTAGAGAGCAAGCATCATCACACAACAAAGTATGTTCAACCTTCTGGCATCCTAACTAATGATCAAATAAAGAGAAAGCTGGAACATAACTCTGTAATGATAGAAATTGCAAGTGCTATGTCTGATGTTGAGTTTGTAGATATCAAGGAAATGGATAATTCTAAAGATATGTGGTATAACTTGGTAACAATCCATGGCAGCGATGTTCATGTTGAGAAAGCAAAGGTAGACAGTCTCAGAGGAAAGTATGATGAAATGAGAATGTAGGAGGGACAGAACATTGCTCAATACAACAATAGGCTAAAGGAAGTTGTTTCTGCTATCATAGGAGCTAGTGGTCAACTTGAAAAAGATGACGTGGTAAGTAAAATCTTGAGAACTTTTCTACCACAGTATGCTATTAGAATCTCTGCTATACAAGAACTGAGATCTATCACTCCTACAAATGTGACTCTAGATTCTTTGGTTGGAAAGCTTACTGCTTTTGAGTTAATTAACTTTGATAACAGTGTGCCTAGAATAGAATCTACATTCAAACTTCCCTAACCATTGGTTAATCGAAGAAAGGAAAGGAAGTCTCTAACTATTCTGAGGGAAATCATTACTATGATTCTATCTTGTATGGGAAAGAGAACAAGAAGAGTTGGAAGCACTTCTAGCAAGGATATTACCTAGAGGAAAAGGAAAGTAAAATGATAAACTTCCCTTAAAATGATTTTCATGTAATAAAATTGGTCATATTGCATCTAGGTGTCCTGACAATGATAGGAAGGAAAAGTTCAATAAATTCAGGAGCTTCAAAGACAAGAGCAAGAAGGCATGTTATGTAGCAAAAGATGGAGTGATTGATGAAGAATCAGATGAAGAGATAGTTTTTGTTGCAGTCAAAGAAAAACCCTCAACCCGTGTAGATTGAGATAGTGAGGAGAAAACATTGATTTCAAGCATGAATTACAATGGTGACTAGATAATAGACAATGGGTGTACACATCACATGACCAGTGACAAAAGAAAATTTATTTCAATGGAAGAGTGTGATGGAGGCGCATTCAGATTTGGCAATGGTTCTCTTTGTGTGGTAGGAGGTAAAGGTTCAACAGCACTTAATGATAACACTAATTGTGATGATGTTTATTGGGCTAACGGATTAAAGTATAACTTGTTAAGTGTTGCTCAGTTGAATAACAAAGGTTTGAGATTGGAATTCAGTAATGGTGTTTGCAAGATCTTAGGAACATCTGGAGATTTGATTGCTACTGGTAAACAGACTATAGGTAACCTATTCTGATTGAACTCTACTAATAAACATTTCTTGTTTGCTAAAGTTGAAAATTGTTGGCTATGACATAAAATATTTTGTCATGTTAATGTTGATAATCTGGTGAAGGCCAGTAAGCAAAAATGTGTTAGAGGTTTGCCTACTTTAGCTAAGCTAAAAAATATTATGTGTAAGGAGTCTCAGTTGGGAAAGCTAATTAGCTCTTATTTTATTAGTAAAGTCTATTCATCTTAGAACATTCTTGACCTTGTGCACACTGCCTTGTGTGGACTGATGAGAACAAAGAGCTACTATGGAGATAAGTACTTTATCTTATTTGTTGATGATTACTCAAGAATGATGTTTGTTATGTTTTTGAAGAATAAATATGATGTGTTCTACATGTTTAAGGTGTATAAAACAAGACTTGAAAAAGAAACAGGTAAATCACTTGAGTGTCTCAGATTTGATAGAGAAGGTGAGTTTACTTCACATGAGTTCATAACATTTTGTGAAAACATAGAATCAAGAGACAAATGTCAGCACCGAGAACACCCTAACAAAATCAAATTGCAGAGAGAAGGAACATATCCATAGTTGATTGTGCAAGAACACTTTTGATACAGAAGGGAGTGGCTCAAACTTTTTGGAGAGAAGTTGTAAGTACGTTTGTTTATACTTTGAATCGGGTACAACTTAAGAAAGGTACAAACAAAACACCTTATGAGATATATTATAGTCATATTCCTAGTGTCAATTACTTTAAAATTTTTGGAAGCAAATGTTACATAAAGAAGGATGATCAAAATGGTAAATTTGATTCTAAGAGTGATGAAGGGATATTTCTTGGCTACTCTACTAGAAGTAAAGCTTATAAATGTTTGAACAAGCATACTAAGAAGATGATTGAAAGTGCCAATGTTAGAATTGACGAATTTTTTGAGAAAAATGAGGAAGATAGAAAGAAGGAACCGAAAGATTATGACATGTTCGTTTATGTTCAACCGGTGGAGCCAGATACAGTGCCACAGGTAATTGAAGTGATGAATTATGCACAACTTTTGAATAATGATGAAGGTAACCAAAGGACAAAACTAGTACTCTCAAGGTATGTGAAATTTAATCATACACAAAATCAGATTATTGGAGATAAAAATGTTGGAGTGATGATAGGAAGCAAGGTAAGGGAAAGCACTTGTCTTCTATCTGAATTAGAACCTAAAACTATTAAAGATGCTTTGGGAAATGATGATTGGGTTATGGCTATGAAAGAAGAGCTAGATCACATAGAGAAGAATAGTATGTGGACTTTAGTACCCAGACCTACTGACAAGAATGTTATAGGTACTAAATGGATTTTCAGGAATAAGTTGAATGAGAAAGGAGAAGTGATCAGAAACAAGGCGAGGATAGTTTGCAAAGGTTATGCATAAGAAGATGGACTAGACTATGGTGAAACCTTTGCACCTATTGCTAGACTTGAAGGTGTATGGATAATTTTCACATATGTTGCTTATAAAGGATTTAAGGTATATCAAATGGATGTAAAATCTACTTTTCTGAATGGTGTGTTAGAAGAAAAAGTATACATTGAACAACTTGAAGGGTTAGCAATTGAAAAAGGTAAAGACATGGTAGGTAAATTGCATAAAGCATTGTATGAATTGAAGCAAGCTCCAAGAGCATGGTATGAAAGGTTGCATGCATATCTTATTCAGATTGGTTTCTTAAGAACTAGTGACAATAGAAATGTATATCTAAAATCTGAATGTGAAGACATAACATTGATTGCTGAAATTTTTGTCGATGACATAATATTTGGTGGAAATGACGCATTGAGCAGTTCATTTGAAGAAGAAATGAGGAAGGAATTTGAAATGTCTATGATACGAGAAATCAAGTTCTTTATTGGACTTCAAGTACAACAGATAAAGAAAGGAATATACATAAGTCAATCCAAGCATGTGAAGGAAATTCTGAAAACTTTTGGCATGGAAGACTCAAAACCAGTGCAAACACCTATAGTCACAGGAAGCAAATTATCTAAGGAGGATGAATCACAAGAGGTAAATGAAACTCCATATAGATCCATGATCAATAAATTGTAGTATGTTGTGCACAATAGACCGGATATTGCACATGTTGATATTGTTGCAATGTTTTCATCAAACCCAAAGGACTCACATTTGGTTACAGTAAAGAGGATCTTCAGATATCTCAAAGGAACTGAAGATTATGGTTTATGGTATGGTAAGGATGGAGATTTTTCTTTGAATGTGTTTACTGATGCAGATTGGGCAGGAAACGTTGATGATAGGAAGAGCGCAAGTGGTGGAGCATTCTTTCTTGGTGAAAGATTAGTCTCCTGGACTAGTAAAAAGAAGAATTGTATTTCTCAATCTACTACATAGGCATAGTATGTTGTTGTTGCTCTTAATTGTCAACAAGTAGTATGGATAAAATAGATTCTTGAGGGAGTTCATGAGGTCACAAAATCAATTGTTATCTATTGCGATAAAACTAGTGCAATAAATATTTCCAAGGATCCAGTGATGCACTCGAAGACCAAGCATATTGCAATAAAATATCATTTTTTAAGAGAGAAGGTACAAGAGAAGGAGGTAAGGCTTGACTATGTGCCTACTAAAGAACAACTTGATATATTCACCAAGCCATTACCAAAGGATACCTTTGAGTATCTTAGAGGTAGATTAGGGGTCATTCCTTTATCCGAAGTTAATTAGAGGATGACGTTGATTGCATCTGTTTATATGTGTTTATCAGAATATCACGTGTGAATCGATGTAGTGGTGGACTACTCCATGAGGGAGAAGTCTTAAGTATGATGTTGTAATAATGTGATGAGCAGAGAACATGCAAGGATAAATCAAGTGTAAAAAGAGATGATGGAATGATTTGACAACTTTGACATTGTTGTCAAAGGGGGAGAATATGTATTTACTACAAGGGAAGAATATGTATGCAAGCAAGAGAACATATAGGATGAAGATGAAAGGGGGAGTATATGGAGATGGTGAATCAATATGACAAAGGAGTAGATGTATGATCAGAGGTAAAGACAGAAGTGGAAACATTTTGCAGAAGTCAGTAAGAAGATTGGTATATCAGAAAATGAGAAGATAAGAGTGTTGTCATCAAGAGAGTCATAGTGTATCTAAAAGACATGGTGTTTCCATCAATGCCAGAGGGGGAGATTGTTAGCATAACTGATACAGTGATGTTGAGAATTGCATTGATGAAGTTTGGTACAAATTTGATAACAGGTGAATCAGTTATTTAGTTGTCATTAATGTCAACAAATTGACTTAGTGTTTTCAGTATGTTACCAGATATTGTGTAAGTGAATCATGAGTTGCAGCATGTTTCTGAAGTTGCTATTCTAACGAAAGATTATATCATATTTTGTGATGTTAACTTTGCCATCGCGATTCTTGATATAAAGAATTGAGTTGGTTATGTTTGATTGAACTCAAACCGGGTAACTGCTAGAAGAGTCAGTGACAGACAGTAAATGATTTGGATGTTATCTCAAATTGGTAAAGTATTTGGTGGAGCGGTCATAGGATATGATTGTCAATAATGTCAAGAGATTATGTTTGCAAGCGCGACTCATAATGTTGATCGGTACAACTAGTTTATTTGACTAGAAGCGGTGTTAACATAATGAATAGGTAAACAAGTCAGAGTTCTTGAATATGCTATGAAGATTTGTGGATTGATGAAGGAATTCAAAGTGGCAATAGGATCGGTGATGATTTTAGTGAAGGGGAAAGTTAGTTCCGTGATTTGTCAGACTTACTTGATATCACATTGATCGAGGTATGCGTTTGAGGAGGATTCTTCAAGAAGCTTCTTTTGGTCAAACGAATTTTTGAAAATGGCTCAACTACCAAGGTAAAATCTAATGTGTAAGCCGACGCGGTCAGAGGAAAACATTTTATGAGTGACTAAATACATTGTATCTTACCTAAGATGATCTGGATCGTTCATATCTCGGATCTAGGGTTTGTTTTAAGTCGGTGGAAGTAAATCTATATAGTGAAAAAGTTGCAGAAAGAGAGAAGAGAGCTAATTGCGAATTGCAGAAGGATTTGGTGATGGAACAAGTAAATGAATCAAGTGTAATCAAGCTGTGGAAGAGTATATAGTATGAAGATGACTTTCAGAACTTAAAAGGATTTGATTATGCAAAGGTAGTGCAATTTTCATTGAATCATTTTATTTGTTGCTTTCTAATCATTGTAACAGTGAAATCTCTTAACAGGGTGGATCCTAACATATCTTTATTGTAAATCCTCTAACAAGGTGACACATTAGCTTGTGTTTTAAGTCCTCTAACAAGGTTGCTCCTAACAGAGAAAAGATCCTGACAGATCTAAAGGGAAATCCCTTAGCTGGGTAGCACCTAACAGTGTTTTGTAAACTTTTAATAGGGTAAGCTCCTAACAAGGCGTATTCCATAAGAGTACAGATTTTGTGGGTATCATCTCACACTGTGGTTTTTTCCCATTTGGGTTTCCACGAGATAAATATGGTGTTTACATTGTTTGGTTGATTACTTGTGGATGTATGCATTGAAAGTCTTACTTATATTAGTTGTTATTGAATGTTTTGGTGCATGAAGTTTAAAGAAGTTGAATTAGGTAAATTTGTTGATTACTGATTCACCCCTCCTCTCTCAGTAATCAAACTTGTATTAACACTTCCTTGGGAGGATTAAGTGTTTTCCTTTTGGACATATTTCCCTTGGAGATTCCCATTGGGTGGGGTCAAGGAGGAAGGTGTCACTATGCTAGATGACATCATTGGCATATAATTCTTGAATGTGGGAGCAATCGAGGTCTACCCCACAACTTCCATTTGGCATAAATACATGGCATCGGGATCAACCTTGATTGTGATGACTTGATTATTAGCCACAAACTTAAGTAATCCATGTAGGGTAGATGATACTGCTCGTAAGGCATGAAGCCAACGTCTCCCCAACAATAGATTGTAAGGCAAGGGTCCTTGCATGACATACACCAAGGTAGGTAGGGTAACAAGTCTGACCTTCAGGGGCAATATAACAGTACCCACAACAATCTTCCCAGTATTATCAAATCCTCGAATGAATAGAGAAGATGAAACTAGCGAGTTCTTATCTACCTTGATCTTCGGTAATAAGTCTAAACCACATACATTGAGTGTTGAACTAGTATCAAAGAGGGTTCACCTTATATCCACACCATTAACAAAAACTATGATCATCAAAGTGTTGTCCTCAATTTTGCATTCCCCAAAATTGGGGCAACCCTACGCAATTCTCAATTGATTGCTAGAAGTTTTTCTCTAAGCGTGTCGATGTTATAGAAGGGATAATGTTCGATGGAATCAATCATCCCTTGATTTTAATCGTTCTGTTCTCCTGACTAAACATCAAGTTCTTTCTTGTTTTTCTTCTTTTCGTTTTGCGTCTTGTTTTCTGGTTTGAGTGGCGTCTTGGGTTTTTCAGTAGTGCTGCAAGTAGTTTTCTGTGTTCTTCCAAAATCGCTGTAAGAAGGATCTTTTCTGGTCGGTCGCTTGAAGTATAAACTTATTTTGTATAAGTAATAGATTTTAAATTCTATTTTAAAACTTTGCGCCATTCTGCGGAGTTTTAC
>MU224121.1:533347-544684 GCA_018584345.1 Thuja plicata
ACACTCCAAAAGGCATAGTTGTTTCCATCGAAAAGAGGTGCACGATTTGTAGCAAGACCTTCTAAGGCACTCATGATGGGCACAAGGATCGAACTCTCAAGCTTTTAAGCACTGGAAGAGAGTGACCGGCTCTGATACCAATTGAAAAACAAGAAATGCTGAGAGGGGGAGGGGGTGAATCAGTATTTCAAAACTTTAACCAGATGAACAAATAAGCACATTCAAGGAGACAAGACACAGAAGATTTTTCTCACGTGGAAAACCCAAACAGGGTAAAAAACCACGGCTTCACTAATTAATGGGGCTTCAACCCTTTTACACAAAGAGCTACAACTCTTCAAGCTTCAACCTAATCCAGAAGGCTACAACCTTCCCTTCGAGAGGTTATGGTAAGACTGAAACCAACGTTCGTTCTATGTCTTCACTAAAACATGAAGACCCAGTAATTTCAGACTATCTTAACTTAATCTCACATTCATGAACTGTTCTTGATTAGCATCAATTCTGTATATGCAAACATAATCACTGATTAACACTTGCTCCATCAAATATATGCTGCTGCAGGAGAATATCCTTTAGATGTACGTGAACTGGCAGTTGCATCCATTTCTGAGATTTTACGTAGACTAATGAAATACACCAATTCCAGTCCATATTTTTTCATTCCAAGCTCCCCCACACGTTTTTACGCTTTTTATTGTACATGTTTTTAACCGCTACTCTACACAGTTATTGTTCCACATAACACCCCCATCAAATTTACTACTCACCCTGTGGATGCGTTTTGCATCCACTCACACATTCTATTTTCAGCTCCACCGACTTTTTTGCTGAGCAGACTGTATACAGGACAGCATTAAAAATGCGACAATGCCAAAAAAACGTTCTTTTCTTGTCTTTTTTAGAGTGTTTAATGATATCGTGGATTTGTAACTGCTCATGACAAAAACGCTAAATACATTATTCCTTGTTCTGCCGCTTTATCAGAACAGAGAGTCTCTTTGGCTCGAGCACATGGTCCATTTTGCACACGACACCTCTCATCCTTTTACCGCTCCGTGCTTTAGTGGAGATACCGACACAGTAATCTTCAATTTTTAAATTTCTCATGATATCTGTCTATTTTAATTCGCTGTGTTATTGTCGACTGCTTATTCGAAACTGCTCACAGTCTCCATGACTTTTTTGCAGCCACGTCACACAGCACACCTGTTGTAACCGCCTCTGCAGAACTAAACAGACTGCCCGCATATATTTTTTGCGAGAGAAGAGATAGACTAGGACGACACGTGCAGTTAAAGGAAGACATTCGACAATCCAGAGAATGCGTGTTCATATTTGAGAAGATGCATTGTAACGGCTCTGTTTTTTTTCAGTGAGCAACAGTGTATCACAAGATTCATTTGCGAAACAAGGACTGGTGTAAGATGGACACCCGTGCACTTGCAAAGTGAGAGGTCCATATACACGAGGCATCAATGACATCAATGACGGAATTTTAACACATTGCCCTCGGACATTTTCCCTCAGGTGACTTCCATCGTTCGGTACATCACACAAGACTTGTACTTGGCATATGCAGTAATAAAGGGTTACAAACTTGCCCATGCACAAGAGGGTGATAATTTGTCTAGAAAAAAGAAACAACTTATAGATGGTATAAAGGCAAGCACATTGTATTGGCATCATATATCTCACCAAATTTATTTTTAAGGTGCCTATCCTGATGAGAGAATAATTCTCCCTAGCGGAAAGAGCACAAACAAGTTTCCATATATAGATGAACCATTAAAGGTGAATCAAAAGACAGAGGGGAAGTGGGGTAAATAAAAAGAGAAAAAATCAAAAGACAATAAGGGCATTGAAACTTGGAGTAATGTGGAGGAGGATGTTAAATATAGGAAGTCTACACTAGAGAGTAATATATTGAAGAAAAAGGAAAGAGAAAGGGGAAAGCAAATGCAATGTCAGATAAAGCAAACAACCCAAGCTATATAAAACTTTGGAGGGTTATTCTGTGATCAGGTGCTGAAAAATTCAATATAAAGACTTCTATATCTCTCTTGCATGATTAATCAAACAAGGAGCCAATCATGGTAGACAGCTAATCATCAACCTCAAAAATGTATGCACCTACAAACCATGAAAAGGAGGCTAAGGAATAAATAGTATTGAAGATGATATAGGATCATAAGCACTTCCATGTGAGCAAAAAAGAGACCTGATGCAAAAATGGTGGGCATAGCTTTTTAAGTATAAAGACCAATAAGGAGAGTTCTATAGCAGACCAAGTTAGGGTTGTTGGTTGCCATTGCACCAAAAGATCGACATGTTAATGCCCGATACAACCACTTGACAAATAGAACAAGGGAGGCGGTTAAGCTACGTTGCGAACCCAAACACTGCGTTGCACAAGGAGACCAAGGGCGCACACCTTGCAACAATCCTCCCCCCAGTGCAAGCACAGGGTTCGAACCCATGACCTAGGCTCTGATACCAAATTGTTGGTTGTCGTTGCACCAAAAGATCGACTTGTTAATGCTCGATACAACCACTTGACTTTTAGAACACAAGAGGCAGTTAAGCCGTGTCGTGAACCCAAGTGCTGCGCTACACAACACAAGGAGACCAAGGGCGCACACCTTGCAAGAAGGGTCCTATGCTTAAGAAGACCCAAGCTTAAAAGGATAGAGAAGACATTATCACTATTAGTATTTTATTATGAATGTTTGCATTCTAAAGTATTGTACATTATGTAGTTTAAAACAAAGCCATTGTTTCACACATTAATTACTTATATAATGTATAATATAGTGAATTAAAAGTTATATACCTACAAGAAATTGAATACTCAAGGGTTAGTCATTCACAATAATTTTGTTTGTTCTGGTTATACAAGAACTTTCAAGTCTTTAACAGGCGCCCATTCAAAATTGAAGTCATGATCATGGCATGGATCATTGCAGAAGAACGTCCCTGGTGCAGGAATCAAACCCCAGATTACTAACCACCTTGTACTCTATATCTCACTGATTACAGCAATAAAATATCATTACATTTTATAATGTGATTGTGACTGTGCTGAATATTTTCTTGTTTATTGAGTGTTCCATTAAACTTGAACTCAGGAGAAGAATCTGCCATAACAGACCTCAGGTTATTCTTCTCAGTAGCTAAGCCTCAGTCGTGGCTGTTTATATATTAAATTGCTGTATTTCTTCAATTCCTGAAAATATAATGTTATATTATCCATGACAACAAATGACATAACTCAAAGGGAAGAAGGCTTCCCTCTGAGGATTATCAGTACTTCCGACTACACAATGAAGGTAAACAGGTGAGCTTTGTTTTACAGAAGATGGAACCCCAAACGCATTCATACAAGAGAAGATTTGACTAGAATATAAACAAAAATTAGAGTTTTCAGGAATTTCTCTTTGATATAAAGAAAATTTTAATGTTTTATTTTCTTCAATATAATTTACAGAATACTTTCTTCAGATAAACCAATCAATAAATCAAGAAAGCGAATCAAGCGATTTTCACAATTAATCTGAACAAAGACAATAAATACCTTCAACTGAAAGCTAAGAAATTGCATTCATAGCTATGAAACAAGAGCTTTGTGGGTACTTACGTGCATAATTTCCTTTCAACAATATGGTATAAACGCCCTGGAACATAGAGACGTCGAGGATCTCTCAACAGCTTATCCTCTGGAGTTAAAGTGTCTCCCACACAACTGCAGCATAACAAGCATGGCAAGCTGTCGCACAATAAACTCAAGTCACCACCTGGCTGACAAGAAACCTTAAACTTAGCCTGATTAACTCACTCAACCGAGGCCTCGTTACTGAATTGAATTTAAATTTAAAAGGAATATTTTGTTCATTCAAATGTGTCTATCAGTAAGCAAATATATTGTGGACATTATTAAGTGATCAAGTTCATTTGGTAATGTTATGGACTGCATTGAAGATTATGATTAATTGAATGTTGCAACAGGATAAGTCCAATATTTTTAAACCTCTTCTACACATTTAAAGCAAGAAAAAATAAGTTTCTTTGATCATCAAAAAAGGAATGCTTAGTTAATTGTTTATATGATGATTGTTAGATACATGAACATTATTTGTAAAGTATTTTTGATACTGCATCAGTGTAGGCATTGTGAAACTAGTAGTATTGACAACCCTACTCACAGGTACATAGTACTGAGTTAATAATTTGTAAATGGCTCCAGTTTTGTTCTAGTATCCATGGCAAAGTGATCATGCCTGAGAGGATACTTGTGTTGCAGATCCAAAAACAGGTCTTTGATGGCAACAAAATTTGAATGTTATTGCATATTTGGATTCCTCTTGAAAAACTATGCAATTTCAAAAAAAACACATCATATCATTTCAAGTGTGGGTGCAAAAGTTACGGATCCCAGAAGAACAAGGGTGAAATCTGTTAGAAAGTGGCAGTTTTGAAACCTTCAAAGTAATTTTGAAAGCACACCTTGCTTGAAAGAGGCAGTTTCACTCTATGGCCAGGAAGAGTTCCACGGCATTCCAAACTCTTGCTTTTTTTAAATTAATAAATTTTGGAATATTGTTCGATCTTGTGAAGCATAAATACACCATTGTGTAAGCATCAATTTGGGCATTTGAATTAGTTCATAAAGGGAATTGAATGAAATGCATAGGAATTCATTGTTCCAAACTTTCAAGTGAACAATTTGCCATTGTTAGCTCACTTGACTTATAAGAGAGCTGTGTTAAAGGTCTTAGGGACTGAAACCACTGATATTCAGGCTAGTTGCATGCCCAAGAGGCCTACAACTGTATTTTCCATTGCAGGTGTGGGATTTGAGAGAGTTGCAGCTCACATTTTGCTGAAGTTTTCTCCTACAGGTGGGTTTCTCCAAGGAACATCTTGTTTCTTCTCACTTATGCGTGGAGTTTTCTCCCATTTACATTCCTAAGGTTCAATTTGCAAATTGGCAGGTTCGCAACATGTCATTATTTCATTAAATCTGTTGTTGATTAACTATAGCATGGAATATCCATCTTAAATTACAAATCAAGTGATATCAGAGCAATTTTTTTCCTTTGTGGAAATTGTTGTGAATGTTTTGCAAGTTCATTCCGCTACTAGATTGTGTAGAAGAGGTATTTTACATTATCAATGAAACATTAAATCCCATAGGTAGAGAAGAGTATCTAGTTATTGAAGCAAGATTCTCTAAGATTGAAGCTGACATTGCAAGCCTTTCTCAATCAATGGAATCTATGAGAAGTCTAAGGGAGATGCTATTAGACATGTTTTGCTCCATCGAAGATACCAGGGGCAAAGGCAAAGCCTACTCCAAGGAAAAAGAGGAATCCACTAATGGTCAGAACAATCTTCCAAGCTAATATCTATTCAAAATAAAGGCTAATATTGAGGTTTTTCTATTCAAAGGAGATGTGGACGCAAAGAATATTGACCATTGATTGGTTCAATTGGAGTATACTTTAGCATTCATTCTCTTGATTTGAAATAAAAGATTTATTTTGGTAGGTTAAGATAATGCTTGGACGTGAGTTGGGAGCATCTTGTCGTCTATGGCTTTGAGAAAACAAGCTCCAATTAGTTCAAATAAACTTATGAAATTGATTAAGAAACTATTTTATTGTATTTGTCATAGAGAGGTGTTGATGTGAGTTTTGTTCCACTACAACATACAAAATCAAACATCCAATATTATCACAAAGGGACTTGTGTTGTTCATTCAATGAATATCAACTACTTTTACTTCTTCAATCATTTCCAACCAAATAACTTGCAAGGAAAGAAAAGCTATCTAACTCTAAGAATGTAGGATAATGTTGATGATGGGGTGAGCCTCTAACCGATCCTTGCTTCGCCATGTCAACTAGCTATAGAAGGGTGCTAGCTTCTAAGGATGCAGGTTTGAATTTCACATTGTCAATATTCATCCAAATACCCTATGAAGGCGCACTCTAAATGAACATCTCCAATAGAAGTTAAACACTTGCAATTTAGGCCCAGACTAACCTTACACCTTTACTTACAATCAGCAAGTAACAAAAGGTATGGACACTAGCTTCACCATTAATCACCATTCAACAACATCTTCCATCCAATCCACTCCTACTTCTACTTAACATAAAATGAAATCCTAAAAGAGGAATTGAAGAAACCATGCAACACTCCAAAGCAACATTAAGTAATCCACCATGAAGACCAACAATGAATCATCAATTACTTTGATAGCATTATGACAACAATTTCATCGAGTCTCCTACTCTAATCTAATCTCCTAAGCTTATATATTCTGATTACGTAAAAACAAGTTTTACAAGGACCCGGAACCTATAACAAGAGTTTTACAAATATTCAACCAAGTTCAGCTGAAACTGTGCCGCAACACCCAGAAAGGAAAGCAAAAAAGCCTAGCAGGCAAACAGCCTTACAAAAAGCCCCAAAAAACTAAAAACACCAGCAGGGACAGCAAAAAGATAGGACCAAAAAACAGGACAGCTACATTAAGCTCCTAAGCTTATATGTTACAAATGAGAATGCCTTGGCCTTTTATAGATGTTCAATTACAATGAAGGGCCAAGATTTATCCCTACATTAGGGTTGCCAAACTGTCAACCAATTACATGAAGGCACCACCCTCTGGGCCAATAAGAAAATTAGAAAAATTTTGAGAGCCAATGAGAAAAGTGTACACTTGGGGTGATATGATTGAATGTGCTTGTTACTGGAATTTTCGGATTGGTAGAAGACAACTAGGTGCCACCTCATCATCCTTATCCTATAGACTTGACAATCTTTTGGTGAAGGAAAAATATCTCTTGATACTCAACATTCCCAAGCCTTCAATAGTGATGGCATATTCCCAAATTGCTTCATCTTTTCAAATCTTCTTCATCTTTTCCTGGAAATTTTCTGTTTGCTTGACTTGAACTTGCATCTTGAACTGGTAAATTTGATGTATCTTTTGATTCTTCTTGAAGTGATGAAATCCTCCATGTAGCTGGGTCCCTCAAGGTAAACTTGGTCTTCAAATTTGCTTTGATCTCGATCTTGGATCTCATTCTCATTTGAAGTCTTCAAGCTTGAGCTTGCCATTGCCTTTCGCTCTCCAAGCCTTCTGTCTTTTCACCTTTCCAAAATCAAAAGGAAATTGTATTAAGCTTATAAAATGATGAGTACAAATGGAATGAAAGAAAATCTTAAAATGCTCATGAAATAGAATTTACATCAGGATAAAGAGACATAATGGATTTCTCATGAACACTTTCAAGTTTAAAACCAAACTTCCTTATCCTCCTGCAAGTCCTAAGCCCTGATTTTATTGGTGAAACGCCTACATTCCTGCAACTCGAGGCGAATAAATGCTAAAATCAGGAAAAGAATACCTAAGTTTTCAATATAGCGTGCCCAGATTTTACTTCTTTTACCACCTTTAACCCCCAAAACTTGAGAGAAATCTGCCCAAATTCGCCCAGAACTATTGCTCCTCAAGAAACTTTATTTTCCTTGTGTTGATCTGCTGCTTGTGATCTTAATCTACCCTCTCTATGAGACAATTTGCTGCCCTCTTGAAGATTTTCACTGTCTAGAAGAGCAATTCACTCTTTTTTTAGCAGGGAGGAAATGCTTTGAGTTTGTGTTGAAATGATTTGAATCAACCCTCCTTATATAGGCAAGGTTGCACTTGAAGGGGCACGTTTTTCCATGTAGGGCCGACTTGGCCCTTTGACTCAATGAAAAAAACATATAAATTATTTAATCCGGCCCTCAAGGCTGACTAGCATTAAGGGACAATGATTTCTTTTCAAAAATGTTTAATCTCCCTCCTATAGGTCGCTGCTCATCAGAATTTAAATGAATTCTTGCCTAGGGTTGATTTCCACCTTGCTTGAGGATTTTATCCTCGGGGAGGGCGGAATTCCACTCTTCCCAAGGATTCCCACTTGTCTTCATGATTTTGCCTTTTCAACTTCAAATTCACTCACTTGACTCTGCACTTTTCAATTCAGATTAGAAGGAAAATTGTTTCTTGGGTGTCAAAGGCTGCCATATCTTCATTTAGGTGAAGATTCTTGTCTTTTTGAGGTGAAGATTCTTGTCTTTTTTATCACAGCTTCAATCTGATTTCAATCCTTGACAAACTCGTTGATTCCTCATGATTTTCATGTTTTGCTCTTGAAGTATAGGCTTAGTTCATGTCTTTACAACTCTCATGATGGGGCGGAATTTTGATAGTCTTGAGGATTTTATCCTCGTGGAGGGTGGAATTCTACCCTTCTTGAGGATTTTCTTCATTTTACTTCCATGTTTAAAGTTGTTCCCCCACCAAGCTTAGTTATTTTCAAATCAGATTGCCCTCTAACTTGAACATTTTGCCTTAAATAAAATAAATAAATAAGGTGCAAAGACAATCAACTCAAAGGGGAGCTTATGGTAGATGAGGATTTGTCCTCATAGGCAGTGGAATTCCCACTATCTCGAGAATTTTGCACCTTCAAACTCTTCAAATCGCTGATATCCACCTTCATGACCTTCGCCCATTCTTAGCCTCATTGTTCATTTCATAACTATGCCCACCATTTCGGGGATAGGAGGGGTTTTGTCTCAAGTTCATTGTTATAGATCATGAAAGGGTTTGAATCCTTTGGGGTGGTGGAATTCCGCCCTCCCCAAGGATTTTCTTCACTTGTCTTCAAGGCACCCTTAAAAAACTTCACCAAAACCCTACCAAGCTTCCTTCATTTCTTCTTGCTTTCCTCTTTTCACTCATAAGTTGGGGCATGGGTTGATGTTTGGCCTCTTCATGCTTGGGCGGAGATTCAAGGAGAGAAATTTATCCTTGGTGATGGTGGAATTCCACCATCTTCAAGGAATTTTCTTCAATACACTCCAAGCAGCCTCAAGTCATTTTATCAATCTCTAATATTGCTAACTCACCCCATGACCTACTTCCCACTCTTGACTTCATCTTCAATCAAATTTGCCTACCTCGAAGAGGGGCGGAATTTTGAAGTATGGGAGGATTTGAGGATTCCTCAAAGCATGGGGAAATCTACCAGCTTTGAGGAATCCCACTTTCTCAGGTTTAACATCCCACCTCAAACAAAATTCAACTCCACCAACTTGGTCCTGCACTTTCATTGCCTCATATATCCTCATTATGTCATTAGAGTATTAAACCACCTCTTGATTTGCCTCCCCTAAGATGGTGGAAATAAGAGGACCTTGAGGATGAAAATCTTGGGAGGTGGTGGAATTCCACTCTCCTCCAGGATTTTGCCTCAAAAATTTGATCCTCTCTTGGGCCTTCGAAAACCTTCTCAAGACTAAGGACCCAATGATCCCCAAGCCTCTCTACTTTCCTGACTTCAACAAACTCAAACTTGTTCCCTTCTATGACTTAGAGACCTGAATTGCTACTAGGTAAGACTCCTAAGACCATCTACTCTTACCGCTAAAGCAAAACGAGGGGGTCCCCATTTGCAATGGGGCGATGGTGTGAAAGCCTCACAACAAGAGGGTAAACCAAAAAATGTATGTAATGGCAAATTTTTTGAAACAAAATAGAGACAAAGTGTGCAAGAGTACACTAATGAATTTTGTAGAAAGGCTGTCCAAATGGGGAAAGATGTGCAACATGAGGAGCTCTTGATGAAGTACATTAAAAGGCTTCTTAGCCATTTTTGAAGTTCTATGTTGCTATCCAAACTGGTGGGCGTAGATTAAGCACATACACATGTTCACTATATTGAAGTAGATACTCCATCCTTTCCAAAGGCCAAGTGGAGTGAAATCCAACACGGAGAAGGAAAATTCCACAAGTACCAAGAAGAAATCTGCACAATGTAATCAATGACAACAATGGTCTTCTAAAATCCTCTCGTTGGAAGTTGCCAATGAAGTAAAACACTCATAGGCAAGTTTAAAAGGGAAATAAAAACTCTAATCTCTTCACTAAAAGTGAAAAGGGAAAGAGTTTAAAGAGAATAATGTCACTGCTAAGGTGGATTCTAGCATTTACTTGCACTATAAGGAAAGTCATTGGTGGCTCAAAAAACATTGTTTAGCATCAAAATTCAAGTAAAGAATGTTAAGATTGATCCGCTTTTCGATTCTTATTCTCAAGCTAACTTAATTTCTCAACATTTCATTGAAAAATTTGACCTAGAAACTTATCGACACCTGAAGCCTTATCATTTGGGTTGGATTGAATAAGGGACTTATTTCCTTGTGCATAAATACTGTAAAATGAAGATTGTTGTTCATTCCTAATTTGTTGATGAAGTGGTTGAAGATATTGTTCCTTCGGAAGGGAGTGGAGTTTTGTTTGGCAATCTCTACATATTTGACAATAACGTTTCATATTACCAAAGAACAAAAAGGAACCACTTAGTCAACGGTGGCAAGAGCTTCATGTTGTTTGCTTACATAAGCAAGAAGAAGCAATCTGCGATCTTGAATCTTCATGAAGGGAGGTTATTGAGTGCAAGCACCAAGATCATTCCCTTCGAGGAAATAACAAATGTTGATTGAGTTCCTTCATGTGTAATCTTTAAGCATTGGCAAATCATATAGATAGTTGGAGGCAAAGTTTTCTAGGTATTGGTTGCAATGATGCAAGGTGATATGGCAACCATATCATCTTTCAAGGGGAGCATAAAAAAGCTGCTTATTGGAGACGTGTGATTGTGAATGAATCTGGTTTTCTTCTAGACTCCATGGAAAAGTGATCACAGCTGAAAGGACAATTATGTTGCAGATCCAAAAATAGGTCTTTAACGATTGTTTCAATATTATTGCCTATTTGGAATCATCTTGAAAAAATTGCGTAATTTCAAAGAATGACACTTTGTTTTGGGTCCATATGCAAGAGTAATGGCTTCAAAAAGAAAGGTAAGAACTGTCAAAAATGGCAATTTCATGACTGTCAAGTGGTGGTGTTGAAAACCACCCTACTGGGAAAAGGCAATTTCGGTCTACAACAAGAAAACACCCCTATGGTGTTCCAGATTCTTAGTTTTTTTTAATTTAATCAACTTTTGGATTCTTGTCCATGCTTGTGATGTTAGAATAAAATTTAAATCAATATATAATATTACATCATTGTATGATTATTAACAATAAATATAAATCTTAGTTACCGATTCGGGTGCGGGTACCGATGCGGATGCGGGATGCGGGTGCGCGGATGCGGGAAATTTTTTTTTGGGGGGATGCGGATGCGTTTGGATGCGTTTTTATATATATGTATATATATTTTTAAAAATATATATATAAATAGTATAATACATTATATATGCAAAG
>MU224121.1:568369-602677 GCA_018584345.1 Thuja plicata
AGAAGCTAGAAGATCAAATTAAGTTGGCACCCCATGATCTTGGTCATACAAATTCAGAGGGAGTGTACCATGTCAAGATGGTGTATACTTTGTAAGCTCAGAATTCACCAAGACTATGAGACAATGCGAACAAATGCAATTCAGTGGAGAACAAACGGTCGATATTCTTACCAAACCCCTTGCTAGAAAAAAGATTGTGTACTTTTAGATAACCTTGGTATGTTGAGGAGTAAAAGCCTTAGCTGAAAAGAAGGTTTTAGCTTCAATGATCCATCATTTTGTATCTTAAATGATTCTTGTCTTTGATAGACAAGTCTAAGGTGGAGGTCACTCTCTGAGAAGAATCACTCTCTGGGATGAGCCATGGTGGATTCACTCTCTGAGAAGAATCAAGGTGGATGTCATATGTGTGACTTTATGGGATGTCATATGTGTGACTTTATGGGCCCATTTATTTTGTGTTATATTATGAAAGGTGACGATCTTTCATATGTGTTGGGTTACTATTGCTAGGTGACGACTTAGACAATAGCTTAACCTAGTGTCTGGTATGACTATGTATTGTAGTCACTAGTCCTGACACTGAATTTTTGGAGTTGTTAAATCCAGTTCCGAATTGGTCAGGGATTATAACATGTGAATCAAGATTAGACTACATTAAGTTCTTGTCCCGGAATGTGCCGGATATCTTGATTGTTATCGCTAAATCTAGTTCTGAATTGGTCGGGGATTGCGATAACTCTTCTATTAGGATGAGTACATTATATTAATGTCTCGAGCTGTGTCGGATATCTTGATATGAAGTTATGTTTTAGTTATCACTAAAATCCAGTTCCGAATAAGTCAAGGATTGTGATGACACCTGGTCAGATCCTCACTTGCTAAGAGGGAGTGTTAAGATATAGCTACGATCGGATATGGCAATATATATATATATATATATATTGCCATATCCGGTCGTAGCTATATCTTAACAATAGAGATATCAAATCATGGCATATCCATGAATATCAAACCACATAATATCCACCATGATAGTTCCAAATATTATGGCTTATCCATAGATATCAAGTCTCATGATATCTATCATAATGTCTATAAGTCATCAAGATATGTCCACGGATATCAAGTCACATGATATCCATCATGATACTAGGGTTACATAAGTATTCATCTTTGAAAAGTCGCCACCTTTCAAAAAATGTTCCCAGGGCCCATAAAGTCATGGAGTCACACACATGACAAACAAAGTTTACACATTAAACATCTTCGATAATATATGTACAAATGGATTAAACTTATTCTCAAAATTAAGTTACATTTCAACCATGCCAAGTTTATCTCGAAAGTGTGCAACTTTTGCCTTAGCTAGTGGTTTGGTGAGAATGTCTGCAGTCTGTTCATTTGTACTTACAAATTCCAATCGAATCACATTCATTTCTACCATGTCTCTAACATAGTGATAAGGAATCTCAATGTGTTTCGATCTGTCATGGAATACTGGATTCACTGAGAGTTTTATATAACTCTGGTTGTCACAATGTATAATGGTAGAATCCATACGTTTACCAAACAATCCCACAAGAAGTTTATGTAGCCATACTACTTTTCCTCCCATGGATGCTGCAATATACTCGGCTTCGGTAGAACTTTGTGCAACTGAGGATTGTTTCCTACTGATCCAGGAGATCATAGCTGATCCTAACCTGAAGCAACACCTTCATGTGCTCTTTTTGTCTACTACACAACCAGCCCAATCTGAATCAGTGTATCCATGAAGGTTTAGGTCTACATTGGTGTACTTGAGACCATACCTAATTGTGCCTCGAAGATATCTCAAAATATGCTTTGCTGCAACTAGATGTATTTGCTTTAGTTCACACATGAATTGACTTAGGGCATTTACAGAATAAAAAATATTTGGTCTTGTGTTAACCAAATACATCAAGGATCCAATTATCTGCCTGTATAAGGTGAGATCTGCATTTTCTGAGTCTATAGCAACTGCCTTCAATTTGTGCAAATTTGTTTCCATGGGTGTTGTCATGGGCTTGTACTCCATCATTCCAAACCTCTTTAGAATGTCTATAGTGTACTTTCCTTGATTTAGAATTATACCATCATCTTGCTGCCACACTTCTAAACCAAGGAAGTAATGTAAAGGTCCCAAATCCTTCATGTCAAACTCTGATGCAAGATCTTCCTTACATTTGATAATTAGGTGATCTTCCCCTGTGATTAACAAATCATCAACATAAAGGACAAGAATCAACATCTCACCATTAATTACCTTGTAGTATAAGTTTGGATCTGCATCATTCTTAGAGAAGTTTAAGCCCAGAAGGTATTTGTCTATCCTTTCATACCAGGCTAGGGGAGCCTTCTTAAGCCCATACAATGCCTTCTTCAATTTGCACACATGTGAATTGTTGTTATGTATAACGAACCCTTCAAGTTGTCCCAAGTATACTTCTTCTATTATGCCATTTAGAAAACTAGTCTTCACGTCCATATGGTGAATCTTCCACCCTTTGGATGCAGCAATAGCAATAATCGCTCTAACAGAAGTATATCTGGCAACTGGGGCAAATGTTTTCATAATCCATACCTTCCTTTTGAGAGAACCCTCTGGCCACAAATCGAGCTTTATATTTCTCAATGTTGCCGTCTGCAACATGCTTGATTTTGAAAAGCCATTTTGAAGATAATACTGACTTGTCTTTTGGTCTGGGCACAATATCCCACACATCATTTTTAACAATGGACTGATACTCTTTTGTCATAGCATCTTTCCAAACTTGACATTTGGTAGCTTCTTCAACACTGGAAAGTTTTGATTTAATGATCTCACTCATTAAAGCAACATAATTAGAGTACCTATGAGGTCTCTTGCTTTCTTTGATGGTTCCTTCTAGTGCAACATATCTCTCTGCTTCTTGAATTATCTTTCTTGCCCAAAGTGGCCTCTTTCTGTCATTATAGTCTTTAGGTTCATCTTCAGGATTCATGGAATCAATCTAACATTCATCTTCAAGAGTCTCCCTCTGAATCTCAGGAGCATGATCCCCTTCCATATTTTGAGGTAGTTCAGGATTCTCTGACTCATGAATGCTTTCAGATTTTTTGAAGGCTATATCTTCTTCAAAAGTGACATCTCTGCTTAGCTCAATCTGTCTCTGTCCAGATATAAAGATCCTATAGGCTTTAGATGTTTCACTATAACCTACAGATATTCCTTTTCTCCCAGAAGGTTCTAACTTGGATCTTTTCTCTTTGGATGCATGTATGTAGACTGGACAACCAAAGATTCTTAGGTGACTTATGTCAGGTTTGACTCCAGAGAAGACTTCTTCTGGGGTTTTATTTTCTATTTTGAATATATACGGAAGTACTAGAAGCTTCAGCCCAAAAATAGGTTTCCAGATTTTGATCATACATCATGGCTCTAGCAGCCTCAACAATGGTCCTGTTTTTTTCTTTCTGCAACCCCATTTTGTTGAGGATTGTAAGGAACTGTGAACTCCATCTTAATCCCAGCATTTATACAAAAATTCTTGAAGTTATCTGAAGTGTATTCCCCCCCATTACTAGTTCTAAGAATTTTGATTCTCTTCCCAGATATATTTTCTATAAGAGCTTTAAATTCTTTAAACCTAGTAAGAATTTCTTTAGAGTCCTTACATTTTAAAAAGTATATCCAAGTCTTTCTAGATAAATCATCGACATAGATAATATAATATAAAAATCCTCCTATAGAGGCTACTGAAATGGGTCCACATAAGTCAGAATGAATGAGCTCCAATATATCTTTAGATTTGGTTTCACTATTATGAAATGTGTTTTTGGTGTTCTTTCCTAAAACACATCCTTTGCAAATTCCTTCATGATCAACTTGGAGCTTTGGAAGACCTGTTACAATTTTCTCCAATGAAGGTAGACCACGAAAATGGAGATGCCCTAGTCTTCTGTGCCAAATCTCACAAGTATTTGAGGACTCATGAATTAAAGCTTGAGAGGGGGAAGTACATAGTTTGTAGAGGCATCCATGTCTCACTCCCATAGTGTGAGCCTTTAGAGTTTTTGGGGCATGCCAAAACTTTGCCCTCCATGAAAGTGATCCTATATCCTTTGTCTTCAAGTGCTGAAATGGAGACTAGGTTCCTTTTGATTCCTGGTACAAACAGAACTCCTGAAAGTTGAAGAGATATGCCTAATTTGAGATTTATGGTGCAAGTCCCGATTCCTTTTACTGGATAGTTTGAATCATCCCCAATAGTTACCTCTTCATCTAATTCATCTACTAAGTTGTTTAAGTGCTCTCTGAATCCTGTTATGTGCCGAGAAGCTCCACTATCAATCCCCCAGGAGTAAGGGCTGGATGAAACTAGGCTTGACAAGGCTGAATAGAATACAGGTTTCTTGATATCACATCCAAGCCTTGACTGAACAAATTCAACACTAGAGTCTCCTTCAAGAGTATCCTCAAATCTAACTTTATTTGTCATTTTGATCTTAGTATAAAAATTGATACAAATGAGAATTTGGTTGTCTTTTTTTTCAAAATCTGACCGGATCTTCCTTAACTAGTTCTGATACCATGTTATGGTTTGCCCAGATTTGAGTATGTAATTCTCTTAAAATTTGATGTATATGATAGATAATTTCTCACTAGAATATTATCTAATCAATGTTGATCTCCAATAGGTATATAAAATTTATAGATAATTTCTCACTAGAAAATTATCTAATCTATATTGATCTCCAATTGATATATAATATTAAATCTCACTATTTAATATATATATATCAATATCAATATAATTTTATATGTATAATTATCACTAATATATAAATAAGACTTTGAATATGTATTTCACCAATATACAAAGAAGACTGAATGTGTATTGCTACGATGATCAAAATGAAGTGGATTTGATAATACTTATATCTTGTATGTCTCATGAAGAGGCATGCCTGTCTCACGAAGAGTTATGTCTCTTCGTGAGACATCCCATTAATGTTAGTCATAACATAAGTCGATGTTATCGACTTAACCATTGTTAATGATCATCGTTACCTTATGACAGCCAGTATCGATATTGGGCCACAGCAATGTGAATAATAAACAGAATGAAGTTTGGATATCGATCGACGATGTCATTATCAATAATGATAATCAAAGTCGACATTATCATTATTGATAATGATCTGTCACAATTGTTAATAATCGGCAATATCATTTGATAATGATAATCACAGACAATAGTTGATATATTATTGATAATGATAATCACAGTCAATACCATAATTCAGATTCATTTTCAGTCGATACCATAATCGACTTTAGGTAATATCCTTCATGGTTTTGGTCGATACCATAATCGACTATATTACCAACTTAGTAATATTAAGTTGGTATTGTTATCAACTTCATTAATAATTAAAGTTGATAACAATATCAACTTAATAATATTAAGTTGATATCAACTTTGTCAACAATTTATAGTTGATAATAATATAAACTATGATATCGATATTGCCTTAATAGTATTAGTCATCATTAATGATAACTATGATAGTTATCAAGGATAACTATCATAGTTATCAGTAATGATAACTATTATCAGTATACTAATGAATCTTGATGAATTCTACAAATGGTAAGATCATCATATTATGAAATATATAATCACATTATATCTAAAGGAGAGATATCAAATGCTTAAGGCCAATTGGCCAATTAAGTATTTGATTTAATTGGTTAGAATAATCTGACTGAAGCTACAAACATTAACATTGAATACCTATAAAAACTAAAATTGCATTCCATAAGCCACAGGCCCACAACCCTTTAATACAAAATAATTTCATTTATGAAACATGTAAGAACCCCCGCGAGTTCTAACTCTAACCAACACTGAATATGGACTTGACCAAACCATGATTAATCTAAGAGCGCCCTATAATTAATAATGATGCACTCTCAAAATAATGTTCTTAATTTTTTTATGACAACTTTTTGAGATTTAAATTTAGTTTTACATCATGTTTGGTTAGTTTGTAGTACTTCAAATTCTTCAACAAATGACAATCTTGGTTACCCTTAAATTAAAAGTGATTTGATTAATTAGAAATGGAGCAAAAGCTTAATAAATAAAAAATTGGCCCCATAAACAAGATAGAGAAATTTTAAATTTGAAAAACAAACCTAACAATCATACAATCATTTAGCTCATGGAATCTCCTAGAATGTCATCCTAAATGATTCCAAACTTCAATACAAAGTAAAGGAAAAACTCCAAGAGCTCAATAAATGTTTATAATTTCAAATAAATATTTCACAAAGAGAATTTAAATAACATACCAAAACACACATTTGAACATGTCCTCCAAAGGAGTACCAGTTCGTGGCATGAAATCATCCTGTAAAGATAAAAGCGATAATAAGAATCTCATACTACAAGAAAATGTTATACTAGTTCTGTAATGTGGTATTTATAACTGAATCATACAGTCTTCTTCAAAATATATGTTACTTGTCGCTTGTCAACCAGTAACTTACTTTCATGATAGAGTCATTCCAAACAAGAATGAATACACACTAAATAAATGCAATGTTGAATAAATGTCTAAACCTGCTTTAAAGATTCCACAATGAACTTCAGCTATTTTTCTTGGTTGTAACTGCGTTAGTGGTGGTTGTACTGGCTTTTTTCTTGGACTTTTCTTTTTGTATTTGCAGTTCAGTTTTGGGGGAGAGTTTTGGAGTGACAGAGTGATCTGAAAAATAATCACAGTCAGATGTATAGGAGATAGTAGAGATGCTGTGCTGTATGATTATTTTCCGTCATTCAAAAGCTTCCTATATCGTTTGTTCATTTTATGTAGATGTTTGATTGTGAATAAAAAGAACATTACTGTATCTGCTTCTTGGTATAACCTGAACATGATGCTTCCTTGCTAGTTTCTGCTGTTTTTAGTACTGTTCTAGTCATAAATATAGATTGCAGGAATAGGGCACTTCGTTGCAGTTTTTGTAGGGGCAGAATATTGTTTTAGACATAGTTGGAAAACTCGGACTCAGCAAAAACTCGCCAAGGCCTGAAAAAAAAATTCAGGAAAAACTCGGCCAGTTTTTGAAAAAACTTGGCAAAAAACTCGGGAACTTAAAAAACAGCTTAATTTTAATTAGAAATGCAATTTTTTTGCAAAATTCAATGAGAAGATGCATCCAATGAGTTAATTAATGAGAACACAAAAGAAACAAGCTGAGTTTAGATATATATATATATAAACGCAAAGTGGGTACAAAATCACATTCTCATGCGGAATGCTGATGGCTGGAAGCTAAATAGTAAATAGTTTCTATAAAACTAGAAGTAAATACATCATTACAATTACATCTTCCTCTTCCCAGCTCTACCAGAAAATACAGGAGAGAACAAGAGGGTCTAGTCCTAGAAGTAGAACCCTACACTGGGCGTGACTATGCCTCCTCGCTCGGTATCTCTACTAATGTGTGTGGTTTGCTCTCCATCCTGGATGTAGCTCCTCCTAGCACTGGCAATGACTTCTCATCTAACTCCTCGTCGTCCTCCTCAATGTCATCCAATGTGAAACCAAATCCACACCCCTCCTCCTCCATAGCCTACCTCTCCAAATTTGTGATGTCATCCTCTATAAACAATGGAGGTTGCTCCTATGTCATCCAATCACTGTAAGGATCTATATCGTCCAAATCAATTGGACCAACTGGTGCTTCTTGTGCCTTTCTTATGCGCAACTTAAGATTATATTGCACAGACAAGGTCATTGAGGCGTTTTTGGGATAATTTGTTTCTCTTCTTTGTGTGGATGGACTCAAATCACCTAGCAAGGGCTTGGAAGCCCAACAAACTCCTTCACTCACAAACCCAACAGCTGCAAACAAGAAAATAACAACAAAAGTGTTATTTTTTGCATTTTAACGCAGGTATACAGGCACGGGCGAGTTTTTCCGAAAAACTTGGCGAGTTTGACCAGCGAGTTTTTCTTTGGGTTACTCACCAAGCTGAAAAACTCGGCGATTAATCGTCATTCGACAATTAATCAGCGAGTCTTGCAACACTGGTTTTAGATACCTACTTGAAGGAGCAAAGGCTTATCCTCATTAGTTCCAAGGCATGTGATTTGCAGCCAGGCGCCACAGAGATGGTCTGCATCAAGATGTAAATGACACTCACTCTTGTACGCCTTAACCAATTATTATGTTATGGCCCACCTTATTTCTAAATCAACATTGTAAATAATAAACTCAACCTTCATATTTTGCCTGGATAAATGCACTTACAAAAAGTAAGCTTTTTCTCAGCCCAAATACAATTCAAACATCATGAGGTTTCCATGTTTCTCCACAGCACTTAGTAGGCACTGTGGCTTGTAAATTGTTTTTATATCATTTCCTAAAGCATTAAAAGTTGAAAGTGATTATGTATTTTGTTATTTCACTCACGGGTAAAGTTGTAGCTTTCCAGAACAAAATTCCACAATAGAATGCATTGCTGATATGTTATTTGTCTACAAGATTCTGAATTAAAGTCAATCTTGGCAATAATTGTAACATAGTTAACAAGAAGTGCTTCTAGAT
Source organism: Thuja plicata (assembly GCA_018584345.1). Taxonomy (NCBI): domain Eukaryota; kingdom Viridiplantae; phylum Streptophyta; class Pinopsida; order Cupressales; family Cupressaceae; genus Thuja; species Thuja plicata. Next base: position 576,996 of record MU224121.1, read on the forward strand.
TTGACTATATATGTTTTTGTTGCCAACGTTTCGGATCAAACACTATGATCCATTATCAGGGCACATAGCTAGAGAAGAGAAATGAAGGATAGTAGCAAACCAAGCAGAATAAATAGGTGTGCAAGACAAAACACGAGAAATTAAGAAAGAGAGATTTTATGCAAATTGAAAACAGTTCAAGAAGTACCATGTTCGTCGTTTCTAATAGGACAATGTTGGCTAAATATTTTGTAAGTAGCCGTAGGCACACTACTTTCAAAATGAGCTATTTAGACACAGTATGTGAGAATAAATCTCTCCTCTCAACTTAGGGGAGGCACCTTTCTTATTGCTGCTAACTCAACTAGAACCTAACAAGAAACTCAAATTTAACCTAAAATTGGCGTTCCATGTATCAGTTCCTCTTTCTTCGGGAAGGATTTCACTTTCACAAATACGCACTCTACGAACTTGGAGACTTTTAACAATTTCACCTCTAAATACTAGTTGAAGCAATAATACCAATAACATCAAAATTAACCAAAAGAGTAATTGCTAAGCGTACTAGTTGACAGAAATTATTTCAGGATAGTGTATAAGTTTGTGAGCTTATATATATTCCTATAGTGTATAAGTCTGTGAGCTTTTATATATATTCCTATAGTGTATAAGTCTGTGAGCTTATATATATTCCTTAGTCTACTGTCAACTAGCACGCTTAGCAATTAATCTTTCGGTTAATTTTGAGTTTATTGGTATTATTGCTTCAACTAGTATTTAGAGGTGAAATTGTTAAAAGTCTCCAAGTTCGTAGAGTGCGTATTTGTGAAAGTAAAATCCTTCCTGAAGAAAAGGAAGTGATACGTGGAACGCCAATTTTAGGTTAAATTATAGTTTCTTGTTAGGTTCTAGTTGTGTTAGCAGCAATAAGAAGGGTGCCTCCCCTAAGTTGAGAGGAGAGATTTATTCTCACATACTGTGTCTAAATAGCTCATTTTGAAAGTAGTGTGCCTACGGCTACTTACAAAATATTTAGCCAACAGTTTTTGGCGACTCTAGTGGGGAACATCTCTTGTTCATCCTTGGAGACAACAAGAGATGTAGAATCCATTTCTCTAAGTGTCTTCTTTCATTCCATTGGGTTATAGATTCGGGTGACTAAAACAACAAAACAAAAGACTAAAAAGACACAAAAGACTTAAAAGTCAAACAATCAAAGACTTGGACTTTTATGTACAGTAGTACTTATCTGGAGCTTAATCAAAATAATGCTTCAGATGCTGTCCACTATAAGGCAGCGCAAATTGTGTTCCATCTCGGTATGCCAACAAAAAACTGTTTTCTATAGAGATTTGATGAATTGTGAAAGGACCATACCAAAGAGTATCAAACTTCCTGTGCATGCCTTTAGGTTCCCTTTGCTTATCCCAAAGTAGTACTTGATCACCAACTTGAAACTCTCGTTTGCTTTCTTATCAAAGAGAACCTTCACTTGCTTTTGATGTCCTGTTATGCGATCCACCACTTGGATACGTTGTTCCTCCAATGCAGAAAGGAACATTATTCTCTTATCCACGGCATTATCAAATGTCTCATCTTCAATTGCCTTGGCTAACCTCAAAGCAGGAAGCTCCAAAGTAATGGGAATTTCAGCATTCAACCCATACAACAATTGAAATGGTGACATGCCAATTGCTCGCTTGGGTGTGATTCAATATGCCCACAATGCATCATACAATGCCTTGTGCCAAGACCTTTGATTCTCGTCCACTAACTTCCTGATAATGGTGACCAAGTTCTTGTTACTAGATTCTGCTTGACCATTACCTTGAGGGTAATAGTCGAATGAGTGCGCCAAAGTGATCCCATAATTATAACAGAACTGCATGATGTCATTTGATGAAAACACAACTGCATTATCCGTCACAATCTTATGGGGAACGCCAAAACGTGAGATGATGTTCTCCTTCAAGAAATTACACACTACCTTAGATGTAGCATGCTTTGTTGGTATTGCTTCCACCCATTTGGTGAAGTAATTTGTTGCCATAAGGACATATGTGTGCCCCTTACTTGAAGACGAATGGATTACGCCGCTGAAATCAAGTCCCCACTGCTGAAATGGTTCCTCAATGATAACCGGCTTTAATGGTAGAGAAAGAATTTTTTGCTTTCCCACGAATTGTTGCCACAACTCCCATTTACGCACCCAATAGTATGCATCTTGAAACATAGTAGGTCAGTAATACCTCGCCCTCTGGATCTTGTTTGTTGTGACTGGTGCGGAAAAATGACCCCCACATGCAAGGTTATGAAAAGATTCAAGTAACCTTACTTGTTGCACTTTATCAACACAACGGAGAAATGTTTAATCTACGCCTCGCTTATACAAACTATTATCCCAAAGGAGAAAGTTTACAGACTTCAATTTTATGCTTCCTCTCTCCTTATATGACAGGTGTGGAGGACAGTCGTCATTGGTGAGATAGTGAGCAATATTGGAATACCACTCGTCCGTTGTACTAACGAACAAAATAGTTAAAAGCGATTGCAAACGTTGTGCATGTAGCCTTTCAGTTGGTTTGTTTTCAGCTATAAGCTGACATAAACCTTTGCCGTGAACAAGCTTTGTGGGCTTAATTTACATGTCATATTCTTGGATCTTTGCAACCCAATTCCCTCTTTTAGTTCCAAACTCTTGCTGTGTCAAGATTGTCTTAACGATAGTATCTGGCACCAGAGCTATGACGTGTGAATTCAGGATGTAGAACTTGAAATGCTTTACCGCTTTAACAATGGCGAATGCATGCTTCCCCATTTGAGTGTAGTTCAACTCATGAGCCTTCAATGGGCAGCTCATAAACGAAATAAGAGACTCAACTCCCTCATCATTCCTCTACATTAGAATCGCTAACATAGTATGCTCGGAGGCATAACTATACATGATGAAATTCTTCGTGCAATCCGGGCCAACCAACACTTGAGCATGCGTGATTGCTTCTTTGATGTCTGCTAGTGCTGCTTTTTCTTCCGGACTCCATCGGAAGATATTTTTATCTTTCATCATATCCACGATATGACGAGTCTTCTGTGCGAAGTCTGGAACAAACCTTCGTAAGAAATTTGCCATTTCGAAGAAAGAATGAACCGCTGTTTTGCTTGAGGGCAGCGAAAGATTTTGTATTGATTTAACCCTTTCAGGATCAATTTTTATGCCCTCCTTGGACACAATGTGTCCCAGAAGCTTTCCTTCAGTCACGCCAAAAACTAACTTCTTAGTGTTAAGAGAAACATCATGTCGCCTACATCTTTCAAGAACTTGCTGAAGATGATAAAAATCAGTGTTACAGGACTCTGCGAGTCCCAAGCCGAGTCTAGGCTCCAGAGTTTTTCTGGCTCTGGACTCGAACTCGGCCGAGTCCAACAGAGTCCTACTCGGATTCGCCGAGTCCAAGAGCTCTCCGAACTCTGCGAGTCCCGCTATCTGGACTCTGTCGCGGCCAGCAAGAAATAAGGAAAATTAAAAAAAAAAATTTACTTTCTTTTTTATGAACACTATGTATGGAAAATAACATAGTGTTTCATTAAAATCCACTAGTACCACAACATATTTTGGCTTCTATTAACCAATAATGTGTTTGGTCCTATGGATGTCTTCCAATGGAAAATCTAATGTTATAATTATCAATTATTTCTCGAGATATGCATGTACTTACTTTCTAATACATAAGTCTGATGTATTTTCTATGTTTAAAGAATTTAAAGCACGTGTTGAGAAACAAATAGATAAAATAGGCTTTGAAAACAAATACTAGCGCTAAGTATTGCTCTATAAATTTTGAGGATTATTATAAAAATTGAGGAATTGTTTTATAAAAAACAACCCCATATACTTCACATCAAAATAGAGCAGAAAAATGGATGAACGAAACTTTCATAGACAGAGCTACTTCTAATTTTACTGTGTATTAGATAGATTTCAAAGGACTTAAAGCTAAATTGGGGGTGGCAATCATCAATGAGGTGAAACGATGTATGGTTGAGTTGTCAGTTCACAATGAGGATGAAGTAATAGAGAATGCCAATGGTGAGATGCAGGGATTGTTGTATGGGTGAGATGACTTGGAGGATGTTGTTGTTAAAGCTCTATGAAAATAAGCTTAGGTTCTCAATTATTGTGTATTTGATGTTAATTGACTAAACGATGCATGAAAAAAGCTTTAAATCCTTAAAAATATTTCAATTTCTTGGGTTTTTCGAATGTTGAGTCCTTGCCGAGTTCGAGTCCGAGTCCGAGCCCGAAACAAGCTTGTCGAGTCTGAGGCGAGTCTGAATCTTGTAACTATGATAAAAATGATCTTCTCGATTCTTAGAAAATACAGTCAAGTCATCTAAATAAACAACAATGAATTTATCCATAATTTCTCGAAAAGCAAGATTCATTGCTCGTTGAAATGTTGCACCTGCATTGATAAGACCAAAAGGCATCCTGAGATATGCAAAGGTATCCCATGGCGTCGTGAATGCAGTCTTGTGTTGATCGTCTTCACTAACTTCAATTTGATTGTAGCCAGAGAATCCATCAAACATGGACAGCATTTCGGAACCCGTTACTGTCTGCAAAACTTGGTCCATCACCGGCAATGGGAAATTATCTTTTAATGACAATTGGTTGAGGTTCCTGAAATCCACACAAATGTGAATTTCTCCATTCTTCTTACACACTAGTACTATATTCGCTATCTACGTTGAATTATGAATAGGAAAAATAATCCGTGCATCTAGCATCTTTTGGATTTCAAAGAGTATTGTTCCCGAAATCTTTGGATTATATTGCCTCTGCTTCTGTCGGAATGGAATGGCTCCAAGCTTGAGAGGAATTTCATGTTGCACATTTTTCAGGCGAAAGGCTTTGAAATCATCATATGAATATGCCAAGACATCAATGTATTGACACAACAAAGAAATGAACCTGTCCCTTTCTTCCGGAGTGCAACACTTTTCAATGTTTACCATTTTCGGATCAGCCTCTGATCCGAGATTGTATTTCTCATACTCCATGGTAGAGCTGGTCCCTAATTGTTGTTGTTCTTTGACATACCTATCATGCTTGTCAAATAACTTCTCAAGAGAAACTAAGCCTTTAGATATTTTATTCCCCTTATCTGAATGAATTCTTCACCAGTTTCTAGATCAATATTTGGAACCGATTCTCTAGATGATGACTTGCTGCCCTCAAAGGAGAGCTCATCAAAATTATCCTTTGTTTCAAGGAAATCCATAATTTGCTTATCATTATTGAAGACTTGCCAATGGTCTGAATTGTCTAGAACACTTGGACGAAAAACCAACTCAATCTAATATAGATGATCAAAAAAATCCTTGTGAGGAATCAATAAGGTGGCCGATGCAGCAAGAGAATCAGCTCTATCGTTGTATTCTCTTGGAACCACAGAAATGTTGAAGGCATCAAAAGGCTCGGTACAATCCCACACCAAATTGCGGTAATGTTTCAACCTCTCATTTCTTGTCTGGTACTAGTTACGAACTTGACAAACAACTAATTCAGCATCACCTTGGGCATGCAAATTTCTAATTCCCTTTTTGTGCGCCATTTCAATACCCAACAACAAAGCCTCATATTCAGCTGTGTTGTCCGTATTGTTGAATTGCAATTTGAAGGAAAAGGGAAAAAATTCACCCTTTGGAGATATCAAGACTATTCCGGCACCGGATCCCAAGGATGCGTAGCTACCCTCAAATTCCAACATCCAAACATCATTGGAACTACTGATACTTGCTTCTATAGAACCTTGAATAGGATTCATAGCTTTTTCAACCATTGTGGAAGATCCAGCTTCAACAATGGTGAAAGATCCATTTGAACTGAGATCCGTCTCTTGATCTTCGCTTGCATCTGCAAATCTATCAGTATCTGAGAGACAGGAAGAACCTTTTGACCCATCAGTCCAGTCTTGTGCAAACTCTGCAATTTTGTCAGCATGAAGATAGTAATTTCCCATTCCTGCTGACTCAAACAAAATTTGAGCATGAGGGTCATTAGATTTTACAACTGTGTACTTGGTCTCTCTCTCGGGAAGCAGTTTATGCATAACACCCTTGACAAGTATTCTTGCCTCTGACATATCCATGTAGATTTCGCCCCCTACATCTTTACAGAAATTACGCCCAAGTAACATTCCATAAGAAGCAGGAACGTCTACGACCAAGACGGTCATCTTAATCTTCTTCACTGGGAAAGAAGCGAATGCAAATTGTGCATCCTTAATTTGCCCTTTGAGAGGCACTTGCTTATTCTCCATGGAATAGCAACTTCCGAAAGTCTTTGTCAAGGTAAGACCCAATGCATCCACTACTTTAGCCGACATAACATTATCAGAGGCTCCAAAATCAATAACACAATTGCTAAGTTTGAAAACATTAATCAACAAAGAAATATAGAAAGGCTCTATTTTCCCAGGAATGGATGTCGGAATAGTAACTAGGTTATTGGGTAAATTTTTAGGCCCCAGAACATTATTGAGAGCTTGTGAGGGTTGGGAATGTTTGACAAACTTAGTAAGCCTTTCCAAATGATCTAGATACGCTTGAAAATATTCAACTTCAGACATCTAAACTTTGGTCTTTTTGGCAAGATCTATAATATCAAAAGCTTGAAAGGAATTTGCCAAAGAAGTAGAAAAATTCTCAGCCTGAGGCTTTGGATTTGACGTACTGGGTTTGGGTACATTAGATGAAACAGGAGTAGGCATACTTAAATGGTTATTAGCTGCATTCTTAGGAAGGATTGGCAGTGGGGTTCCTCTCTTGGCAAGAGTGATTGGTGTTTGTACATCACCCTTTGCTTTCGCAACCTCATCCCTTTGACGAGCTAACTGCGTTTGAGAACATGTCATAATCGCGTATGCGTGACCAAAATCATCCTCAAGTTCTGTATCCTCTAGTGTACATACCCGATGCTAGAGTCGCTAGCTATTTCATCATTTTCATTGTATAGAGCAGCCATGTCCTTCGTTTGATAATCATCTAATATAGAACCACTTTGATCATTTTCATAATACCCCGTGGTTGATTTGCCTAGCGGAGCTTCAGCCTAGCGGAGCTTCAAGTGCAAGCCTCTCCGGAGGAGGGGGAAGCTTTGCTCGATTCTTAGCTACGTAGTTGTGAGCAGCATTTGGAAATGTCCTCCGTGGGATATCCTTGTGTGGGGCAGCAAAAGATCCCTGAGATATTTGCTTTTTAAGAGCAAGTAATTCATTGACTAGCTTTTGAACCATAGGGTCGGTACTGCCTAAAGCTGAACCATCATTATAAGAACTCTCGTTGAAGGAATTCCCCTTTGACCGGTTCTTGCGAATCTTACTAGCCATGACGAGATCATCCTCAATCTTTGTTGCCAGAGTTTGAGCATTAGCCAGACTTGTAGGAATGGCTCTTCTCAACAAGAAACTAACTTCTAGAAGCTGAGTATTAATGAAGAAGCATTTCAGGTTCTCAGCAATGGGTTGTGAAGCAATTGGAATCCGGTTTGCCAGTTTGTTGAACTTGGCAATGAATTCACGCATGCCTTCATGCGCTTCTTTCTTCATCTGAGTAAGTTGAGCAAGCAAAGCATGCTCATCCTCAGCAGGCTTGAAACGTTCTTCAAACTTAGTCTTCAATGTGTCCCAATCGGTAATAGCTCCAGTAGCAAGATTATAGAACCAATCTGCAGCAATGCCTTGTAAAGTCTCTATGAAGAGTCTTACAGAAACATCTTGATGTTCAACGCCAAGCACACCACACGCAATATAGAATGCCTTGATGTGTTCATTCGGATGTTGCTTTCCATCACCATAGAACTTTGGAAAATTCTTACGAGAACCTTGTGGAAGAGGGTAAAGCGGTAGAGTTAGGTCCAAAGGACCAAAAGACGTTCCCCATGGACTTGTAGCAGCCATTGTTGGAAAAACTGGGATAGACGAAATCAACGGCTTGAAAAAGAAAGGTATTGCTTCCCTTGGTACAGGATCTTTCTTCTTTGATGTTGGATAACTGGTAGTTCGTAAAAGAGGGATTCTGGTAGTAAAAAGGTCAAGCTTAACTTGTTGGGCAATGCTTGGGGTAGCACTTTCCGAACCTTTTCCCTTATTACGCCGGACGTAATGACGTAAACCCTCCAGTGTCAAGAACTGAAAATAACCTGAAAACAAACTTTAGAACAATAGCAAGACACTAAACTTCAAACCAAAGCGTGTGGCTTTCGAATGTGTTCGATCCCCAGCAGAGTCGCCAAAAAGTGTTGTCTAAATATTTTGTAAGTAGTCGTAGGCACACTACTTTCAAAATGAGCTATTTAGATACAATATGTGAGAATAAATCTCTCCTCTCAACTTAGAGGAGGCAACCTTCTTATTGCTGCTAACTCAACTAGAACCTAACAAGAAACTCAAATTTAACCTAAAATTGGCGTTCCACGTATCACTTCCTCTTTCTTCGGGAAGGATTTCACTTTCACAAATACGCACTCTATGAACTTGGAGACTTTTAACAATTTTACCTCTAAATACTAGTTGAAGCAATATTACCAATAAACTCAAAATTAACCGAAAGATTAATTGCTAAGCGTACTAGTTGACAGTAGACTAAGGAATGTATATAAGCTCACAAACTTATACACTATCCCGAAAGTTGGTAGATCATGTCTGCAACTATGCTTCAAACAAGGCTGAAGTGAAAAAGTTGCTTTCTATGGGCTATGGATGCAATTCGGGGATTTTGAGGCGTACTGTAATAACAACTTATGTAGTTGGAGTAAAATGAAACTACTACATGGGAAAAACAAAAGACTTCAAGTGAAATCGGAGGTTTTGGACCCAACTGCACTTTAAGTTACACGCGTAGTTACATATGTAGTTCATCGTGCAGTCAGGTCAAAAAGTTCCGACTACACTTGGAGTAACTTTCTCAAAAAGGGTGTTGTAGGAGGTTTTTGATGCGATTGCGCATTTGGCTGCAGGTAACAAAATATGTAGTTGATGTAAAAACCTCCGACTCGCAAATGATACTAGTGGAGGTCTTGGATGTGATTGCGTGTTTCACTACATGTAACTAAACATGTAGTCGGTGTAAAAACCTCCACCTTGGATATGACTGAGTAGGGAGCTTTAGGGTATAATTACACTTTTAATTACATGTAACAGTATATGTAATGGGTACAACAATCTCCGATTTTGGTAATAAGGGAGGACTTAAGACAAAATGAAATTGGAGATTTTGGGCAAAATTGCATCTTCCACTGCACGCAAAGTAACATGTTACATATGCAAAGGGCCTATAAACTTCCAAAAATTTGCAAAAGTGATGACTTGTAAATGGAATTTTTGTGGGTATTACATATTGAGTTTTGTGAAAGGCTACATGTAGAGAGTTTTGTAATCATGATTTTGAAAACAAATATGCATGAAAACACATCTTTTAACCATGATACAACTTCATCCTCATAATTTTGCAAATGATGTAAGTGGTTAATATTGATTGGCACAAGGTATAACAGCTGCTGCTATAAGGTATATATCTGCAAGATTTTCATGCTATGACTAGAAATACATAAGAAATTCTCATTTTCAAGGAAGTACAAGGCAAGTTAATAATTTTGAACATATTGGAAAGGTCATGGCTGCATGTATTAAATGCATATATGACTAGGAAGCCCAAGAGCACTAAGTCTTGCGATGAGTATCAAGTGTAACCTAAATAGCAAATGAAGTCACAACTTTTGAAGGCATTTGAACAGCAATCTATTAAGGTATAGAGCAGCAACTTCTATACAATATATGCACAGTATATCAGATGTTTTGCAAATTACTTGGGAAGGTATTCCATCTGTAATTTATCAAACTATGACTGCAAATAGATGGGGAATTCTTGTCTTAGCATCATTGTAGAAATGGTGGCTTATATATATGTAGAACTTGCAAACTTTGTGCTGCTTCATTCTGCGTTTGTGCATGCAAGGTGAAATACGTGTTGGAGACTTTGAGCTACACGTGTTTCATTCTTGTTCTCATAATCTCACAAGGGGTCATGAAAAGACTTTGAGATTTTGTGAACTCCTAAGTTACTGAAAGTTGCTGGTACGCTGAAGGTTATTCTTACGTCTAATCTTTTGTTTATCGGGATTATTGCTCCAACGAATACTTTGTAAGTGAAACACACCATTGATGAAAGATCATATTGTAATGGTAACATCTATTCTAAAATAAGAGAATAGGATGAATGTCCCGCCCTTATTTAGCTTAAGTGTAAATAGTAGTTAAGTGTTTTGTTGATTCAAGTAGCAATAAGAAGGGGGAGCCTTCCCTTATAATTAGGAGAGACTGTGTCTCACACACTGTGGCTAGAACCAATGTTTTGCAATTGATTTTTAAAACTGTCGGTAATGCAAAATATCCACCCAACAGAAAACAAGTAGAGTAACTGCCACATCACTCCTAAAAACAAGTTTTTAAGATCATCCATTTTTAGGTAGTACAATTTACAATAATATAATCCACAGGAAATTAACACTAAAGAGCAAATTTTAGGATGTTAGAAATGGAAATGGAAATGGATCCTTGTGTAGTCCACGATACTAGGTTATCTCTTTTGGGTCTACAAATGGCTTTTAGTAATATGAGACTACCCCATACTCCTTGTAGGAGACACCTAACTGTGCTACAAAAGAGGTGTACATACCCGACCCTGTTCAAGATTTGAACTTGTGACTTCTCTTTCAAGAATACAAGTTCTACAAGTACAATCTTCACAAGAAAAGCAAGAGGAGATTAAATAACAAAACCAAAAGGGCGAGAGGACGGATCTACAACCTGCTCCACAAGAGAGAGGAAGGAAACAAAGATTGCTTTTAATTGATCAGTATGGCCAAATTTGGTTGAGTCCAACAGGGAATCTACCATTATTGTTAAGAAACTCCAGATGTTGGTCTATGCTTTCTTGTCCAGATTAAGTTATCTTTGAATCTATGTAACTTTTCATTTAAAGAACTTATTGAATGTCTATAACTTCCATAGTTACCCCACCCGTCGGGGACAGGGGGACGGGGGGACAAAGGGCCTAAGTTTGGGGACGGCGGCAGTGGGGGGTGTTGTATACTATACATATAGTACTTGAAATGCTAGTTATGAAAATATGTAGAAGATATTAAGAAGTAAAATAGCAAATTTGCAAATACAACGTACATACTAATAGTGTAATACTAAATATTTGAACATTGCAATGAACATTAAATATCGAATCATCCATAGAATTAGAATTATTTATTAATTTCTTGACAAATGAAATTGTTGAATCGGCGAATGGAAGATTTCTATTATACGAATTACAAAATTATCATAAAGACCCAAAATTGAATTTAAAAACATGCATTTTGTTTAAAACCTCTTTAAAAATTGCAGGCCGCTGGGGAACACGAAGAGGTCTCTGGAACGGTCAAGGGACGCCTGCGCATCCCCCCGTCGTTTTGGGAATGTCGTCGCATCCCCACATTCCAGCGGCGAAGCGGCAATGGTGGGGGGACTTGGGAACGTCGTTCCCTTGTCCCAAGGACGTCCTCGTCCCGGGAACGGGGGTTTTAGGGTCGGGAATGCATCCCCAGGTTACGCTGACAACTTCTCATTTGAAGAATTTATTAAATATGTACACTTTTAGTTCACGTGGGCAATGAGCCCTTTGCTTTCTGCTTTTGGGGCAAACTGCCATACTCTCATTTTGTTTGTAAAAAAACCATATATGCTTTGTTGCATCAACAATCAGAAAAGGAACTCAGAACCTTCATGAATGCAAGTGTCTGAAGCAGCGAGGGCTAGGTCACAAACAATGAATGTTGAGGTTCTTAAGGAAATGGCAAGAAACAAGGAATATTCAGGAAACAATGGAAACTTAAGGAAAAGCTAGGAAACAATAAAAAAAACTTTAAGAAACTCATTGAAATGTGACTGGAAACCCAAAAAGTATTTTGCAAAGCTGAGGTCCAACTCAGAATGTAATGTCCCCATCCTTAAGCCAATTATACTAAAACAAAAAGTACTTTTGTGATCAAGGAATGATAGTCCTTGAACACCTATAGCCAGTAGAAGTAGCAATATAATAAAAAGTAGATGTATGTTTTAGTAGAAGAATAAGATGTTTAGAAAAAGGTGAAGTCTTATAAATAAGACAGTTTTCCTAGTTACATTAGGAGGAATAAGGATTAGTCCAAGTTGATGATCACCTTTCAAGAAGGATGGTGAGCATTATGTCAATCATGCCAAGTATGCATCTTCATTGTCATCATGAATCTTATAGACTACCATTGGGTAGATCGATTCGTGAATGAATCCAAAGGACGAACAACATGGCATCCCAAAGTAAATGAAGCAGAACATATCAAAGGTGAATCCGAGATCAGCCCATAAACCAATTGTGAAGATAATCTTCATAAGAATGGCATACTATCAAAGAGAAGATAATGCTATCGATCATCATAAGATCTCTAATCAAAACATATAAGTTGATTAAAATATCAAGTATTGAGTCATCATATGAAGGAAGGAATTGATGAAGACTAGGTAATCAACTAATGAGGAATTCTTATCGACAGACAAGATGAAAGAGGTCTAATTACATGTATGTATACCAGATCGATAGCAACACCATAAGTGATGATCATAATCGACCAAGGCACCTATGATTGACAAAGAACATAAACACTATCAAGGGATGAGAGACGTGTGTAAACATCTGCATATCAACTTATGAGAAGATCCAAATAGACATTCTGGAAGAAAAGACAAAGTAGAGTATCGAGGAGTATATTGATTAAGCAAGACAAGAACAATATCAATCTGTGTATGGGACGAAGCATCCAAGCATCGATGATCAATAGCAATTAATAACCATCGGTGATAACAGTATTTCAAGGGACTGAATATCATTGGCTAAGGCATCATATTGATAATAGACCAACATCCAAACTAATACCGTCAACAAAGGGATGAAAGAAAGTTATTGATACTTGAAGATCATCGATATTAGAGGATAAAGGACGAATGCATTCACTAAGTAATTTACTAATGATGAAACATTGATATCAATTTGTTAAGCAACTTGATCGATAGAGTAACCAAACTATATTAAGTGTTATTGATCTCCAAAGGCTAACTAATGAAGGGACACGATAACAGATTAGAGACTAAGCATAATAAAAAGTATTACAATAATAGTTAGATTCTATTAATGGTTATCTATTTATCTGTTGTAAATCTATTGTAAATATTAGAATCTTTCTAATATATAGTTTTCAGTTAGTTAGAATAGAATGTTTCTATTCTCTACGAGTGTTTCCTAAGGAAACATCGTTCATTCTTTTGTATATATAGATCTTTTGATCTTTGTTAATATCATCAAGTATTTTACCAATTACATCCCGTAATATGGTATTAGAGCTATTTTTTCGAAAAATAATAATTTCATTATTGAAATTTCTTGAGTTATTTTTCAAAATAGGTTTTGAAATTCTTTAATTTCTTCATGAAATTTTAGACTTAAGATTTTCGTAACCTTTTGCCTAGGTGTGTCCGAAAATTTTTATAATTTCTTAACTGAAATTATTTGTCCAAAAAAATTTCAAAATTATTTTCAGTTTAATTTATGTAGTCTGTTCAAAACCCGTATAGGGTTTACAGCAAATCTAGGGGTGATTTCTAGCCGAGCTTTGTTCATTGCCGCTGCTGGTGTTTTTCCAGCCTTTTCCCTGTTATGGATGCCATTTTCGTGGTCAACGTCTTTTCCATGCCGCGATTTCCTGCTGAGTTTTCACCTAGTAATATTCTCATGCTGGGCGCCATTTTTTATACACTTCACGCGGGCCTACATCGATTTTTTTCCAGTTTTTTTGGCCTGCGCCTCTGATCACGTATTTCGTGGTCGATTTCTGCTTAAAATTTCCATTTTTGTGCGTTTCTTTGGCCGTTTTTCACTCTTTGGGCATTTCGACCTGTTCAATGGTTGCTTTCTTCCATTTTTGACCTTCTATCTGGTCGTTTTTCTACAAATGTGGTTCAGGACTGCCATTTTTGGAGCTTGAAGCAGCCGAATAGGGTTTCATTCGAAACTCTCTTTTTCCGTGTCGGATTCAAAATTTTCTTGCAGATTCCTTTTGGGTTTTCATGAGCTCAACTGGGTTGGTCTCCGAATTTTATGGGTGCCTCGATTCTTGAGCCTCGAAATTTGTGCCAGCGGATTTCAAATCCGACTTCAAATTCCTTCTAGGTTTTTCCAGATTTCTTCTGGGTCTTCGTCGAATTTTTCTGGGTCAGCCAAAAATTTTTCTTGAAATTCATGTCAGTCGTACTTCATCATTTTTTGAATTATGTACCTGATTCAACCTCTGTTTCCTGAATTCGGATTCGTGTTTCAGATTTTGTGTTTGCGCCTCTTCTCTATTTCTCGTTTTATGTACCTTGGGAAGTGTGCAATATGGGGTCTCTCACAAACTTGATGTTGGAAGGCAATCAACGATTTAACGGCTGCAATTATAACACCTGGAAGCAGCGCATGTTGACCATCTTCGAATATCGCCACCTGGAAACACTTGTTTTGGGCACAGAGACTCGTCTGACCACAGTCCAAGCAGATCAGGACAGGTTTGATGATCGGAATCGAGAGGCTATTATGCTTCTCAAGCTCTTTGTCCCAGATGATCAATTGCCTCAAATTCCCTCTGGCAAGTCTGCAGTAGACATCTAGAAGCATTTGAAGGAGTTGCGTGAGACATCCGACAAGAGTCGCGCATTGTTTCTAAAGAACCAGTTGTTCTTTATTATGATGGATGAACGCATGTCCTTATAGGAACATCTCACGAAGATTAAGGACATTGGCGATCAGCTTGAAGCTATCAGTCGGAAGATGGAGGAAGAAGATATGGTAGTCATTACTCTGAAAAGTCTACCTAAAACATATGAGCACTTTATAGAGACTCTCAACATTACTTCCACTAATGTTGACCTGAAATTTCTAGAGTTGTGCACCAAACTTCTACAGCAGGATCGTTGGAAACAACAGTTTGGTAGCAGTGCCACCTCGTCTTCCTTAGAGAAGGCCTTTGCAGCCAAATCCTTTCACAAGGATAAAGGCAAATCACAGTCATCTCAATCTTTTCAGCAGAAGGGCTTCAATCAGTCTCAGGATGGTTCAAAGAAGAAAAAAATTCAGTGTAATTATTGTCATAAATATGGCCATATGCTAAAGGATTGTCGTCATTGATTGGCCTCCGACCAGCGGAAGCAGGGAGGACCTTAGCCTAAAGCCAATATTGCTGAGCACACAGAGCAAAAAGAGTCTGTCTTTTACGCTTTCATGGCTAAAAGACTTGCAGACCATGTCAAATCTTCTGCTTGGTTCATTGATTTTGGTGCTTCTTGGCATTTCACTCACAGGCATGATTGGTTTACAAAATTTTCTCCCTTTACTGATTCAGTTATATTTGGAGGAGGTGAAGAGTACATAGTTGTCAGCAAGGGCAATGTTCAGATCCGGTCTGGTGGGAGGAGTCTCATATTCCTCAACGAATACTATGTTCCTGGCATGGAACTTAATCTTCTCTCAGTGAGTCAGATTATGCGACATTTTCCTCAGCTTGATGTTGTATTCAATGCACAAGTGCTCGATTGTTGATCGTGCGACACGCACTATTGTAGTTGTTGGCATTGAGGATCATGGCCTATACAGACTTGTGGATACATGTGATTCTCTTAAGCACGCCTTCGCAGCAAAATCATCCTCTATCAGCAGTCTTTGGCGTCAGCGATATGGTCACCTGCACATTCATTATCTCGCTCAGCTTGTTTGGGATGATTTAGTACTTGGTCTACCTAAAATTCAAACTCAGAATCAGCGAGTTTGTGGAGCTTGTCAGGCTGGGAAGTAGCACAGGACACCGTTCAAGGATGGTGACTCATGGCGAACCTCAAAGGTACTACAGTTGGTCCACATTGATATATGTGGTCCAATGAACACTACTTATGTTACTGGGTGCAGGTATTTCTTGCTTTTTGTTGATGATTTCAGTAGAAAAATGTGGGTGTACTTTCTTGGACAGAAATCAGATGTGTTTACTGTATTTCAGAAATTTAAGGCCTTAGTAGAAAAAGAGTTTGGTTGTTCTATTATATCTCTTAGGTTTGATAATGGGGGGGAGTTTTGTTCTACTGCTTTCTCCACTTTCTGTGATACACATGGCATAAAACGTCAGTCAACCACACCATACACCCCTCAACAAAACGACATTGTAGAACGTCGCAACCGCACCATTACAGAATTGGCCAGGTCTATGATGGAACACATACATGTTCCTAAGAAATATTGCGCAGAAGCAGTATTTACTGCAGTCTATCTCGTTAATAGGTCTCCCACACATGTTGTTAAAGGGAAGACTCCAAAGGAAGCTTTGACTGGTCGCAAACCTAGGATCAGTCACTTGAAAGTTTTTGACTCTCTAGCCTTATGTATGGATTCCTGATGCTCAGCACTCTAAGTTGGATTCCAAGAGTCAGAAGCTTATGTTTACTGGTTACAGTGACAACCATAAGGCTTACCGGTTGATTGATGAAGACATTGATTGTCTTATCTTCAGTCGCGATGTTGTCTTTGATGAAGAACGAGGACCATTTCAGCTTTCCTCGTCTAAGCAAAATTCAGAGGATCAGCCTTTGAAGGATTCTGATTTGGGTGTCTGTCTTCCATTGGGTTCACCGGATGGGAAGGATGATGCAGATTTTGTATTTGATGATGCACTACCTGAATTTCCTCTTAATGATATTGATCTTCCACCTGTTGCAAATCCTCTTCCACCTCCACCTCCATCTATTCCTCCTCCTGATGTTGGCACATCTACTCTCCAACCTAAATGGTGGGCTAAGACAATCAGTGCTCTCCGTTCTGATGAGCTCATTAAGGGTATATCCTCTCGAAATAAGGGCAAGCAGCAAAATACAGTTAACTTTGCTCTCACGGCCAACCTACATAGCATTTATGAGCCTCAAACATTTAAAGAGGCAACAGGGATTCCAAAGTAGGAACAGGCAATGGATACAAAATACCAGAGTCTTATGAAGAATCACACCTCGGTTCTCTCTGATCTTCCTCCAGGGAAGAAGCCCATCAGCTGCAAATGGGTCTATAAGGTCAAGTATCATGCAGATGGTACCTTAGATAAATACAAGGCCAGATTAGTTGCTCGAGGGTTCACACAGCAGGAAGGCATTGACTATGAGGAGACTTTTGCTCCTACTGCCAAGATGAGTACAATTCGTCTTCTCGCCATTGCAACTCAGTGTGGATGGAAAGTCCATCAGATGGATGTTAAGAGTGCCTTCCTCAACGGTGAGTTGCAGGAAGAAGTCTACATGACGCAGCCTCCTGGTTTCAAGGTTGCTGGCACAGAACACCAAGTATGTAGGCTTCAGAAAGCACTCTATGGACTCAAACAGGCTCCTTGAGCGTGGTACATCAAGATTGATCAGTATTTGGTTGCTCATGGTTTTGAGCGTTGTCCCTCTGACAGTAATTTGTATATCAAACACTCTTGTGATGATATTATTTTCCTTGTTGTCTATGTGAATAATTTGATCATTACTGGCAGTTCCGCACATTTGATTGTTGAAATCAAACACTATATGTGCAAGGATTTTGATATGACAGATTTGGGGCTTCTCCATTATTGTTTAGGTGTTGAGGTTTGGCAGACTGATGGCAGCATTTTTCTTTCTTAGTCTAAGTATGCCAGGAACTTGGTTGACAAGTTTCGAATGCAGGATTGTAAACTTGCTTCTACACCTATGGAGAAAGGGCTAAGTTATCAGCCAAGTCTGATTATACTCCTATTGATGAAACCACTTACAGACAGCTAGTAGGTAGTCTCATTTATCTTACTGCTACTAGACCTGATCTCAATTTTGCAATCAGCTATATTTCACGCTTCATGACAGCCCCCAAGGTTGATCATTAGATAGCAGCGAAACGTGTGCTGCATTATGTGAAGGGCACCCCTGATTATGGACTTCTTTACACTCGAAGTCATGATCCTAGACTCAGTGGGTTCACAGATTCAAATTGGGCAGGTTTAGTTGATGATAAGAAATCAACTTCTGGATATGTGTTCATTTTGGGATCTGGTGTAGTCACATGGACCAGTAAAAAGCAGCAGGCAGTATCTCTCTCCTCGACAGAAGCAGAGTATCGAGGAGCTGTTAAGCCAGCTTGTGAAGCAGTTTGGCTTCGTTGGATGCTTGTGGATATGCAGATGTCTCAAGTAGGACCGACTCCCTTGTTTGCTGATAATGAGGGCGTTCTCAAGCTTGCCAGGAACCCAGTCTTCCATGAAAGAACCAAACATGTGGATGTTCGTTGTCATTACATTCGGCAATTGGTTGAAGACGGGACAGTTCAGTTGCAGTATGTCCCAACTGCGGATCAGACTGCAGACATTCTCACCAAGCCTCTTGGTCCAGACAAGTTTGCCAAATTCAGAGGACAGCTTGGTGTAGTCAATAGATTAACCATTAAGGGAGGGTATTACAATAATAGTTAGTTCCTATTAATGGTTATCTATTTATCTGTTGTAAATCTATTGTAAATATTAGAATCTTTCTAATATTTAGTATTCAGTTAGTTAGAATAGAATGTTTCTATCCTTTACGAGTGTTTCCTAAGGAAACATCGTTCATTCTTTTGTATATATAGATCTTTCGATCTCTGTTAATATCATCAAGTATTTTACCAATTACTTCCTGTAATAAAAAGGTGTGATCTGAAAGATAATTAATTATTTGATGAGGAGGTGCGATTAGATAAGCATCAAGATTATGAAGGGATGCGATGTCAACAAATGGGAGATTAGCCTTGAGGAAGAAACACGATGATAATCTATTGTCATTGGTTAGAGATTAATGGATGCATTGAGTATTGTATATGCAGCTATTATTGTTAGTGAATTGTGCGATTACCAAAAGACATGAGACATGTTTTTATCCAATGTAACTCATTCCAAATATGCAGATATAAGAAGCCATTCCCATCATTCATTCAAGGCATCAATTTGGAAATTTTATCTCTTAACTATCCATTCTTGCATCTGCTCATTTGAGCAATTGCCTTATTTGGCATAACTGGTTGCACAGATCAGGAACAGCAACTAATCGCTATAGGTGATATCTTCACATTTGCATATCCGTATTGTTATATCAGACACAGCTATATATCTTGCTGCAAGCAATACCCTATATTGCATATCCATATCGCTACATCAGAAATTGCAACATATCATTACACATATTTATGTATATTCAAATCAGAAGCAGCAAATCCTCTATCGCTGTAAGCGATAGAAAGACATATTCTGTAGCATACTTCATATTGATATAATAGAAAGTGCTACTACTCGATATAGCATAATTTCCTTTCGCATATCAGAGGAAGCTAATATCATTTAGCAAAGACATATTATATACATATATAGACCAAAACATTTTGCATATATATTATTAACTAAATCAGAAATAGCAAGTGATATTGTTCATATTCTCCATTACATAGTTCAATTGCAAAGATTAGATAGTGTAAGTGTGAAGAATTGAAATAATTGTTCTGATATTCCAAGATATCTTAAAAGGGGACATTACACAGAAATTCTTAAGAAATATCTGGAGAAAGGCTCGGAACTGCCGACAATTGCTCTGAATTTTCTAGCAATGTTTTTCAAGTTTACAGTTTTTATCTTTAAGTTTCGCAAAATTTATGACACAGTAATATTTTGGAAAAAGGTTTCCAGCCTATCAATATAAATAGTTGACAAGAATCAAAACTTGTACAATATTGTTTCTTCTCATAATAGAAAGCTTTGCTTTTAAAAAAAATATAAACTATTTGGAAATCTATGTAACTTGCCTGTAAGATAACAGAGTTGATTATGTCTGCACTCCTCACAGCCAAATTGAGGGAAACACATCGTGCCGGAGCAATTGCATAGCATCTGATCTGTTTCCTGGGAATATTACCCAGCAAATCCCTGTTACTTGCAGCTTTCAGGGCCAGCATGGAAGCCACACCAGATCCTAAAGAATGTCCCGTAAAAGTCAAATTATAATCTGGTTGACTACTAATCAACTCTCTCAGAGTCTCCACCTCCTTCTCAAACACCCACACTGCTGACTTGAGAAGGCCATGATGAACATATCCACCCTCAAACTTTTCCTGCCCTAATTTGTTATCCAGAAGCACTGCATAATCACTGTCCCTCACCATACTCAGCCCCCTAAAAGCAAGGACAATATCTTTGGCATTGTGATCAACATAAATAAGATACGAAGGTGCCATCCCATAAGTTTCATGATTGCCTGCTCTCTTTACAACACAATGGCTGTCCATTTGATACCCTCCAGGTGGAGCCCACAGAGGATTGTCCAAGTCCTCCTCATACACAGCTAAATTAAGTCTACACATTCTGGGTACAGGCTCAAAGTCCTCAAAAGTGGCAGTTCCCCATGTCTTGCTGTCTTCTGAGCCTGTGTGCAGGCACCTCTTCCATGCCCATCTACACAAGGCTAAAATATAAACTGTCTCCAACAACGGCATCCCAGTCAAGCAGCACATTTTTCCCTCAAATTCAAATTTGGGTAAAGCATAAAATCCTTCAAATTTGAGTTTGGGTATTGAATTAAATCCTTCAAACTCAAACTTCTCTATGCCAAAAATCATGCGAATTCAAACAAGTGTGAATGCACACAATCCTTCGAACTAAAACTTTGGTATGCTTAAAATCATGCGAATTCCAACTTGGGTTTGCACACAGTCCTTCGAGTTCGAATTTTGCTCTGCATGAAACTATTCAGTGACTAGATTGAGAAGCAGATGTCCTCTTCCATCTTTCAAAGCTTAGAGAACTGACTCTACAATTGAACACCCATATCAACGCTCATCTAATGTGTGAGTACACCCTACAAAACAGTTTGGGCTCGTAAGAGTCAACTCGTCTCTTGTTAAGAAAAGAAACCATAACGAAGAATGTTTGCTACATCTACCATTCAAAGAGTCCACCCGGTGCTTAGCCCAACAAAACTACAACTGCTGAATTTTAAACAATAAATCTTCTCTGCAGAGGATGTTGGATGTAGCAAATTAATCTAATGATATTCCTGGTATCATACACAGTAAAGGATCCTCGGGCTTCAAGAGCATCAGAGACCTGTAGTTATGAATATGGCACATGAGATTCGTAGACTCCCAAAAATTCCAATAGGTGTTGGGGGCTGGATTTGAGGGGCTAGTCCGAATGCCGAGGAGGAGAATTAAAATATTATTAGCAATAGGATGGACGAACATATTTTAGCATAAACCCAAATGAATCTATGGAGATATTCTCCCTAGGTGCCCTTCTATATTTATTTTTATTATTTTTTAATTATGGGAAGATGGGCTTAAATTTGACGAGCAATCATACCTGTCATGACAGTTATCCATTTATAGGTGACCTCTAAATGGTAAGTCCTGTCATATTTAAAATATCTTATTTAAAATATATATTATAAATTAGATATATATACAATTATAATCTTCAATTTTTTTTTATTGTTTATTGTATTTTATAGTAAATTTTTATATAAATATAACTATAAATTATCAATTTTAGGCTTTAAGATTTAGTTTCGAAGTGGATCAATTTAAGTAAAAGAAGATTGTTCTCGAAAAAAAGTTTGATAAGTTGTTCTAAAAAAAAGCTTGAGTTTTAGATAGAATATTTGCCCCTCTTTTATGGAGATGTCTATCAAGCCATCACAAAACTAAATCTTACAAGGAGGAACTTAGTTTTTTTAAAAATTCTCCTTGATAAAATGTAAGTTTTTGATGGCTAGATAGAAGTCGACCTCTTTTACCCCATGTCCCAATGCGGCTTTAAGGAGTGAGTGTTCTCTTGGAAAATTAAAATTGTGAGAAAAGGATAATATATAATTTTTTCCTATTTATGTGGAGCAATTGTCTAGAAAATGAAAATAAGCTGACAGAAAAAGGGAGGGCTTAAAATAAGCAATGGTTGTTTATTGAAAAAAATGTCATGTGTCTTCAAAAAATTATTTGTCACTAAATTTTAATTTTTCCCTCCATTTTTTATGTGAAAAGATAATATTGAAATGACTACTTAAAAAGCAACAAAATTAGGAGTTGGATGGGGCCACCACCTCCACAAATTGCTCCTAAAAAATATAGATAAAGATTTATAATAAAATATATGAATAAAGTTTAAGAGTTTAGAATAAATTATAAACCAAGTGTGACAAAGTATGAGTAGCCTTAAAACTACCATTATAAAGGGACGAGGGAGGATATTATCTCAAGGATGAAAAGTAGTTCAAAAAAGGGCTTGCACTGGGGAGGATATAATCCACCCAACCGTCCTAAGCATTCTGAGAAAAAAAGAGGCGTAAGAACACCCCGCCCAAGTGGTGAAGACATAATAGACATGGAGTTAATGTTACCTTGAACAAGAGATGGTCATTGAATGATCCATTAACAATATTTTATGCAATAGTACCCCTTCATTGAGAAAGAGGGGGGAGGGGAACAACTGCAACAATGTATAAAATTCCTTTAGCACAACATGGAGGTGATAGGCCTAGAGTGAGTTATCAAGTAAGATTGTATTGATGGTACGTGGTGTGCTTCTCCAATGGTGTAGGAGCGCCTAGGTGAACTAGCGATCAACACCAACAAAAAAAACCCAACTTGATTCCTATAAATTTTGGTTTTAATTTATTTTTCTCTTTCTTTGTATTGAAAATAGGCAGTGCTTTAGCTATACCTTGAGAAGCATACACCGTGATTCTTCATTAACTATGATCTCTCATTCTTTGTGTAATAGGGAAAATATGGATAGGGCTTAGAACAATGGAGATTTGCTCATAAAAGTGACCCTATGCACATATTATCCACCTTACATATAATTGTAATTGATTAGGAATGTAGATCTGGAAATGTTTGTAAAGGAAAATGGAATAAAATACATACCTCCAAAAAAGAACCGGTTGAAAACCCTGTCAAACGGTCTCAGAAACTGTTGATTCCTGCCCTCCTAAACCGAAACTGTGAGATCTACAAAACCCATAAATCTTTTTCTGATAATCTTTTTCCGATAAGGCTTAGTTCTGATTTTGACCCTCAAGTCAATGTCAACCTTGACCCAGAATTTCTGATTCTGACCCAGAGAGAAATGTTGATTCTGACCCAGAAATGAATGTCAATTCTGACCCAGAATGTCAATTTTGACATGCACAATCCGACAGAAAATATGTTTCCAAATCCTGAAAGTTTGTCGAAAAGGTTATTCGGATCTGCACTCCAATTCGTTGTTCCGAACATGTCCCTACAAGAAAATGGTTTGTTTGTTGGGGGGAGGGGTTTAATTGAATTGAAATTGCATAAGTAAACAAAGTAAATGAACAAATTCACCTTGCTTGTATAGAAACCTTTGTGGCGGATTCGAATCCGTGGATCCACGAGTATGTATGCACCAAATAAATGTAGAATGTAGAATGTAGGATTTAGGATGTCTCAAATCAATTGCCTTTGGATCTTCAACACCAATCTTGAATGGATCTTGGAATAGGAAGAAGATTGCATGGATGTTGATGGAGAAATCTTCAACAAGAGGGCTCCGTAGAGCTTGAATCCTTCAATGGCTACCAATGGATCTCCTTGATGAATTGAGTACTTGAAAGTGCTTGAATGTTTGGATGCTTGAGAGTAGATGAATGCTTCAATAGATATTTAGCTTGCTTCAAATATTGCTTCTTAGTTTGTCCTTCACACTTAGATTTCACTTCTCAAGTCTTAGAGAAAATGAGAGGAGAAGGCTTCCTTATATACAAATCTAGGGCACAATCTTCTAGAGAGGCCTACATAGGATAATTAAATTCCCATTAGACATATACCCCAGAGGTGGACCTATATTAAATATAATTTCAAGATTCGTTGCCTCAAAGACTGAAACAGCCGACCCGGAAGCGGAAAATAATTTCTCCCAAAACCCGACATCCGGAAGTCCCGGGAATCTAAAATTTGAACCTTGGGTAAGGGTCGAGGTCAAACTTGACATAGGTCAGGGTCGAGGTTGACCTTGACCTAGGTCAAGGTCGAGGTCGACCTTGACCCAGAAAGGTCAACTTTGACCTTGAGGTTAAGATTCTCAGAATCCATAGCAGAGTGCCATAAATCAGCAAGAGGAAAGTGGAAGATAGGGCAGAATCAGGGGGAAAAAGAATATCCAATTCAAAGACCCATTCAAGGCGCT
The DNA here is from genome assembly GCA_018584345.1 of Thuja plicata. Classification (NCBI taxonomy): domain Eukaryota; kingdom Viridiplantae; phylum Streptophyta; class Pinopsida; order Cupressales; family Cupressaceae; genus Thuja; species Thuja plicata. The sequence continues at coordinate 601,354 of MU224121.1, forward strand.
TGACATGACCCCAAACCACTTACTTAAAGGGCTAAATCAGTCCTAAATAGAAGTGCTTCCATTTTTCGATGATACATTTAGCCCCCACTTTAGCAAGAGTATGGACTCGATGCAAACTCTTGGTAAAGGAGATCATAAAGAAAAGATAATCTTATTGAAATCAAAAGGGACAAAGTAACCCTCAAGCCCCCAGGGACTCAAGTCTTTGTCAACCCTAAGATCACGATAAGAGAGACATCACTAGTCAAAGAGAAAAAGAGAGGGCATGTGATTACCTCACCCAGTAAGATGTGTGTATCTCACTGTGAACCACAAAAAGGATAGGATGGCCCACCAAGCAAGCACTTGATAGTCACCCCATAAAGTTGTGTGCCTTATGGCGGCTTTGTGCATGTATGTAGTGCGTCTTCTGGCGGCTTTTATAAAGTATCCATGGATACATATCCTCGTATCACCATGGAATATACTTATAAAATGTGTATCTCTTCAGGATTTAGCAACTTATGTGCGTTATCTACCGAGGATTTAGCATATTGAATTGTAATTGAATGCATATCTCTTCAGGATTTAGCAACTTATGTGCGTTACCTTCAGAGGATTTAGCATGTTGCAAAATAAAAGGTTAGGTCAAAAATGCATAATATAGAACGAGGGAGGCCGTATATATGCCCCCCTCCTTAAGATGGCAAAATATATACTATTTTGACATGTTAAGGAAAGAAAAGAACAAGGATAAAGCATTCTTCAACCACAAGACAATATCTGTATGCACCCTAAAATGCTTGCCTAGACTATGGGCCCCCATTTATCAATTTATCAATTTATCAAATTTCTGAATCAATGCTTTGCAACATTTTCAATTCAAATCAATTTTCTTGATCAAATCGTAATTAATTCAATTATTTCAATATTTCCTAAGGTTTGATCATTTCATCAATAATCTTATTTAATTAAAAGAAAACATCCCTTTTAATTAAATGAAATAATCTTATTTAATTAAAATAAATCTTTTAATTAAATGATCTTATCTTATCTAATTAAAATCTCTCTTTTAATTAAATAATATTATCTTATTTAATTAAAAATCTCTATTTTAATAAAATAAAATAATCTTATTTAATTGAAAGAAAATCCTTGTTTAATTAAATAAAATCCCCACTTAAAGCTATTTTTTTAAAATGAAAAAAGAAATAAATCAAATAAATAAAACTCCTTTTTCTCCACACATATTCCTAAGTGGTGGGCTTTTTCCTCTTACTTGCCTTTTTAGGGATTTATCCCACATTGCTCTTGAGGATGCATTCCTCTCCACACTTTCCTTTAT
>MU224121.1:606711-622065 GCA_018584345.1 Thuja plicata
CACCCAAGAATTCATTCTCGCTGGATTCAATTTATCCTAATCCTTTTGACAAAAGTATTAACATGAAAGAGTTCCCTAGAAAGGTTGAGATCCCTCAATATGACAAATATGATGGGAATGGAGATCCTCATGATCATGTGCGCCAGTTTTATACCACAAGTTTTGAGTTCCATCAAGATGACTCATACCTCATGATATTGTTCCCAAAGAGTCTTAAGGGTCAAGCGATGGAATGGTTCACCAACATAACTCCCCCCGTTAAGAATTTCAAAGAGCTTGTTTACAGATTTGTTCAACACTTTGCATAGAATATTTCAATATCAATCACCATGTTGGACTTATGAAATTTAAAGAAAAATCAAGGGGAATCCTTTGTTACTTTATTGAAAAGGTAGAGACGACAATGCTCTCGCTACTCTAGAACCATTCCTGAAAATGAAAAGATTGATATCCTTGTTAGCAACTTGGTTCCCAAAATGCAGTATGAAGTTAGGAAGATGGTTTTTGATTCCTTTGACACCATGGTTGAAACTGCATGTAGGATTGAGGATGTTTTAAAATAACAAGGAATTTTGACCAAACATGGAAACAACAACAGCAATAATGGTCAAAATAACAACAACCCTAACAAGGATAAAGTGAAGAACTCGCATTGGAATAGGAACAAACAAGTGGTCAATGATGGAGTTATGGACTCCTCCCAACCTAAAGATCAAATTGTGCTCCACTTGTCTAGTGTTGTTCAAGCCATGAATCTCAATACATCTAATCAACAAGAGAACAAACTGAGATACCAAGATAGGCCTAAGAAAGAGAGACGTCAATTTTCAAAACTTGGTGACTCATATGAGGATGTCTTGAAAACACTTATCACCAACAACCTTGCACATCCTGCGAAGCATTATATACTTGATGTTAAGCCACATTGGTGGGATGAGAAAGCTTTTTGCAAGTTCCACAATGGCATTGGACACGATATTGAAAACTGCTACAAACTCAAGCATCTTATTCAAGATCTCATTGACAATGGAAAGCTTAAGATAGATGGATTGAACACCAACGCCGATCATAAGGCATTCAAAGAGCCATTGCCCAAGTATGAGAAGGGGGAAACCTCTAAACCTAAGAATGGCAAGGCTGAGGTCAATTATACTTACACAGATGTGGAGAATACTATCAACATGCTTCAAGCTATAGAAGAAAATGTCAACATGATGAGGGGTAGAGATCCCTATGGTTATGATCTAGGCATGGACTCTCCTCCTATCTTTGATGAAGAACCTGTTGTGGTGCTAAGGGGTCCTAACTCCAGAATGTCATCCCAAAATCTTAATGCTGTCACACGAAGTCAAGATCCCATTGTCATTAGAGGACCCAATTCAAGTTGTTACCCCTGATTTTTTACTCCTCCCCTTTGGTTGATTATCTTCTAAAAATCAGGAGTTTACGGTCTCATTTCAATAAATACCTTTCGGTTTAAGTTTGCATTTCACCCCTGTCGGTTGAACTATGAATCTTGAACTTGTCTAGTTCAAGGTTCAAGGTTCAAAGTTGCTCTGCGGTGTGCATTGCCTTTCTTCGCCTTTTTGTGAAAATGAGCAGCGCGGTTAACAATTTCCCTTGTTCCGTTGAAATATGAATCTTGAAATTGTCTAGTTCAAGGTTCAAAGTTCAATTGTGGGCCTCATCTTGCATTAAGTGTTGTCAGGTTTTAGTCTTTTTTGCCACTCACGTGTTCTTTTAAAAAAAACACACCAAAGGGAAGTCATGTCTTATTGTCCGATTGAAATCACTTCTTTGAAATAGCCTTTTTCAATGTTCATAGTTCAATCGGAACTTGCATATTGGAAAAGTGAAAAGATAGCAATGATGTGACTGAAAGGACAGCTGGCGGAAGATAAATATACCCACGCATGCCGTGGATATAATCATTATTGGATGTGACACTTATATGTCATTTTAATCATTCAAAGAGATCAATATTTAATGATCACATTAAGCCAAACCTCTTGTCACATTTAATTGAAGCCTACTTCATCATTAAATGCAAATCTTGTGTATTTTGTTAAAAATCAGTTATAAATGAGAGTTCATGTTGTCACTCATGTAGTGAATTTTTTCTGAAGTGATCGAGTTGGCGAAGCAAGCGAAAGGTATACTCTGATCCTGAGAAGCTTAGGGTGTGCACAATCTTCAGCGTTTCCTCTGGTGGCCCCTTGTCCACAATGTTCGAATAAGAAGCGGAAAAATGGAAATATTAACACACAGAAGAGAACACTAACGTAGAAATTTAACGTGGTTCACCCAATCCCTAGGCTACGTCCACCAACAGTGAGTCCAATGTCTTTATTATTATCCAGTGATTACAATCTGAAACCTGTAACTCAATACCGCCACAGGAAGCTACAAAAAATCCCTCTTACCAAAAGAATCTCAAAACCCTAAGCCCTTTACACACGTATTTTTGACATAACCTAATTAGGGAAAAAATACTCTTACTAATAGAAAATTGATGGTCGAACCTGAGTCTGATTAGGCTTCGCATCCATAACACACAACTGGTGTTAGAGTGTGTCAAGAGATATGATAGAGAGGAGAGGTGTATCAAGAAAATTGATGGAAGCCCTCTTACTTTCATAAACTGAGATGTCATCCTTACAGCAATGGGTATTCCTAAGAAAGATCCCTATGAAGGATGGACAATGGCTTCCTCCTACTCTATTTTCTCAACAAAGAAACATATTTATAGAAATGAAATTGCTAAACAATGGCTATTGGAACCAAAAAGAGGAGGGTCATGTTTGCCCAAACCCCTTACAATAGATCATTTTAAACCTAAAGTAGCAGAGTTGGTCATTCTTTTGAATAGGATAAAGGGTAATAGTCATGCCTATTACTGGAAGGATTGGATGTATTTCCTCATTCAGATAACCTTGAGAGGGGAAAAGTATATTGATTGGGCAGATTGTATTGTTGATGAACTTCATCATCAACTGACAAATTATTCAGAAAAGGCTAGTGGTTTTTATATGTCTTCCTATCTATTTTATGTGTTGACCTGTACTAGAAAATGGGATGGTCTATATCATAAATTTCTTGTTCCCAATATGAAGGTATATGATTATTATCCCCATCTACAGAAATATCTTCATGTTGACGACTATATGAAAGTTAATGGTATTTTCCTAGGAAGGTTGATTTTTGAGCTACAGGGGAATATTGAGCAGAGAATGTCGGAGGAAGCTAAGAATTTTGTTAACACCTTTGGGATATTTTTCATAAAATTCAGAAGATTTACTTACCTAAGGGTTGGTGGGTTCGAAGGGAAACCATTCAAACTGCCTAGGTATGCCTTAGATTTGAATGTTATAACAAAAGTTAGTCGCTAGTTGGCACATGTACACAAAGACCTAAAAGAGAGAAAGGGGAGGGCTAAATTCAGTTTTCCTATACAACTTGGTGTTTATACTTGTAAGAATTCCTCTGATGCCCTTAATTTAGAGCAATAATTGAACAAATTACAACTGCAAACTTTTGAGGCTAGGGGAGATTTTTATATCAGGACATATGCTTCTCGACATTTTAACCTGCCTTCTGAATTCTGCCATGTTCCTCAGATAGAAGACTTCTGGGATAATTGTGCAGATGATTTTGAGGTTAGAAGAAGGTCATGGTGCCGATTTACATTGAATCAAATAGTTGAGTTGAAGACAGGCATTGATGCCACGGGAATAGAAGAGGAGAAAGAGGAAGAGATTCTTGATAAACACTATGTGGAGAAAATTTAGGGGCTACCACTTCCTGGGATTGACTGGAACATAGAAGAAAGAGAGAGTATCCCCATTAAAACTCTCAGTGTGATAAAAAGAACCAAAAAATGGGTTGCCAGTAAAAAGCCACCTCTTTACAGAAATCACAACACTAGAGGATTAGTTCTTAATGCCCATATTGAAAAGTCTATCCCAATTTCTAATGAAGATGTTTCTGTTGTAGGTAAATCCAAATCTAAAAATAAAAAAGTTGTTTAATCTAAGGTAAAGAAACATAAGTCTCCTCGTCCAGTTTTATCTACAAGAACTTCCAGAAGTAGGGCTATCAAAAAATAGGTCAAGACAATTGAAAAAGAAGTGGCTAAAGGTGATGAATCAACTGTATGAAATAGAGAAGTATGGAATGAATAAATTCCTAACTAAGAAATTCGTGGCAGGATTGGATGAAGATACTTTGTATGTCTCCATCAAAAGCATCGAGTGTAGAAACTCTATTATCAAATCTGGTCATGATAGGACCACCTACCTATTCAGTGAATCGAAGGGGTTAATGGATACCATGCAAAAGGATCTCAAATGCCTGAACATTTCCCTCATAAAAGAAGATACTTAGGGTGTTAAGGGAGCAGAGGAATTGATGCAAGAATTTGAGCGTGAGGTTACTACTATAAGAGATACTAAAGATGTCACCCCAGATGATTTCACAGCCCTTGCTAACATGGAATCTATGCTGGTAGTCTGTATAGATCACCTTGAGGCGCATATGCAGAAAATTGCCCAGGTCCGTAAAGACAAGAAGTTTCTAAAGCAGAGGGTGATTCACATTGCCTTGCCACATCAAGCCACGATCATCAGTGTTGCAGAGGTGCATAAGGAATGGAGGAGCTCTCATGTTATGGACACCTCACAGGATCAATCTATGGGATCCAGCTCATCCACCACTCCATGATCCTGCTTCGCAAATCATGGAGTGGTGGTAGTTTTTATTAGTTATGCTTTCTTTGATTTTGGGCAGTTCTGTAAACAGTTATACTGAATCCTGTAGAGAGTATCTCAGGATGCCAGTTTTTATTCTCAAAAGACTGGTGGCTATTTATATAGAGAGGATAATTTGTATAAGGGATGGTGGTAATTTTAGTTAAGTAGGGCAAGACTTGATAGTTTTTAGGATTTTTAGTTTGTTTGTTTTCGAGGAAGAAACTTGAAAGTATATTTTGATATGAATGGAACAAAAATTTATGATATATATAAATATGTTGGTTTATAATAGCATATTGATCTCTGTTGGGATATTTCTTGAGTATCTAGAATTTATTTTCAAGTGGAATTTTCTGTAGCTTATTTTAGCATAGCTATATTTTTAGTGGATCATTTCTGCTTATGAAATCTGTGAGCTTCATTTAATTTTTTTGATTATCTATCTTTCTTTCCATTTTCATTGCATGTTGATGTATGGAAATGTTGTAAAAGCCTTACTCACTTTCTGGTTAAAAGTGAATGGTTGCGAAAAGCTATATGTGATTTCTAGAATTCATTGAAGATCAAACAAAGAGTTGTACCTTAATTCAGAGAATTGTAAAGCTAAGCGTTATGATTCAATTGTTAGTTTGAGATTGTCTTTACCTGGGTTTAGAGTGAGTAATTTATAATTTGTAAAGATAAGACAAATCTGTATGCTAACAGATTTTTGGCAACTCCACTAGGGAGCCGATACACTAAGTATCAGTAGTCATTCCCTTTAAATGAGAAACCATGGTGTTACCTGCGCTCATCATTCTTGGTCAGGAAGAAGTTCCTCCAGTTCTTCAGCCTGACTTACACTTTTAAGATACCCAGGAGGACATCATAGCTGATCTAAATTCATTGGCTTGGGCTGTGAGGAAAAGTGATCAACATTATCAACAAGATCGCTTAGTGTTAGAAGAAGAAGAAGAAGAAATTGGTGAATGGTTGAGAGGCCTTCCAATTGTTCAAGAAGTCACCATAATAAATAGAGCTGTGCAGAGACCTTAAATTCCTTTGCAAGATTGGATTCCCGACCTTTTACGAGGTCCCAAGCAAGGGAGGGTGTCTTTGATAGTTTTTTCCAGGAACTTCAAAATCTCCACTTTCCTACCAGTTATACCCCAAAGAAGAAGGCTAAAAGTAGACCTCCTTCTCCTAAAAAGTCCAATCCTAGTGCATCCTCATCCTCTCATCAGTGGCAAGCCTTGACCCTTTCTAGAATTCAAGCACCCCCCCTTCAGAAAATTTATCCACCCTCAGTCATGGCTCAACCTTGGGGTAATATCGTTGGACCTCTTAATCTAGCTGGAAATCATTCTCTGCCTAAAGGAGCTAGAGAACTATTGCCTAAATTTTATGGTGATGGAATTGCGGTCAAATTTTTTGTTCAAACACTTGCTAAATCAGCAGCCGACTGGTTTTATCATCTGCCCAATGGTCAAAATACTGATTTGGCTAATATAAAATCTTCTTTTGAAGCACACTTTAAAAGTATATCTGATGAACATGATCTTCTTGCCCAATTGACTCAGTTAAAGAAAGAAATACATGAGCCCATGAGGCAGTTTGTGGCAAAGTTCAATAAAATCATTCACAGGATCCCTACCCCAAAAAGTCCAATTACTGAGAATACAAAAGATTTCTTTACGAACGCTATGCCACCAGACATTGGTTTCCATTTAAGACAAGCAAGAGTAGCTGATTTAGATGCCGCTCAAACCATGGTTGTTGAATTAGAAGAATATTTAATCACGACTAGCAAGTGGAGGAAGGATGTCCAGCAGCTAAGTTCTCAAAGTACCACTTCTTCTGATCCCCTGTTACAAAGGTTGATGAATGATGTAATCACTATGAAGAGGCAATTTCCCAAGGGAAATATGAATTCCCCCTCATTATATAAAGATATTCCTAGGGGAAGCCCTGATCAAGCAAGTCCTAGCCACAGATATCTAGGACAATCACAAAATGAACAAAGAATAGTAGAGGTTCCTCCTAAAAGAGCAAATATGTGTACCTTTCACCTCACTGATGAACATGATGGCTCAACTTGTCCTGAAATGGTGAGATCAATGTAGATGCATATCAATAAAGAATTAGTTGAGGATCCCTTCGAACATGCAAAAGTTCCTTCGTTACTTGGCGACTCCAAAAATTATTATATGGAATACGAGTCAGACTCAGAAAGAGGAGGCAATATTCTGGTAACTCTTGAAGATCCCACATGTTCGATCCTGAACAGAAATCAATGCAGTTCTCAAGCTAATGATTATCCTTCAACTTCTCAATGCTAGGACAAAGATAAAGTTGGCTCTGGAGCAAGGGTTGTTCTGATATCACCTCAAGGAGATATTTTTCCTCACTCTTTCAATTTGGAGTTTGGTAATACCAATAATACTGTTGAGTACAAAGCTCTTCTACTTAGTCTTGAAGAAGCTAAAAAGAAAGGAATAAAGGTACTAAAAGCCAAAGGAGATGCATAACTGATAGTAAGATAAGTAAGAGGAAGGTATTCAGTGAAGAAAAAGAGGTTGAAACACTACAGAAATCGTGTGTGGGATGAAATAGAAGGATTTGAGGCCTTTTCTATTGAAGCTATTCCTAGGAACCTTAATAGCAGAGCTGATTCTTTGGCAGTTTCAGCATCTTTGTTGCTTCCACATCCAGATTTTGAAGAAACAATTTATAAGATTGAGATGGTATACATGCCTAAGGTTCCTGATAATGCAGATCACTGGCAAGTTTTCCAAGATGACAAGCAGATTGACAAATTTCTGCAAATGGTGGAAGTTTTTAGCACCACCTACTTTGAGGGATCTCAATCAACCTGTGAAGAATTTTGTCCTGATCTGGGTAAAGTTGTTGAAGAAGGGATTGTTAAATTAAAAGGAAACTGTATTCCTAAAGGCCTGGTTTCTCTTGAGAATTTGTTTGACAGATCTGATGCAGTCAAGCACAAGCCTAATTCTCATGAGCTTCCTGATGAAGGTGACTCAGAAAAATTGAATTTAGGAGATGAACAAAACCCTAAGTTTGTAAACTTGGGAAAATGTTGTACATTTGATGAGAGAAGAAGATTTGTCGATTTACTGAAAGAATATAAAGATGTCTTCGCCTGGTCCTACCAAGATTTGAAGAATTTCAAAGGAGGTAAAATTCAACATCACATTCCTTTGAAGTCAGGAGCCTCACCATTTAAACAAAAGCTAAGGAGCTATAACCCTAAAGTGTTTGAAATAATTAAGAAAGAAGTTGAGAAGATGTTGCAAGCTCAAATAATATATCCTATTCATCATTCCAACTGGATCGCCAACATAGTGCCTGTGAGGAAAAAGAATGGTAAGATAAGGATTTGTGTGGATTTTATGAATCTGAACCAGAGCAGTTTAAAGGATAATTATGGTCTTCCTATGATGGATCATATATTGCAAATAGTGGCTGGCTCTGAAATGATGTCCATGTTAGATGGGTTTTTTGGTTACAACTAGATTAAGGTAGCTGATGAGGATCAACATAAAATGACATTTACCACCCCATGGGGTACATATGCCTATAATCCCATGTCGTTTGGGTTAATTAATGTGGGTGCTATGTTCCAAAGAGCAATGGATTCATCATTCAACCATCTAATTAAAAAGGTGATTGTCATATACTTGGATGATTTGACAGTGTTTTCTAAAAGGTGAAAAAATCATCTGAAGGATTTGAGAGTTGTTTTGCAAAGATGTAGAGAGCATGGAATCTCATTGAATCCTAAGAAGTCAATCTTTTGTGTCACAGAAGGGAAGTCATTAGGTCACATAGTCTCAAGAGATGGAATCAAGATAGATCTTGAGAGGGTAAAAGCCATTCAGCAAATAGGTTTGACGTCTAACCAGACAGGGGTTAAGTCATTCTTTGGATAGACCAATTTTCTTAGGAGGTTCATTCCAGACTTCGCTGAAACAACTAAGCATATGGTGAGACTCTTAAGTGAAAAGAATCCTTTCAAATGGAGTTCAGAAGTGATTCAAGCATTTGATGATGTGAAAAAGGCCATAGCATCCGCCCCAACATTGATTAATCCTGATTATAAAAAAGACTTCATTATCTATTGTTATTCCTCAGAACATACCCTGTCTGGGATCTTATTGCAGAAGAATGAAAAAGGAGAAGAAGTGCCAATCACTTTCATGAGCATACCTTTGAAAAAGCACAAGCTAAATTATCCCATGGTAGAAAAACAAGCGTATGCAGTAGTAAAAGTCATGATATACTTCAGATTTTATATCTTACACTCACATTATACTATATATGTGCCTTCTTCCACAGTTAAGGATGTTCTGACTTAATAGGATATAGGCATGAACAACAGAGCCACCTAGGTAGCGAGGATTCAAGAATTTGATTTGAATATCTGACCAACTAAGTTAGTCCGAGGGTAGGGTTTATGCAAATTAATGGCTCATAGTGTACCTAAAGAAGACCTTCCTCTCACTTTGTTTGTCAGTCTATGAGACTCATAGTTCTCAGATGTTGCTTTCTACTTAACTTGTGGAGACTACCCAGAACACCTGAGCCCTAATGAGAAAAGAAACCTCAGACTCAAAGTTGCAAAGTATGTTATCATGGATGATATCTTGTACAAAAAAGGACTTGATGGATCTTTTCTGAGGTGTGTTGACAAAGAGAAACAAGAGAAGTTGCTTATGAAGTTTCATAGTGAGGCCTGTGGTGGTCACCTCTCATCTACCATGACTGCTTTCAAAATTTTAAGAAGTTATTATTGGTTGGGGATGGTTGCAGATGCATACAAATGGGTGGCTAGTTGTGAAAAGTGTAAGTTGTTCAACGGTAAACCAAAATTTGCAGCTCTTCCTCTGAGGCCGGTAGTTATTGATGAACCCTTCAAGAAGTGGGGATTGGATTTCATTAGTCCAATCAATCCTCCTTATAGTGCTGGGCACACACACATCCTGACTGCTATAGATTATTTCACAAAATGGGTTGAAGCGGTTCTTGTCAGGAAGACAACATCAGAAGTGGTATGTGATTTCTTAAAAAATTATATCTTGGTCAGGTTTGGTATCCCTCAAAAATTAGTCACAGATAATGCTACCAATTTTTCTTCTTCGGAAATAAAGTTGTTCTGTTATGATAATGGTATCCATCTATCACACGCCTTTGATTATTACCCACAAGGGAACGGTCAGGCAGAATCAAGCAATAAAAGCTTGATATCAATTATGGAAAAATTGGTAAATGACAATGCTAGGGACTGGCATAAGAGATTGTATGAAGCTCTCTGGGTAGATCACACATCTCTTAAAAGGATGATCAGAATGACTCCATTCAAATTAGTATATGGTGTTGAAGCCCAATTATCTTTACCATTAGAGTTGGTAGCAGCAAAAATGCAGAAAATAATTGAAGGACAAATTTTCTAGGATGGCCTAGAAAAAATAATTTTGCATCTCAATAAAATCCAAGAAGAAAGAGAGGAAATGGTTGATCGTATAGCCCTACATCAGGATAGGGTGAAGAAAATTTTTGATAGGCAGGCCAGGCCAAGAAATTTCATGGAAGGAGATCAAGTTCTACTCTGGGATAAAAGAAGAGAGCCTAGAGGTGCTCACAATAAATTTGAATCATTATGGAAGGGGTCATTTATCATCAGCAAACCCATGGGAAATAACTCATTTGTTCTGGAGCGTCAAGATGGCTCTGTTCTACCATTGACCTTTAATGGTCAAGATTTAAAGTTGTATCAAATGTAATTAGGTCTTCTTCGCCCCATTATATATTTTCCATCTTTTGGCTTGCTTTCTTTGTTGTGTGTTCTTTCTTTTCTTTCCTGCTTTTTGTTTTGTCTCATTTTTATTTTGGAGTCTTTTTTTGGTTGACTCTCTGGTTTGCAAAACCAAAGCTACTAAGTTTATCCTACGTCCTCAAGGGTCCTTGTCCCCAGTCAGAGCCATTGTTACCCCTGATTTTTGACTCCTCCCCTTTGGTTGATTATCTTCTAAAAATTAGGAGTTTACAGTCTCATTTCAATAAATACCTTTTGGTTTAAGTTTGCATTTCGCCACTGTCGGTTGAAATATGAATCTTGAACTTTTCTAGTTCAAGGTTCAAGGTTCAAAGTCACCCTGCGGTGTGCATTGCCTTTCTTTGCCTTTTTGTGAAAATGAGTGGCGCGGTTTGCAATTTCCCTTGTTCCGTTGAACTATGAATCTTGAACTTGTCTAGTTCAAGGTTCAAAGTTCAATTGCGGGCCTCGTCTTGCATTAAGTGTTGTCAGGTTATAGTCTTTTTCACCGCTCACGTGTTCTTTTAAAAAAAATGCACCAAAGGGAAGTCATGTATTATTGTCCAATTGAACTCACTTCTTTGAAATAGCCTTTTTCAATGTTCATAGTTCAACTAGAACTTGCGTATTGGAAAAGTGAAAAGATAGCAATGATGTGACTGAAAGGATAGCTGGCGGAAGATAAATATACCTGCGCATGCCACGAATATAATCATTATTGGATGTGACACTTATATGTCATTTCAATCATTCAAAGAGATCAATATTTAATAATCGCATTAAGCCAAACCTCTTGTCGCATTTAATTGAAGTCTACTTCATCATTAAATGCAAATCTTGCGTATTTTGTTGAAAATCAATTATAAATGAGACTTCATGCTATCACTCCTATAGTGAAGTTTTTCTGAAGTGATCAAGTTGGTGAAGCAAGTGGAAGGTATACTCTGATCCTAAGAAGCTTAGGGTGTGCACAATCTTCAATGTTCCTTTGGTGGCCCCTTGTCCACAATTGGTGTTAGAGTGTGTTAGGAGATATGATAGAGAGGAGAGGTGTATCAATAAAATCGATGGAAGCCCTCTTACTTTCATAAATTGAGATGTCATCCTTATAGCAATGGGTATTCCTGAGAAGGATCCCTATGAAGGATGGACAATTGCTTCCTCCTACTCTAATTTCTCAACAAAGAAACAAATTTATAGAAATTAAATTGCTAAACAATGGCTATTGGAACTAAAAAGAGGAGGGTCACATTTTCCCAAACCCCTTACAATCGATCATTTTAAACCTGAAGTAGCAGATTTGGTCATTCTGTTGAATAGGATAAATGGTAACAGTCATGCCTATTACTAGCAGGATTGGATGTATTTCCTCATTCAGATAACCTTGGGAGGGGAAAAGTATATTGATTGGGCAGATTGTATTGCTAATGAACTTCATCATCAACTGGCAAATTGTTCAGAAAAGGCTAGTGGTTTTTATATGTCTTCCTATCTATTTTATGTGTTGGCCTGTACTAGAAAATGGGATGGTCTGTATCATGAATTGCTTGTTCCCAATATGAAGGTATATGATTATTATCCCCATCTACAGAAAGATCTTCATGTTGACAGCTATATGAAAGTTAATGGTATTTTCCTAGGAAGGTTGATTTTTGAGCTACAGGGGAATATTGAGTAGAGAATGTCGGAGGAAGCTAAGAATTTTGTTAACACCTTTGGGAGAGTTTTCATACAATTCAGAAGATTTACTTACCTAAGGGTTGGCGGGTTCGAAGGGAAACCACTCAAACTGCCTAGGTATGACTTAGATTTGCATGTTATAACAGAAGTTAGTCACCAGTTGGCACATGTACACAAAGACCTAAAAGAGAGAAAGGGGAGGTATAAATCCAGTTTTCCTATATAGCTTGGTGTTTATACTTGTAAGAATTCCTCTGATGCCCTTAATTTAGAGCAAGAATTGAACAAATTAAAACTCCAAACTTTTGAGGCTAGGGGAGATTTTGATATCAGGACATATGCTGCTCGACATTTTAACCTGCCTTCTGAATTCTACCATGTTCCTTAGATAGAAGACTTTTGGGATAATTGTGTAGATGATTTTGAGGTTAGAAGAAGGTCATGGTGCCAATTTACATTGAATCAAATAGTTGAGTTGAAGACAGGCATTGATGCCATGGGAATAGAAGAGGAGAAAGAGGAAGAGATTCTTGATAAACACTATGTGGAGAAAATTCAGGGGCTACCACTTCCTGGGATTGACTGGAACATAGAAGAAAGAGAGAGTATCCCCATTAAAACTCTCAGTGTGATAAAAAGAATGAAAAAATGGGTTTCCAGTAAAAAGCTACCTCTTTATAGAAAGCACAACACTAGAGGATCAGTTCTTAATACCCGTATTGAAAAGTCTATCCCAATTTCTAATGAAGATGTTTCCGTTGTAGGTAAATCCAAATCTATAATTAAAAAAGTTGTTGAATCTAAGGTAAAGAAACATAAGTCTCCTCATCCAGTTTCATCTACAAGAACTTCCAGAAGTAGGGCTATCAAAAAAGAGGTCAAGACAATTGAAAAAGAAGTGGCTAAAGGTGATGAATCAACTGTATGAAATAGAGAAGTGTGGAGTGAATAAATTCCTAACTGAGAAATTTGTGGCAAGATTGGATGAAGATACTCTGTATGTCTCCATCAAAAGCATCGAGTGGAGAAACTCTATTATCAAATCTGGTCATGATAGGACCACCTACCTATTCAGTGAATCAAAGGGGTTAATGGATAGCATGCAAAAGGATCTCAAATGCCTGAATATTTCCCTCATAAAAGAAGACACTCAGGGTGTTAAGGGAGCAGAGGAATTGATGCAAGAATTTGAGCGTGAGGTTACTACTATAAGAGATACTAAATATGTCACCCCAGATGATTTCACAGCCCTTGCTAACATGTAATCTATGTTGGTAGTCTGTACAGATCACCTTGAGGTGCATATGCAGAAAATTGCCTAGGTCCGTAAAGACAAGAAGTTTTTGAAGTAGAGGGTGACTCACATTGCCTTGCCACATCAAGCCATGATCATCAGCGTTGCAGAGGTGCATAAGGAATGAAGGAGCTCTCACATTATGGACACCTCATATGATCAATCTAAGGGATCCAGCTCATCCACCACTCTGTGATCCTGTTTCACAGATCACGGAGTGGTGGTAGTTTTTATTAGTTATGCTTTCTTTGATTTTGGGAAGTTCCGTCAACAGTTATACTGAATCCTGTAGAGAGTATCTCGGGATGTCAGTTTTTATTCTCAAAAGACTGGTGGCTATTTATATAGAGAGGATAATTTGTATAAGGGATGATGGTAATTTTGGTTAAGTAGGGAAAGACTTGATAGTTTTTAGGATTTTTAGTTAGTTTGTTTTCGAGGAAGAAACTTGAAAGTATATTTTGATATGAATGGAACACAAATTTATGATATATATAAATATGTTGGTTTATAATAGTATATTGATCTCTGTAGGGATATTTCTTGAGTATCTGGAATTTATTTTCAAGTGGAATTTTTTGTAGCTTATTTTAGCATAGCTGTATTTTCAGTGGATCATTTTTGCTTATGAAGTCTGTGAGATTCATTTAAGTTTTTTGATTATTTATCTTTCTTTCCATTTTCATTGCATGTTGATGTATGGAAATGTTGTAAAAGCCTTACTCGCTTTCTGGTTAAAAGTGAATGGTTGCGAAAAGATATATCTGATTTCTAGAATTCATTGAAGATCAAACAAGGAGTTGTACCTTAATTCAAAGAATTATAAAGCTAAGCGTTATGATTCAATTGTTAGTTTGAGATTGTAAAGGAAGAAAAAATTTGTTTATTTAGTTTTATTAGAGTTTGATTGTGTATTTCCCTAATCGTTACATTTAAATTGTAATTGTATTGAAATGTGATTATGAGGAAGATAAGATGTTCCACCTTTACCCCCAAATGCACAAATGAAAGATCCAAGTTGATCAACCCAAAAGAGGGATTAATGCACAAATGAATCAACCATTTGGAAATGAAAACAAAGAGGGAGATCTTAAATTATGTTAATTGACTATATAGATATGATATATTATAATAATTGAAAAGGATAAGAAGAAGAACCAACCTTAAAGTATTTCAGATATGGAAAATGTTTTTTTCTGAGGTCCGTAGACTGTTTCTGGAAAATCTGAAGTATGATCCTGAACCGGAACGTATAAATGAACAAAATACAAAAATATTTTTCCAATCCAACACCATCTTATGAAAAAGGTTGACCTTGACCCACAAATGTCACCCCTGACCCAATAATGTTGACCCTTACCTGCACAGCGTCGAGAGAAAATCTATTTGCGGAGCCTGAAAGAAAGCCGAAAAGGGTATCCAGATCTGAGTCCAAATCTGCAATCCTGAACCTGCACCTACAAGAAAAAGAGGTTTGTTTGTTTGGGGGGGGGTTGGAGGGGGTTTCCTTATTCAAACCCCAGTTTTGGAATTAACCTTAAATATATGTAATTGAAATTGTAGAAGTAAACAAAGTAAATGCATAAATTCACCTTGTTTGTAAAAATTCCTTGTGGTGGATTCAAATTTGTGGATCCACAAGTATACACCAAAATGTGGAATGTATAATGTAGGATGTCATCAATATCTTGCCTGTAGATCTCCAACACCAAGTCTTGAATGGGTTCTTGATTTGGAAGAGGCTTGGAGGAAGGTGGATGGAGAGATCACCAAAAGGGCACTATGTAGCTTGAATCCTTCAATGGCCTCCAATGGATCTC
>MU224121.1:629503-656496 GCA_018584345.1 Thuja plicata
GTGATCTCTCCATCCACCTTCCTCCAAGCCTCTTCCAAATAAAGAACCCATTCAAGACTTGGTGTTGGAGATCTACAAGAAAGAGATTGAAGACATCCTACATTCTACATTCCACATTTTGGTGTATACTTGTGGATCCACAGATTCGAATCCGCCACAAGAACTTTTTACAAGCAAGGTGAATTTATGCATTTACTTTGTTTACTTCTGTAATTTTAATTACATATATTTAAGGTTAATTCCAAAACTAGGGTTTGACTAAGGCAAAACCCTCCCCCCCAAAAAACAAACCTCTTTTTCTTTCAGGTACAGGTTTAGGACTGCGGATTTGGACTCAGATCTAGATACCCTTTTCAACTTTCTTTCGGGCTCCGTGAACATATTTTATGTCGACGCTGTGCAGGTCAGGGTCAACATTATTGGGTCAGGGGTGACATTTGTGGGTCAAGGTCGACCTTTTTCATAAGGTGGTGTCAGATCAGAATAATATTTCTGGGTTTTGTTCATCTCTGCATTCTGGTTTTTTATCATACTTCAGATTTTCTAGAAATAGTCTACGGACCTCAGAAAACAACATTTTCTGGATCTACAATACTTTAAGGTTGGTTCTTCTTCTCATCCTTTTCAATTATTATAATATATCATATCTATATAATCAATTGACAGAATTTAATATCTCCCTCTTTGTTTTCATTTCTAAAGGGTTGATTCATTTGTGCAGTAATCCCTCTTTTGGGTTGATCAACTTGGATCTTTCATTTGTGCATTTGGGGGTAAAGGTGGAACATCTTATCTTCCTCATAATCACATTTCAATACAATTACAATTTCAATGTAAAGGTTAGGGAAATACACAATCAAACCCTAATAAAACTAAATAAACAAAATTTTTCTTCCTTTACATTTTGGTGAACCCGACGTGAGATGAGGACCCGATCAGATCAGATCTCTCTATCAGCCATACTAGTAGGTCTGACACCTTTGGTATGAAGAGTGATGCTATGTATACTTGCTTTGGTTGTAGTACCCAGCACAAAGGGTACAATATTTTTAGCACCATTTACCCATCTTGTACGCAGGATGGAGAGTGGCAGGATCATCATCTCATGGGGCCACAACATGTTGGCTCATCTTTATCATGAGTTGAGTTAGCTAGTGAGATACCAGCAGGAGAGTCTTACAGTGTGCACCTTGCTACAGGTTTGGATGTTTGAGCATTACACATGTAAATGACCACATGGTACTCCTTCAGATGTGAGCACACCGAGAGCCTTTTTGTATCCGTTAGCAGATGTTTGGCAGTACAAAGATATCCTCTTTTGGAGGGTATACTTTGACTGTATACCAGGTATAGATGTGATATGGAGACCTTATTGTCAGATGATAGCATGGCTGGATACCCGACATCAGTTGAGATATTCACAGCAGCACAAGCTGCTAGAAGGTCCTACCAATCATGTCGTGATGTCGTATTACTATGATAGGGTGATGAGATAGTTTGGTTTGATACAAGTGGTCCCTTAGAAAGTACCTCGGTATGTATATCCGACGAGATACTATCAGAGACCCGGTGCCATACACCGAACTATAGTGGCTGATATTGTAGATTGTGAGATAAATGAGATTGAGGATGTAGAGGTAGACCCCGAGACATCTTATGCAGGTGTTAGCAGAGAGTATATCAGATATTAGAGTTTGCAGGGGACCCATCCTATCTTCCCCGATGACTACCCCACATGTGATCCAGGTCCTTCAGAGAGGAACCACCGAGGATATGACATACCAGTCAGAGAGGAGGAGGATTAGAGAGATGAGGAGGAACCTCCCTTTGAGGGAGATCCTATGGAGGAGGAGAGACCAGAGGAGATGCCCCCAAGCCACAATACAGGTACCGGTGATCAGGCAGTCTATATTTCACCCTTGATATCACAACGACCTCCCTGAGCGCACATAGAGACACCACCACCAAGGCCTAGATAGAGCGAGCGAGGAGAGGGTAGTCTTTCCATGCTCCCACCATATATATCCTTTGGTGATACCCAGACGGGAGATCCATGTATGGTACAGTTTTTTAGAATGTTTTGAATAGAAATTTGTCTAGAAGAAATATTAAAAGAAGTTTTACATTTGAATTTTGCAGCAAGCATAGCAAAGTGGAGGAGTTTTGTATCCAAGGTTCTAAAGGATACATGTATATCCTACCGACTTCCAGCTAGCGAGAGAGAGTCCCTTATAGGACAAAGGGATCCCGGAGTTGTCTATCGCAGGTTCACGTCGGGTTCACCAAAATGTAAAGGAAGAAAATTTTTGTTTATTTAGTTTTATTAGGGTTTGATTGTGTATTTCCCTAACCTTTACATTTAAATTGTAATTGTATTGAAATGTGATTATGAGGAAGATAAGATGTTCCACCTTTATCCCCAAATGCACAAATGAAAGAGCCAAGTTGATCAACCCAAAAGAGGGATTAATGCACATATGAATCAAACATTTGAAAATGAAAACAAAGAGGGAGATCTTAAATTCTGTTAATTGATTATATAGATATGATATATTATAATAATTGAAAAGGATGAGAAGAAGAACCAACCTTAAAGTATTGCAGATCTGGAAAATGCTATTTTGTGAGGTCCGTAGACTGTTTCTGGAAAATCTGAAGTATGATCCGGAATTGAAAAGTAGACACGAACAAAACCCAAAAATATTTTTCTGATCCGACACCGTCTTATGACAAAGGTTGACCTTGACCCACAAATGTCACCCCTGACCCAATAATCTCAACCCTGATCTACACAGTGTCGAAAAGAAATCTGCTCGCGGAGCCTGAAAAAAGCCAAAAAGGGTATCCAGATCTGAGTCCAAATCTGCAGTCTCGAACCTGTACCTGCAAGAAAAAAAAGTTTGTTTTTTGTGGGTCAAACCCCAGTTTTGGAATTAACCTTAAATATATGTAATTGAAATTGTAGAAGTAAACAAAGTAAATGCATAAATTCACCTTGTTTGTAAAAAGTCCTTGTGGCGGATTCGAATCCGTGGATCTACAAGTATACACCAAAATGTGGAATGTAGAATGTAGGATGTCTTCAATCTCTTGCTTGTAGATCTCCAACACCAAGTTTTGAATGGGTTCTTGATTTGGAAGAGGCTTGGAGGAAGGTGGATGGAGAGATCACCAAAAGGGCACTATGTAGCTTGAATCCTTCAATGGCCTCCAATGGATCTCCTTCATAAAAATGGATACTAGATGTAACACCCCCAAATTGGCATTTTGAAACCCTAACCAATTTTGTTGCATTTGTCATTCTTCTGAATCATCAAAGTCCTATGTACTAGGCAATTTTGAGTTTTAACTGACTCTACTCGACCTAAGTGTCAAATGCAGAAAATCCTAAATCTGCATTAATCATACACTATATTTAATTCCTAAATATCTATTAGCTAAACAAACCTTATGATCGAATTAATTTAATTATAAAGTCCTAGCACTTTAATTAAATTAAATTCACCCTCTTTAGCTAAGACACATAAAAAGGAAATTAAATGATATTTAATTATTAAATAAACATCCTCTTTTTCAGTAATTGAATTTAATTATCCAGATAATTGAGAAAAAGCAATTATGAGGTCATATTTATTTAATTAATTAAATATTGTCAGCAAAATCTTCTCTTCAGTTCAGAATTGGAAACTTCTATTTAATTATGCTGTAAAAATAAATAAAATAGTTAAATCAAATAAAATAGTTAAATCAAAAGAGAAAAGAATTAAATCAAAGAAAGAAAATAGTTAAAGCAAAGGGAAAACAATTTATTGTATCCTTTTAAAGAAAGCTTTCTAATCTGAACTAGCTTTTCTATCTATTTTATTTCAAAAGAGGAAACTTTCTATTTTGAACAACTTTTGAGTCTATAAAAGAACTCCCATCTCTCATTCGAAACCCTTCCTAAATTTCTAGTCACATGCATTGTTAGAATACTAAATTGTTGCTACATTCTTAGTTCATAATCTCATTTTGCAATAGATTAATTTGAATTTCTAGAATAATCTCATTGAAATCATGGCATAGTTTTAATCTCATTTCTAGTTTAAATGGATCATTTAGATTAATCTTGCATGTTTCATTTCTATATTAATCATTGCATTGCATTCATGGAATCATAAATCCTTCATTTTAGATTGGTCTATGGTTGTGAGACTCTCGTTCTGAGAGCTATTTTGAAACCCCATCTAGATAGAAGGCAACAGGTTGAATCATGCGGACAGGCAAGATGGATAATCTCATATTCATTCTTGTGTGTATCTAATGAAGAAGGACTATGTTGAAGTGTATGGTTGATTGACAAAGCCAAATTTACCACATACATTTCTGGCGTCCACTGTGGGGTAGAACATCTATTTCTGTTATCACATTTGAATTAGTATTGAAAATCTTGGGATCATGTTTATACTCTTATTTTGCAGGTAAAACAACGCATTTCATCTTTGTTTTAGCGTGGAGCAAGTTCAAAAATTTCTTCTATCTTCTGTCTATTATTCTCTCAGTGTCTTTAAAATCTCATTTTGAGCCAAATTTGACTGCACCATTGCGTTCGGAACATCGTTTCGGTTGAAAATGACTATAATCATGCCTATACTTGTACAAAGTTGAATCTGTGGCAAAAACATTTTTCCCAAGGAGGCCGTACAACCCGTTGCATGGAAATCAAGGCAGATTTTGGATTTTTCTGCATGCATCCCGATGCAGATTTTTGAGAAAAAAAAAATTAGATTTTTTTTCACTATGTTAAATTTGATAGCCGTCAAACCATCATTCTTCATGACCTTCTATGATAGCCACAAAATCGTCAAATTTAAAATTTCAGGTTGATGACATCAGCAGGGTTTGAAAAATCTTTAGCCTTCACCATTGAGCTTTTTGAATTTGCAGTTTAACTTTAAACGATCATATCTTGATCACTTTAGGTCCAAATTGAGTGCAATTTTTTTTGATTTTGGGTATAATTGTCTGAAGATTTCTGAGTTTTTCTTAGTTTCTAGATTTTAGTCATAGATTTATCAGAAATTGTAGGTTTTCATCACTGTACCTGTCTAATCCTCTATTTTGCACCTTCCAAATCCTCGTACGGGCTCATACGGTAACATTTTTTAGTGTAATTTTTTTTAAAGTGCATGATTTTCTGTCTACTTTCTGAATATGAGATCTATTTTTTGATTTTATGATTTTGATAATGTGGAATAATCTTTGGCTTGGATTTTCATGTGATTATCTTTTGCATACAGCCTAACAGTGGTTTGCAGAACGTTATCCAAAAGACTAAAACACAAACTACTCACGAATTGGTTTTACAGGTTGCCTTTGATCGATAGAACGTAAAACATTGTGCTTGCATCTTGTTTTTGATTTCTTAAAATAGGAACTCACATGCAAGACTTCTTAAAATGAACATTTGTTTGATATTTTGGGGATGAAAATAATGTCAGGAAACTATGCTCTTGCCCTTTTGGGATGATCAGAAATTCAGAAATATTATTGTTATTTTCTTATTTTGCTTGAAGTGTCTTCTAGTTTTGTAAACTCAAGGAATTGCATGGACGTATCCTCTCCCCTCGCCTTCGTGGATCTTGGGTGTAAGAGAAATCCATACAAATCCTTTAGCGTGGCTACCTCCTGAGTGCTTTAACAGAGCCAGTGAGAGTGGATTGCCCAACCGGTAACAAGCTAAAGCCAAGCCCTTCCGAACTGGTATATAAAAAATGCTATTATGATTAATGTCACAATAGACAGGTGTGAATTCATTGTGGCAACCAAAATCTCCTCTAGTACCCTAGTGGTGTGTTAAAGTCCCAACATCGTTAAGGTGAAAGCCTTGCTTTGAAAGGATTGGGAGAGCCCCCTTAATTGGGAAAATGACTTGATCACAACCACTTGAATGGATGTCCTTACTACAAATTGTTGTTATAGTATCCAAAAAACCCTCTATCTGTTTTCGCGGAAGGTCAGAGACCGACTAAGATGCCCCACACTTTTACGGCTCTTAGTAGAGACAACTGCCCTTTGGGAAGCAATTCCTTTGGGGTTCGAAGCTTGGTGTGCCTAAGAAGTGAGTGCACATGTAAGGAGGAGAGCCCGTGCCTCCAAGCTTCTAAGTTGTCCACTATGAGTAAGCCTAGCTGAACTTTGGTTCAAGTGGGGATTCAACAGATACTACACTGGCTATCCTAGGATTGTGATGCGTCTGTTCTGTTACAACAAACAATCTCCATGATGTGTTTTGCGTGAGTGTTTACTGAAACAACAAAAAGAACAACAATCAAATGATCTGGAAAACTGTAAAATTCGGATATTTGCCTATCTTGTCTTGTCTGAAACTCTGTCGAAACTCTGTCGAAACTCTGCTAAAACTCTATCGAAACTCTGTCAAATTTGTTTCAAAAACTTGGTCTTTCATTGGTCTATCCTACTACATTTAATCTATTCTGAAATTTGCACTGTCATAATGCTTATGCTAGTTTACATGCAATTGCAATCTGTTGTTAGTCCAACCTATTGCTATCTTGAAATCTGATGTTGTTACACTTGTCCAATTGACCGAGTCCTTTGTTCAATCTTATCATCTTTGTCTACGATGTCTTTGTTCTAAGTTGTGAGAGCAGGTTCGTTAACCTTGACTCAAGATTTGAGTCTTTTGCTATCTCCTTCTCAGTTGGACATTTATCTCTTGGTCTCTTTGGTCTTGGACTCGGATAACACTTTATGTATCATCACAGTGTCGGTCAAGTGAATCAACTTATTTATGCCTATGCAAACTAGAAGTCATTTTAAGGAACTCTAGAAATCTATCACCTTGTTGTCTAATTCTATATTCTGTTGTGAAGGTTCTGTCCAAATTTTCACAAATCTATGCTTTCACCAACATCGCTACTAGTCTATCTTTGACTGTAATCTATTGATAGTCTGACTCATCGTTGTTTTAAAATATGACTTTGTTGTGCTAGTCCAAGTGACTCACTATCTATTTCAATCTTATCATCTATGTCTGCACTATCCTTATTCTGAGTTGCGAAAGCAGGTTCATCAACCTTGACTCAAGATCAGAGTCATTGCTACCTCCGTCTCAGTTGGACATTATCTCCTTTGTCCTTTGGTCTTGGACTTAATCAACACTTTAGATATCACTTCAACACCTGTCAGTCAATCAATTGATTCATCATACCTTCTCTTTAATCTTCTAAGAAAGCACGCATTCAGACAATCTTACAATGTCTAAAAGAAAAGAAGAGATTCTTAGGGAAACTTTATTAAAACAACTTCAAACTTTAGAATCTGAACTCCAACAATTAAAGAAGGAAAAGAATACTTCATCTGATGAATCCTCCTTAAGATCAACCTGTCCTTTGCTATTTTATCGTGATTCTCACATCTCTCCACTTTCTTCCAACATGGATAAATCTTGGTATGACGATCTCATCTTTGATCAAGAATAGTTTTATGACAATCCCAACTTTGATCAAGAGAATGTAGAGGAAGCTATGACAACATCAGATGAAATCCTTTTCTATCCACAAAAGGA
The DNA here is from genome assembly GCA_018584345.1 of Thuja plicata. Taxonomy (NCBI): domain Eukaryota; kingdom Viridiplantae; phylum Streptophyta; class Pinopsida; order Cupressales; family Cupressaceae; genus Thuja; species Thuja plicata. The sequence continues at coordinate 637,074 of MU224121.1, forward strand.
GGATATTGCAAGTCAAGAAGCATCTAATTATCCTTTAGAGAGAATCTTTACTCCTTTGGGACAATCTTATGAATCTGCATTGGCAGAACTTCTTGAGCATGACCTCATCACATTGCCTCAAGCCACATCATGTGGATTAAGCTTCTTGAGTAACTATTGTGCATATCATCAACATAACAAGCATAAAACTTCATATTGCATGGAGTTGATACATAAAATCCAAGATCTCATAGATGATGGCATAATCGAAGTGGAAAATCCTAATGAATCGCCTAGTGAAGATACTAATCTCAAGCATGATCAATTTCAAGAATCCATGTCTAGCAATGGTTCCCATATCACATCTACTTCCTCCACCATTCCTCCATCTCCTAAATCTTCATCATCTGTATCAAGGATTGAACCTAATGATGACTATGTCTACCCTCAAGGACTACCTCTAAAAGAGATCCAAGCTAATCCGCATACGACTGCAAGTCCTTCTCAGGCTTCAAAGATCATCGAACCAAAGCTTCCATGTGCTTCAACGCTTATCATGCCTATTCCAAATGATTTTCCATCATCATGTCAAGAATCCCATATGCAGATCAAAACTCCTACCTCGTCCTTAGAAGTGGCTCCATGTCAAGAGGAGAATCCACAATGTGAAGAAATATATATCAGTAATGATCAAGATCAAGACACCATCCATCTTTATCCAATAGTTGACCAAAGTCACATATCTCAAGAGTCCCATGATGATCCTATCATCACCTTCCATTCCTTCCTAGAAGAAGCTCTTACATCTCCTATATCTTATCCATCTCCCAAGCAAGATCAAGATATCCTTTCCACCATCTCTAATGAACATATTGAAAATCAAGAGAAAGGTACCCTTTGTACACCATCTAAAGATCCTTGTCAAGAGCCTTGGTCATGCAGCTCACTCTAAAGATGGTGGGCGCCTGAAATGTATGTGGTAGATTTGGCCTTGTTAATCAACCATACACTTCAACATAGTCCTTCATCAGATACACAAAATAATGAATATGATATTATTCATCCTGCCTGTCTGTATGATTCAACCTGTTGCCTTCTATCCAGAGGGGGTTTTGAAATAGCTCTCAGAATGAGAGTCTCACAAACATAGACCAATCTAGAATGAAGGATTTATGCTTCCATGAATGCAATGAAATGATTAATCTAGAAATGAAACATGCAAGATTAAGCTAAATGATCCATTTAAACTAGAAATAAGATAAAAACTATGCCATGATTTCAATGAGATTTATCCTAGAAATTGAAATTAATCTATTGCAAAATGAGATTATTCTATATGAGATTATGAACTAAGAATGTAGAAACAATTAAGTATTCTAACAATGCATATGACTAAAAATTAGGAAGGGTTTTGAATGAGAGATGAGAGTTTTTTTATAGACTCAGAGGTTGTTCAGAATAGAAAGTTTCCTCTTTTGAAATAAAAGAGATAGAAAAGCCAGTTCAGATTAGAAAGCTTTCTTTAAAAGGATACAATAAATTGTTTTCCCTTAGCTTTAACTATTTTATTTCTTTGATTTAACTATTTTATTTGATTTAACTATTTTATTTCTTTTTACAACATAATTAAAGAGAAGTTTCCAATTCTGAACTGAAGAGAAGATTTTGCTGACAATATTTAATTAATTAAATAAATATGACCTCATAATTGCTTTTTCTCAATTATCTGGATAATTAAATTCAATTACTGAAAAAAAGGATATTTATTTAATAATTAAATATCATTTAATTCCCTTTTTATGTGTCTTAGCTAAAGAGGGTGAATTTAATTTAATTAAAGTGCTAGGACTTTATAATTAAATTAATTCGATCATAAGGTTTGTTTAGCTAATAGATATTTAGGAATTAAGTATAATGTATGATTAATGGAGATTTAGGATTTTCTGCATTTGACACTTAGGTCGAGTAGAGTTAGTTAAAACTTAGAATTGCCTAGTACAATAGGACTTTGATGATTAAGAAGAATGACAAATGCAACAAAATTGGTTAGGGTTGCAAGATGCCAATTTTGGGATGTTACATTTTGCCCCTCTTTGAATTGATGTGCAAGCAACGCATCGATTCAAAGAATAGTCTGATGCCTGAAGCACAGAAGAATAGATTTGAACATTGGTGATGCAAAGATTGATTGATGAAGATTTCAGAGCTATCTCTAGGACAAAGCTTAACTCTCCGAAGTATAGGTTAGGTTTCCAAGACGTTGGTCAAATAGAGTTTTTGATAATCATCTCCAGAATGAAGCTTGATCCCCAGGGATCCGGGTTAGAATGCCCTGATACCTAACAGATTTGATATCTTTCACAAGACTGTCCCCAGAATGAGGCTCAACCTTCAGGAGTCAGGGTTAGATTGCCCCGATACCTGTCTAACAAGATAATCAGTAGAGATTTTAGGACTATCTCCAGAATGAAGCTTAGTCCCCCAATATATAGATTAGATTGCCAAGACACTGGTTAGATTGACATCTTTCACAAGGCTATCCCCAGAACGAGGCTTAACCTTCAGGAGTCAGGGTTAGATTGCCCTGATACCTGTCTCAAAAGATAGTAAATAGAGGTTTTTAGGACTATCTCTAGAACGAAGCTTAGTCTTCCAATATCTAGGTTAGATTGCCTAGACACTGGTGAGATCGAGTTTTTGAGAATCATCTCTAGAATGAAGCTTGATCCTCAGGAGTCAGGGTTAGATTGCCCCAATTCCCAATAGATGAGTTTTCGAGAATCGTCTCCAGAATGAAGCTTGACCCTCAAGAATCTGAGTTAGATTGCTCAGATACTTAAAAGATGACGAGATGTAGGGAACATAGATGCCTCTATTGATTGTGGAGTATCCAGTTTTGATTGTGAGGTATGAAAAAATGAACATGCCCCAAGTGATGAGATGCCCTTAGCAATGAGGACTTTTGAAAATCAGATAAGATTGATTGGAATAGATTCAATGATGTAATCATCCTGCCCCCTCGGGAGCGAAATGGAAAGATGACACGCTATAATGATGATGGAGAGCAAAAAATCATAGATAGATGTTGAATCAAAGATCAAGAAGAACTTAGAACAGATTATGGAAGAATTTGGAAGAGTCATAATCAATTTTGAGTGATTGCGAGGTCCAGTTGACCAAGTTTGACTAGAATTGACCAGAGTTGACTAGACTTTTGAGGAAAAAAGTCAAAGTTTTTGAGAAAATATTGATAGGATAAGATTCTGACAAGAAAGCGACATTAGAAAGTCAGCTGCACAAGAGTCCGAATGCGTCGGTCCCAAAAAATTTAAAATGCAATTTTGAGCTATATAGAAGTGTCAGATTTCGATTTCGATCCTGAAAAATCACTTTTGAAAATTAGATTCCAGTTCAAAGCATTAGGAATTGAAGAGCGAGAGAGAGGATCAAACACTTGGGCAGTCGTGATGAAACCAAGACTTTGAATAATAACTCCCCAATGTACAAACCCAGGAGAATGCAATGAAGTGAACATCGAATTGCTGCCACAATGCAAGTCTAGAATGAAAATGCAATTTTATGCTAGATGCAATCCCTAGGACATGGTTGTGAGACCCATCATAAAATAATCATCATTAAGCATTTTTTTGAAACATTGGAGTCGATACAACCCTTACTGGTGCCACAATGCAACCATAAGGATATGAATATGACTTTCATCGGATAAAATGTAGGAAACGAACGTAAGCACCAGGGCACAAAAGCCAAGATGACTTGAACATTGTTTCCAGTTAATATTGCAAGAGTACACCAGTATTGAGGCATTCAAAGCCAAGATAACCATGAGTGCAATCATGCGTAAACAATTAAAGCAATAACAAATAGAGCAATAATAGGCAAGGAGATAGTACCGACCTCACCATGGCGTACAAATAAACAAGATCAAGGGATGTGAGGGTGTTCCACCTTAGTGCGGGAGCTCTTATCATATACACCCTATTTATTTGACATTTTTGGATCATCGAGACCACACCAACAAGCAATAGACAAAGAAAATATCAATGAAATCCATGAGAATAGACATCATACAAAGAAAGATTCAAGCATAGCTCAGCCAGTTTCAAGTTTTTGAATATGTATGTGTACGAGGTGTTGAAAAACACCGTTGTGCTTGTGAGTGCATTGTGTTTGATTGTTATCGATAACTGTTTACATTTGAGATATCTGATGTGTGTTAAAAAACACAAATGTGTCCAAAGATAGTGTTAAAAACACTATTTATGTGGTGTTGAAAAACACCAGTTTGTGTCAGTAGAGTGTTGTCCTTGAGAAGTGACAAGATTACTGACTCAGGTGTAAACTAAAGATACGATCAGATTGGGACCCATGCCCCTAGTGAGATTTTGAGAACCATCTTTAGAATGAAGCTTGATCCTCGAGGATCTGAGATAGATTTCTCAGATACCTAATAGATGAGATTTTTGAGAATCATCTCCAGAATGAAGCTTGATCCTCAGGAATCCAGGTTAGATTGCCCTAATACCTAATAGATTAAGATTTCAAGAATCATCTCCAGAATGAAGCTTGATCCTTAGGGATCTAGGTTGGAATGCCCTGATACCTAAATAGATTGAGATTTCGAGAATCATCTCCAGAATGAAGCTTGATCCTCAGGGATCTGAGTTAGATTGCTCAGATACCTAACAATGAGGTGATCTGATTGGGGGCCCATGCCCCAAGTAGAAAACAATGATGACTGACTTGACTCATACGATGAGGACAAACTTGATTTGATTGCCCCTAGGCTTATGGTGCTAAATCAGTGTCAAGTCAGTAGGGCTCGCAAAGGAACCAAAGTGTCATGAAAGTGACCGAAAGCTATGTACAAACTAAAGCAAAGAATCATCAAGATCGAGTATCGATAGATAGAGCATTTGAGCATAACTCCAACTGTAAACAGATGTGAGCAATCTAGTATAGTGACAGTAGACAAACGCAGTGAGAACCACTGGTGACTGACGCGAGAAAGATGCTCAAGTGAAGAGATCATAGGAATAGCTAGACATTAGTAGGCAGACGCAGTGAGAACCACTGGTGACTGATGTTAGGGAGATTCTTAGGGAAAGAGAACTCAGTATAAGCTAAGCGACAGTAGGCAGACGCAGTGAGAACCACTGGTGATTGATGTTAGGGAGATTCTCAGGGAAAGAGAACTCAGTATAAGCTAAGCGACAGTAGGCACACGCAGTGAGAACCACTGGTGCCTATCATGAAGAAGATCCCAAAATATAATAAGATAGTGCCCCCTAGACCAGGAGGGTTGCCCTGAGATTATGACCAGTTTCAATCCATGTAAGTTGGTGTCTTGACGAGAACTAAAAGCATGCGGAAAGCAAATGCAAGAAGGAAAGCAAATGCATAAAGCCAAGTGGTGTTGCGATAGATATAGCAATGTAGAACAAGAGGCGCTTGTTTACCAGGTTTTCACCTTCTTGGCAAAAATCTTTTTTTGCTACCATGACGCCTGTTTGCCAGGTTTTCATCAATGGCACCTTTTTTTTCTTTTTCTCTTTTTTTTTTTTTTGTATTTTTTAATTTTTTAATTTTTTTGTATTTTTGGAATATATGATTTTTTTGAAATATATCAAAGTACCTATCACTAGGTTTTCACTAAGATGATCATTTTTTCAGGACTTTTTCAGATTTTTAGAATTTTTTCAGGACTTTACTATATACATGAGCACACTGAAGATGTCTCAGCTGTAGAACCGATTCAAATGAAGAACGTTGATGGGCTCTTTGAGTTGTTCTCCTTCAGTAGTAGAAAGTTGATAGGTGCCATACCCAAACACTATAGTGACAACATACGGACCTAGCCAATTTGGTTCAAATTTCCCTTTTTGGATCCAATGTTGTTGATTCTTAGGGTTCTCCCTCAAAATGAGGTCACCCGCTTGGAAATCCCTTGGTTTAACCTTCTTGTTACAACTCTTGGACATCCTTTTCTGGTATGTTCTAAGGTGATCGAACGCCACTTGCCGACTTTCATCAAGTAGTTATAGCTCTTGTAGCCAAGATATTCTATTATCTTCATCAGTAATGAGGCCTTTCAGGGAAACTCGCAGAGAAGGAATCTCAACCTCAATTGGTAACACAACATCTGCTCCATAAACTAAGGCATAGGGTGTAGCCCATGTTGGTGTTCTTATGCTTGTCCTATATGCCCAGAGAGCTGGATTGATTTGGAGATGCCAATCTCGTCTGGATTTGTGCACTGTGCGATGCAATATTTTAAGGATTGTCTTGTTGGATGCTTCTGCATGTCCATTACCTTGCGGATAATAGATGGAAGACTAATGCTGAGTAATTTTAAACTTAGAGCATAGCTCTGTCAAATCCTTGTTTTTGAATTGCCCCCCAATATCAGTGATTATTGCTGAGGGTACACCATGCCTGTAGATGATGTATTTGAGAATGAACATAGCTATTATTTTCCACTGGCAACGGTGAGAGGGATTGCCTTCACCCGCTTGGTAAAATAGTCTGTAACTGTGATTATGAACTTATATACATTTGAGGATGAGGGATAAATCTGACCCACCAAGTCAAAGGCCCATTATTGAAATGGCCAGAAAGTAATGAAGGGAATAAGCTCCTTGGCTGGAGCATGAATCAGATTACCATGTAGTTGACATTGTTTGTAAGACTTAGAAAACTGTGTAGCTTCTTTTTCCATATCTGGCCAATAGTAACTAGCTCTAATAAGTTTACGGGCCAATGTCAGGCCATTATAGTGAGACCCACAGATGCCTTCATGCACCTCTACTAACGCACGTTTAGACTCATTGGGTTCTAAACAACTAAGGAGGGTACCGTCTAGACCGCGCCTATATAAGTCGTTAGCTATGATGACAAACTGTGAAGCATTGCGGATTAAGTGACATTTCTCATTCTGGGTGTAAGTGTCCGGAACAATCTAGTCACAAAGGTAGGAAAAGATATGATGGTAGTGAGATGAATCATGTCCAATGATAGAACAAATCATCCGGGAATCAGGGGAATCATAGGCTGGGTAGCGTAACGTCTCCACTAGGAATTCATGTTGAAAATCATTTTCTGGCATCTATAGCATGCAGGCAAGAGTAGCCATGGCATCTGCTGCTTTATTATCTGCACTTGGAACTTGTTGAAATGTGATGTGAACAAAATACTTTTTGAGGTCATCAACCAACCGTTTATAAGGCACCAACTTGTCACCTTTTGTCTGATAGTTATCATTTACTTGATTGATGACTAACTGTGAATCTCCAAGAACATTGAGTTCGTCTACTCACCACTCAAGGGTGATCTTCATACCATTGATTAAGGCTTCGTACTCAGCAATATTGTTTGTACAAGGGAACATCTTATATGCTTTTGGTAAAGAGTACCTTTGAGGTGTAATGAACAGTATCCCAACACCTGACCCCTGTTGGGTAAATGAACCATCAAAAAACATACTAAAAAGGTTGAAATGATTTGAAAATGACCTTTTGGTCCATATATAGGTTTTGACCTAATTTTTCAAAGTACTCCGTTTTGCGTGAAAACTTCACCATTACCTAATTTGATCACTCTGAATCCATTTTCATGATCAAAATCAAAATCTAACACTTCTATATAGCTCAAAATCGCATTTTAAATTTTTTGGGACCGACGCGATCAGACACTTCTGTAGTCAACTTTCTGACGTTGATTTCTTGTCAAAATCATATATTATCATCATTTTCTTAAATATTTAACTTTTTTCCTCAAAAGTCAACTTTGGTCAACCCTAATCAAACTTGGTCAACCTGGACCTCCGCATCTCTCGAAATTGATTCTAAATCTTTTGAATTCTTCCGTAATCTATTCTGAGTTCTTCTTGATCTCCAATTCAACATCTATCTGCAATTTCTCGCTCTCAATCATCATTATGGCGTGTCATCTTTCCATTTCACTTGCGAGGGGGCAGGATGATTACATCATTGAATCGATTCTAATTAATCTGATCTGATTTTCAAAAGTCCTCATTGCTAGGGGCATCTCATCACTTGGGGCATGTTCATTTTTTCATACCTCATAGTCAAAACTGGATACTCCACAATCAGTAGGGGCATCTATGTTCCCTACATCTTGTCATCTTATAAGTATCTGAGCAATCTAACTCAGATTCTTGAGGATCAAGCTTTGTTTTGGAGATGATTCTCGAAAACTCATCTATTGGGAATTGGGGCAATCTAACCCTGACTCCTGAGGATCAAGCTTCATTCTGGAGATGATTCTCAAAAACTTGATCTCACTAGTGTCTAGGCAATCTAACCTAGATATTGGAAGACTAAGCTTCATTCTAGTGATAGTCCTAAAAACCTCTATTTACTATCTTTTGAGATAGGTATCAGGGAAATCTAACCCTGACTCCTGAAGGTTAAGCCTCATTCTGGGGATAGCCTTGTGAAATATGTCAATCAAACCAGTGTCTTGACAATCTAACCTAGATATTGGGGGACTAAGCTTCATTCTGGAGATAGTACTAAAATCTCTATTGATTATCTTGTTGGATAGGTATCGGGGCAATCTAACCCTGACTCCTGAAGGTTGAGCCTCGTTCTGGGGACAGTCTTGTGAAAGATATCAAATCTGTTAGGTATCAGGGCATTCTAACCTGGATCCCTGGGGATCAAGCTTCGTTCTAGAGATGATTCTCAAAAACTCTATTTGACCGACGTCTTGGCAACCTATCCTAGACTTCAAAGAGTTAAGCTCTGTCCTAGAGATAGCTCTGAAATCTTCATCAATCGATCTTTGCATCACTAATGTTCAGATCTATTCTTCTATGCTTCAGGCATCAGACTATTCTTTGAATTGATGTGTTGCTTGCACATCAATTCAAAGAGGGGAAAAATGTAACACCCCAAAATTGGCATCTTGCAACCCTAACCAATTTTGTTGCATTTTTCATTCTTCTTAATCATCAAAGTCCTTATGTACTAGGCAATTCTGAGTTTTAACTGACTCTACTCGACCTAAGTGTCAAATGCAGAAAATCCTAAATCTGCATTAATCATACATTATATTTAATTCCTAAATATCTATTAGCTAAACAAACCTTATGATCGAATTAATTTAATTATAAATTCCTAGCACTTTAATTAAATTAAATTCACCCTCTTTAGCTAAGACACATAAAAAAGGAATTAAATTATATTTAATTATTAAATAAATATTCTCTTTTTCAGTAATTGAATTTAATTATCTAGATAATTGAGAAAAAACAATTATGAGGTCATATTTATTTAATTAATTAAATATTGTCAGCAAAATCTTCTCTTCAGTTTAGAATTGGAAACTTCTATGTAATTATGCTGTAAAAAGAAATAAAACAGTTAAATCAAAAGAGAAAATAATTAAATCAAAGAAATAAAATAGTTAAAGCAAAGGGAAAACAATTTATTGTATCCTTTTAAAGAAAGTTTTCTAATTTGAACTGGCTTTTCTATCTGTTTTATTTCAAAAGAGGAAACTTTCTATTCCGAACAACCTCTGAGTCTATAAAAGAACTCCCATCTCTCATTCAAAACCCTTCCTGAATTTCTAGTCACATGCATTGTTAGAATACTAAATTGTTGCTACATTCTTAGTTCATAATCTCATATAGAATAATCTCATTTTGCAATAGATTAATTTCAATTTCTAGAATAATCTCATTAAAATCATGGCACAGTTTTAATCTCGTTTCTAGTTTAAATGGATCATTTAGATTAATATTGCATGTTTTATTTCTAGATTAATCATTGCATTGCATTCATGGAAGCATAAATCCTTCGTTCTAGATTTGTCTATGGTTGTGAGACTCTCGTTCTGAGAGCTATTTTGAAACCCGTTTGGATAGAAGGCAACAGGTCAAATCATGCAGACAGGCAAGATGGATAATCTCATATTCATTCTTGTGTGTATGTCATGAAGAAGGACTATGTTGAAGTGTATGGTTGATTGACAAGGCCAAATTTACCACATACACTAGAATGCTTGAGGATAGATGAATGCTTGCTTTAATTCTTTCTCCTTAGCTTGCTGGAATTGCACTTGATGATAGTTTGAGAATGCTTGATCACGATTAGAAGACTTAGAGAAAATGAGAGGAGAAAGCTCCCTTTTATATGAAACTAGGGCACAATCTTCTAAGGAGGCCAACATAGGATAATTAAATTCCCATTAAGGCCTTTACCCTTTGGAGAGGACCTATATTAAATATAATTTAGGAATCGACGCTTCAGAACCCGAAACAACCGACCCAGAAGCGGGAAACAACTTTTGCAAAGACTGACATCCATAAACTGTGGGAGCCCGGTATCTGAACCCTTGGTCAAGGTTGAGGTTGACCTTGACCTAGGTCTGGGTCAAGGTTGACCTTGACCTAGGTCAGGGTCGAGGTGGACATAGACCAAAAAGGTTGACCCTGACCTTGAGGTCCAAGATCTCAGGTTTGCAGTCAAAAATACAGAAATCAGGTTGGAAAAAAGTGGAAAGTGGGGCAGAACAGGGGGAAAGCCAGGTCTAGATCAGGAACCCATTCAAGGTGCTTGTCATGACCCCAAACCACTTACTCGGAAGGCTAAACTAGTCTATCATGGAAGTGCTTCCATTTTTTGACTATACAGAGATTATGTCTTTACCTAGGTTTAGAGTGAGTAATTTATAATTTTTAAAGATAAGACAAATATGTATGCTAACACAAGTCAACCAGGTAAACCAAAGCAAGTTGCATCCAAGAATGTCACCTTAAAACTGACAGTTGATCCTAAGTCAAGTTACAACATTTTTGATCAGTTACAAGGAACCCCAACTCAGATTTCCATCTTTGAGCTCTTAGAGTTGTCCCCGAGACATAAGCAAGTCCTTGAGGATGCTTTGCATACGACAAATGTCCCCAACAACTTAGACGTTGATCAATTCCATAACATGGTTAACCATATTGCTAGCCCTCATTACCTTACCTTTTCAGAGGATGATGATAATTCTTTGAGTCACCCGCACAATCTCGCCCTTCATATTGAGGTCATGATCCACAGAACTCGTGTTAGGCGCGTGTTGATAGATGGGGGTGCTGTGCATAATATTTTTTCTTTTAGTATTTTGAAAGAATTGGTTTATTCTAAGAAATTCATAGATACCAGAAAAAGGATTACTAGTAAAGCCTATGATGAGGAAGAAAGAAGTTCCAAGGTTTTGGCCATCCTTCCTGTTAGGATTGGCCCTGTTGAAAATGATATTATATTTTAAATAGTTGATGCTGGACCTCTTGCATATAATATCCTACTTGGTAGACCATGGATTCATGACATGCAAACAGTGTCATCTACCTATCATCAATGTGTTAAGTTCCCCTACAATGGCATAGAGATTCGTATACTTGGGGATAACACTTTATCTGTTAATTCAATTTCAGCAGGGGATCATGTTCCCCTCAATGGAGAAGCAAAAGATTTTGATGCTACCTTAGCTGAATGCAAAGACAAGCTTAAATCGATAGACCTTGGCATGGGGGGGGTATCAGCTCAACTCCCTCACAAAATTTCCAGTTTTACCTAGGTCTTATGGCAAGCCTTCACAATAAAAGAAACCTTCCTCTTCAGCTATGACTTTATTTGGAACATTTATAGAGTCATCAGTGCCTATCCAAGATGAGAAAGAGGAGACATTTGTTAGAGACTGAATCTATAGAGAAGAAAAATACATGCACAATGAGAACTTCTCTCCCTCTCCTAAGACTTATGGAAGAGGTTATACTTTTGTCAGACAGATGGGCTATCCCGGATATGGCCCTCTTAATCACAATCTGGATGCTAGATCCGAACCGCTTGATCATGCTCTTTTTGGATGCAAGTCTAAGAAGTCAGTTGGCCTAGGATTTGAGAATTATAACAAGTGCACTAATCCTCTCTTTAATGAGTCAAATAGTGAGGATGAACCAGAATATGTTCCTAATTTGACAATTCAGCAAGATATGTGTGAAGATTGGGTCCCTTCCACTAATCTCCTTTGGGGAGATTCAGATAGTCTAGTCATTCATGAGATAGTTGTAACCTTAGAACAAGATGAATCAGATGCAGAAGATCCTTTCAGAGAACATCAAAGAAAGAATCTTGTTCGTTTAATGGAAAGAGAAGGTGATACTGGACCTTCCACATCAAGATGTCCCAAACCTTCATGGTGTAAACATCCTAGTCGCATTTCAGACACAAGTTCATATAAGTATGAATGAGACTCCTTTTATGAGTCCTCCATAGTTGATAGAGATATTGATGTTATCCACACTTATAGCTCTCAATCTGAAGTAGCCAATGAGTCACGTGTAGGATTAGAGAATTTGAACCCACATGTTGCCTTAGTGGACAATTCTTCGCTTGTTAGGATGAATCCTGATTTGGGTAGCTTAGAAGGATACTTGACGGACTCTGACTCTTTGGTAACCAGCCTCTTGTACATCCCGACCTCATTGATTGGTCCCAACGCTATCAAGAACCTGAGCTCCTAACATTTCAAAATAGTTATGAGATAGCATGTTACCTAAATGCCACTGAACCCGTAGTTTCTTCCACTAGTGAACTGACTACCAACATGACAGAGCCAGACATCAAGTACCTTAGTCACAAAATAAAAATAAAATAAAATCAAAATAATAGGAGTTCTGATGGCGAAAACCACTGTGTGGCAGTGTTAGAAGTGAAAAAAGTAAAAATAAATGACGTATCCAAGGGTGAAAACCTCTTTGAGGCGCCTAAGGATGAGGTACTTGATCGTCTCCCTGACTATTTTCATGATAGACCTTCAGTGCTTATTGAACTAACACAAGTAGTCAATTTGGGTACAGATGAGGCTCCACAAATGGTACACTTGGCTGAGTCCTTGTCACCTTAAGAAAAAGAAGCTTACACTAAGTTCTTATAGAAAAAGAAAATCAACTTTGCATGGACTTATTGAGATATGCCAGGGTTGGACATTAATCTTATCATGCATCACTTGTCCATAGCTCCAGATGTCAAACTAGTTAAACAAAAATTGAGAAAGATGCATCCTCACATAGCTCTCCTAGTCAAAGAAGAATTGGAGAAACTCCTTAGTGCAAGATTCATAAGAGCTATTGCCTATGTTGAATGGATATCAAACATTGTACTAGTTTCCAAACATTGCAAATCCATTCAAGTTTGCACATATTTTAGAGATGTCAATAGAGCATGCCCAAAGGATGATTGTCCACTTCCCAATATAGACATGATAGTGGATATGACTACGGGTTATGAGATTTATTCCTTGATGGATGGTTTTTTGGGATACAATCAGATTAAGATAGCTCCTGAAGATCAAGAAAAGACTGCATTCACTTGTGCATGGGGTACCTATTGTTGGAACGTTATGCCTTTTAGATTAAAAAATGCAGGAGCCACCTATCAACGAGCTATGACAACCATTTTTCATGACATGATGCATAAAAACATGGAAGATTATCTGGATGACACCTTGGAAAAGTCTAAACAAAGAGATACACACTTAGATGATTTAGAAGTCATTCTAGATCGCATGGAACAATTTCAACTAAGGTTAAATCCTAAAAAGTGTGCATTTGGAGTCACCTCTGGAAAATTACATGGCTTCATCATTTCAGCAAAAGGAATAGAGGTAGACCCTGAAAAAGTCCAAGCAATCATAGATATTCCACCTCCTAGAAACATTAGTCAAATGAGGAGTCTTCAAGGACATCTTCAATCTATAAGGAGATTTATTTCACAATTGGCAGATAGAGCTCAACCCTTCAACAAGAACTTACACAAAGGAGTCAAATGTGTTTGGAATGAGGATTGTCAAAAAAGTATAGATCAAATCAAGAAGTAGTTGGCAAATCCTCCCATTTTAATGTCTCTATCCCAGGGAAATCACTTATTCTATACATTTCAGTGACATAATCTTCCTTGGGGGCATTACTAGCTTAGCTTGATGAAAATGGGAAAGAATAAGAAATATACTATATTAGCCGCACTCTTGTTTCATACGAGGTTAACTACACCAACATTGAGAAATCTTGCCTTGCAGTTGTGTTTGCTTCCCAAAAGTTGTGACATTACATGCTTGCGCACACTATACACCTCATAGAAAAAATAGATCCACTCAAATATATGCTAGGTAAGGTTGCCCTCACAGGTAGACTTGCTAAATGGATGATGATCCTTTCAGAGTTTGACATAGATTACATTGAGCGTAAAGCAATCAAAGGACAAGCCATAGCAAATCAATTGGCTAATTTTCCAATACAAGATAATGCACCTATTCAAGTTGAGTTCCCAGATGAGCACCTCATGTATATGACTAAAAGAACATGGAAGATGTTCTTTGATGGATCCTTTATGCAAAATGGTCTAGGAGCTGGTGTTTTGTTTGTTTCTCCTCATGGGTACACAATCCCTAAGTCTTACAAATTATTGTTCCCATGTACAAACAACATTTTTGAGTATGAAGCTTTAATAAATGGACTTAAGATGGCCATAGAATGGAGAATCACAGAGTTACACTTCTATGGGGATTCACAGCTGATAATCAACCAAGTTAATGATGAATATCAAACAAAACATGAGAAAATGGTACCTTACAAGCAAATGGTTGATTCCTTGAAATGCTACTTCACATTTGTCACGTTTCAGCAAATCCCTAGAGCCAAAAACAAAGTAGCTGATGCTATGGCTACACTTGCCTCACTCCTTCAGTTAGAGAAACATGAATCAAGATTTGAATTCCTGGTGGAAGAGCTACATCACCCTATCTATGACTCCCAAGAAAGCCATGCCATTTGTATCCTTGTGGGTCGTGAGTCATCTCGTTATGGTGCCATTTACTCATATCTTCGTGATGACATTATACTTGAAACCTTTAACCAATCTAAATGCAAAAACCTTACCCAAAATGCCTCTTGCCATTCCCTTATCGCTGGTGATTTGTATAGGAGGGGTCGAGATGGAACACTTCTTAGATGCTTAGAAAAGGAAGAATCCAACCAAGCGTTAGTTGACATCTACGAGGGCATCTGTGGGGGACATTTTTAATGGTATTTTCATGGTCTGAAGGTTACTTAGGGCGGGGTACTATTGGCCTATGATGCAAATTAATACAGTAGCTTTTGCAAATTCATGTGAAAAGTGTCAAAAACATGGTAACTCGATACATGCTCCAGGCAGGGAGCTCATTCCTTCTATATCTCATTGGCCATTTCAGCGCTGGGCCTTTGACCTTGTTGGGCAGATTCATCCCAACTCATCAGGTGGACACAAGTTTATTATCACTGCTACTGCTTACTTCACTAAATCGGTAGAAGTTGTCCCACTTTCTATTTCCTCGGGCAAGACAGTCTCTCTATTCATTCTAAACCATATCATCTGTCGATATGGAGTGCCTTCTGAGATTATCACTGACAATGAAGGCCAGTTAAAAAATAAGGACCTTAAACAACTCTGCAAGAAATTCAAGGTTAAACAATATTGGTCCTCCATTTACTTCCTGCAAGGAAAACGTCAAGCGAAGGCATCAAAAAAAACCATTCTTAAAATCTTACATAGAACAGTTTATAAGAATGGAAGAGATTGGCACTTACAGATAAATCTAACTTTGTGGGCCTATAGAATGAGTATTCATACTCCTACTGGGGCTACTCCTTTTGCCCTTGCATATGGTGCTGAAGCAGTGTTACCTTTAGAGGTTGAGATTCCTTCACTTAGAGTTTCCCTCAAAGATCTAGTTACAGATGAAGACTACCGCGCCATGAGACTTCAAGACATAGAACTTCTAGATGAGAAACATCAAGCATCATTTGACCATATGTGGGTTTATCAAAAGCGCATGTCCAAATTCTTCAACAAAAAGGTTCACCCTAGAGAATTCCAAGTAGGAGATCTTGTCCTATGTGAAAATCTCAAGAATCAACAACATAGAGATCAAAAGGGCAAATTTGAACCTAATTGGCTTAGACCTTACATCATTACATCAACTTTTGGGACAGGTGCTTATTTACTGTCTACAACAGAGGGAGAGCAGCTGCCTGATCCTATCAATGTCTTGCACCTGAAGAAGTTCTATCCATGATGTCTATTCTGTCTGGGGGCATCCTTTGTACATAATTATTGATCCTAAAAAATCCAAAAAAATGATATATCGTCAAAAATTCTAAAAATAAGAAAATGTCCTGAAAAATGATCATCTAAGTGAAAACCTAGCAATAGGCGCTTTGATGTATCTCTAAAAAAATTATATATTCCAAAAATTCAAAAAAATAAAAAAAATTCAAAAAAATAGAAAAAGTGCCTTGGTAAAAACCTGGAAATAGGCGCCTTGGTAGCAATAATTATAAAAAACTATAAAAAGTCCTAAAAAAAAGAAGAAAAAAATGAAAAAATGAAAGAGAAAAAATTGTAATCAAATCCAAGTGGTGAAAACTTGGAAATGGGCGCTACTTGAGGCCTTTGTACCCCTATTTCTTAGCGCATGTCCTTGACACTTAGCCTTTCTCCATCATGCCTTGTCTTTTTTGCCTTGGTTTGGAATTGGTCTTTGTCTTTGTCTAGGGGGCATAACTGTGTTAGCTTTGGTCTCTTGGATGCATTAGTCTTTAGGACGCCTCACAAATGGTGTTTTTCAACACCACCCCAACTGTATTTTTAATACAACCCCTGACATCGAGTGTTTTTCAACACTTATCAGTTTGGTCTTACCCTGTTTTGTCATGTGGTCTTACCTGCTTGCAAGCATTCAATCCTTATCCTCAGAACTCAGTATCAGTTAACACACTTAAATTTTTAAACACAACACTTAATGCTTGAACTATGTCATGATCTTTTCTATGTGCTGACTGTTATTGATTTTTGTTGAGTGTACTTGTCTAATAAGTCTCTTCGGGATGCATAGCTAGAGGACTTGGGACATGGAACATATTTTTATTTTCTTCCTGCTTTATGCTTCACTATTTTTGCACAACTATTTTGTTGGTCATCCTGGCCTCTATGCCTTGATGCGAGCGTGGTTTTGCTATATTAAATTAGATAAGCTAACATCACAGTCATCTTGACCTTTATGTCTTTGATGCTTATGTTAGAATCTTTCCACATTCCAATCCAATATAAATCACATTCATGTCTTCATAGTTACACTTGTGACTAGTGATGATTGTGTGATTTTCTGATGTCCGTTAATAATGGCCCAGTGATGAAAATAAGTTCCTTAACATTCTCTAATGAATGATGAACACAAAGTCCTATGTTATAGTTGCTGTATTGCAAGTACACCTTTGCATTTTCATATAGCTTGCATTGTTAGACCTCATGTTAGTTTGCATTTTAGGCTGCATTATGATTTTGAGAGGGTTTCCTTCATCTTTCTTGTGGACTTTTAATCAACTGTGATCATGTTCTAATCTTCATTTCCTTATCTTCTTTTCGTGATCTCAATCAAAATTTTCTATCTTAAATAGTTGATTGATTTTGGGGAAAAATTCTTTTTCTTCTCTCCATTTCTTTCCACCTCTTCCAAACTTCTATCTTCCATTCGCTTCACCCCACTTCTTTTCTTCTAATTCAACCTTGGGGCATAATATTTCATGCTTAATGATCTACCTTGGTTCTGTGATCCTTATATCTTTCATCTTACATCAAGAACATTATCTTTAGTTCGATTTGATCAATTTGTTTTTTCTCCTCTATCTCATTTTGATTTCGATCACGAGGGGGCAGTACCTATCAAACTTCAATATAATATTTGATTCAGCTTTATCAATCCTATCAATTGCTCCACTTGGGGCAACCTTGCTTGAGATTCTTATCTCGGACATGTCAATTACTTATTTACAATAGTGTTGACCTTGTCTTTTTTGCAATCAACTTATCTTTGTTATGATGTCAATTACATATTTACAACGGTGTTGATGTCTGTGTTGTTTTGTGATCCCAAATCGATCTCACACTTCAACTGCATTCTTTAACTACATGTGTTCCCAGAAAGATCACACATTAGTCAAAGAGGGGCAAATGTATGTAGCCTAAAATGGTCGCCTAGACTATGGGCCCCCATTTATTAATTTATCAATTTATCAAATTCCTGAATCAATGCTTTGCAATATTTTCAATTGAAATAATTTTTCTTGATCAAATCATAATTAATTCAATTATTTCAATATTTCCTAAGGTTTGATTATTTCGTCAATAATCTTATTTAATTAAAAGAAAACATCCATTTTAATTAAATGAAATAATCTTATTTAATTAAAATAAATCTTTTAATTAAATGATCTTATCTTATTTAATTAACATCTCTCTTTTAATTAAATAATATTATCTTATTTAATTAAAAATCTCTATTTTTATTAAATAAAATAATCTTATTTAATTGAAAGAAAATCCTTCTTTAATTAAATAAAATCCCCACTTAAAGCTCTTTTTTAATGAAAAAAGAAATAAATTAAATAAAACTCCTTTTTCTCCACACATATTCCTAAGTGGTGGGCTTTTTCCTCTTACTTGCCTTTTTAGAGATTTATCCCACATTGCTCTTGAGGATGCATTCCTCTCCACACTTTCTTTTTTAAGGAACCCTCTCCTCATTTTAGAGGATCAAAATCAAGAAATTAGGGATCAGGAATCAGAGATATAGAGTTTTTATGCTATTGTTATGTTGTAGGTTTGGAGAGCAATTTTGGAGGAGAATTTGAGCACTTGAGCTTGGATATTGCAACTTCTCTCTTCTTGTCTTCTTCTTTCATGCCCCATGGAAATCTATTTAGATTAATTTTGCACTTGCATATTAGATTAGATTCATGTTTCCTTTCATAGATTAATCTTGCATTTGTATTTCCTTTCATAGAATAATCATGCATTGTCATCATATATATTAATTTCCTTTCATGCATTGTTATCATATAGAATAGTTTTATTTTTATTTGCATGCATACTTGATGATCATGGATACTAGCATTCTTTCTTTTCCTCTTTGAATCTCTCATTTTATGGTGTACTTGTAGGGGCATAAACTAGGTCAATCTGAGGGCCTCCATTACAAACCCTTACACTCCATGAATAAAGAGCTACGAGTCGCCATTCGAGACCTCATTCTTGAGCAATCTTGAATATAATGACTCATAGAAGTGTTACACATTTTTAGCACACATTTTTTAATATCCATAGACAACACCCAGTCAAAACCAAGAAGGTCACAACTCCTATGAGGCCATGGAAGGGACGAATGCAAAGAGATGTCATGCAAGAAGTAAAAAAGTAACCCTTGTGAGGGATAGCACACTATTTAGTTTCCAAGGTGAGAGATTTATCAACCATGGAAACCCAATGTCAAACAACGAAATAGGTTATAATCAAGGACATAGATCCTCAATGCAAAC
>MU224121.1:658443-674881 GCA_018584345.1 Thuja plicata
ATATGCAAGTAAGATGAAATTCTTGCATATGCATCTTGAGAATAGAAGATAGAAGTAGAAGAAACATGAATTTAATCACATGTAAATCAAAAAAATGAAAGCTTTACATGTAAGTTAAATAACTTGGAAAGAAAAACAAGGAAAAGACTTGAAAGAAATTACCTCAATCCTCAAGATGAAATCTCTCAAAATCTTGAGCCAAATTAGAAATAAATTCAATAGATTTTCAGATTTAGGAAAGATAGGATGAAAAGAGTATATATAGATCACATTTCTAGTCTCTTTCCTTTAATTTTGGACAGTCAATATGCATATACAGCCAAGTGGGAAAGAATGAGAGATAAAATGCAAAGAAATAGCAACCATTTTGACTATTTCTTTTGTATATGCAATGAGGAAGAAAAACGACGTCTAGGGCATAAATCCCATCAAAAATGAAAATAAATCCACAAAAGGAACAAAGAACTCACCAAAATCAGTTCATAGGCTAAGAAAAAGACTGAAAATGCTCAAAACCCTCCTTCCATGAAACATTTTCGTAGAAGGAAGAATGAAAAGCAGACTGTTTTGAGCTTATTACATATGTTTTTGTTTTAAACAACATATGTAATGCTCTTACAAATCGGCGCCATTGGGAAGTTTACAATAAAAATGTTGTTTTGAAATGCACTTGCATTTACTCTTCAGCATATGCATTACCTTCAAAATTTGACGCCTTTAGAAGACTATTAAAAATGTTGTTTTAAGAGCTGCTTGCACAAAAGGAAACATATGTAATGCTCCCTAAAATTGACATCCTTGGGAGTTTATTAAAAATGTTGTTTTCAAAGGCTTTTGCATATGTTATGAAAACATGTAATGCTCTCAAAAATCAACGTCATGAGAAGGATAGAGAAATAAAGAAGTAAATACACACTTTTGGAGTGCATTTACATATGACTTCCATGAAGAAAAAGCCACCCAGAGAGTTTAAATACGTTGTTTTAAATATGCAATCACATATAAAAACAACACTCATAAGGATTAAATACCCTTTTTAGAGGTTCAACTACATATGTTCAAAATACATAGAATATATATGCAATTACAATTAAAAATAACGTATTTAATAAGAAAAAGACTTAGAGGTGAGTTTTAAAAAGTGTTTTGCACATTGGTGATATGCAATGAGGAATAAAAACCACGGTGAGTTTTAAAAAGTGTTTTGCACATTGATGATATGCAATGAAGAATAAAAACCACACCTTTAATACTTAAGTCTTTAATTTTGAATTAATTTAATATATAACTGTAGTGTTTTAATAAAGTAACATGAAATTAGACTATTTTAAAGCTAATTTCATAAAAAACATTAAAAACTATAGTTAAATCAACTCGGAATGAGTTGAAATTTGAAAATGGACTATAAAATCCATTTAATATATCAAATATAATTCAAACTCGTGCAATTGACTTTGAAAACCCCACCTTTTAAGGATTTTCAAAGAATATGCAGTCAGCCTAAAAAACCCCACCTTTTACATCATAACTTGAGTTATACTACTCCGTTTGATGTCTAAGTTAGCTCAAAACGAGCGAAATTTCAAAGGCTATAAACCTAAGGCAAAAACAAGACCAAGAAAAAACAAACAAAGAATTTTCTTGAAGAATTAAACCTAAAAAATAATTTTTGTAGGGTTGACCCAATTTTGCGAATACCAAAATTGAGGACAACAACTGGCTCTGACTGGAGAACGTAGCTCGTTTGTTCTTAGAAAAAATGAGGAATATAGAATCTAGAATCTCCAAGTGCCTTAATATCCATTGGGCTACAGAGTCAAGCATCAAAAACACAAAACAAAAAGGATGACGCGACTGACGCAAAGCACCTAACAAAACAACACAAAATTGTGCAAATGCACTTATTCAAAACAAAGAAAATCTACCTATTTAAAAACTAGCCAACTTTTGAAACTTTTCAGATGAAACCATTTACTGGTTCAGCAAAATAGCTACCTTTTTTTAGCATCTTGCATTACCTTGCATGTTCACATGCAACTTCGTAACCATGAAACACGAACAGCTGGAGCAATGCTGCCAATGCTTGATACAACACCTCTTGGAAGAAATGAACAAATTTACCTTCTCGAGATGAATCATATATACTGCTACTCCAAAATGAGTTCATAGATCCAATTTGCTCCTGCTGAACTACCCATGCTCCTTTAGTCCCTTCTTCACTTATATCTTCATGCTCAGGTACAAGTGGAACATCTAATTTTCCATTGGCCTCCAACCAAGCAATATTTCTTATGGGACATCCCCTTGATCAAACAAAGATTGAAACCTTCTTTCCAGCTGCAACTTGAGTGTTTGGTTCATCAACCATTATCACGTCAGGCTGATCAAAATGAGTTACCTCATTGCTTCCTTATGCACCATGCTGGTTACACATTTTTGAAATAAGAGAATTGTCTTCAATATTTGAACAAAATTCCCCTATGATGTCCATGATAAGATCCTCTTCAAGTTCTGGAGTAAATCTTTCATGCAACACTCATTCAATTTCATGACCTTGAAACAAAGATGCACTATTGTGAGCTTGACTGAAACCTTCATGCGTGTCCATATTTTCATGTCTAATGACATGATTGTCTTCATTTACTTGAGTATCAGAAGAAAGACTTGCATCTTTCTGATTTTTATCAATGGCCTTCTGAGATTGCGTGAACCAGAAATAAGAGTCGCTAGCTATGTCTTCTTCCTTTTCTTAGAAGAGTATAGCAAGATCACTTTCCTTAGATTTAGGATGCTTTATTGTTGCCTTCATTGATGGTGCCTCAATAGCAAGCTTCTTTGGTGATAAAACCAACTTTTGTTGATTCTCATCAACAGAACTATGAGCAACATTTAGAAGAGGTTTTCTTTGTACATCTTTGTGAGGAATGAAGAATATACCCTGAGCTATTTGCTTTTTGAGAGCAAGCAACTCATTTGCTAACCTCTGCACCGCAGGATCCGCTCTTTTCATAGAAGAAAATGAATCAGAAGAAAGATAACTTTCTTCAAACCCATTTGCCTCAATTCTTAACTGCCTAGCAAGAATAAAATCATCTTCAATTTCGATGGCCAATGTCTATGCAACTGTAAGGGTAGCGGGAGCTTCTCTTCTCAACAGAAAGATGACTTCAGGAATCTAAGCATTAACAAAGAAACACTTCAAATTTTCAGCTATAGGCTGAGAAATAGTTGGAATCCTTTGTATCAATTTATTGAACTAAGCCACAAATTCATGCATAGGTACACGAGATGCCTTCTTTAGCTGGGTGAGTTGGGCCAACAGGGCATGAGCATCTTCAGGCGGCTTAAACCTTTCTTCAAACTTGGTTATGAGAGTAGCCTAGTTTGTGATGGTCTGTGGTTCAAGATGATAAAACCAATCAAAAGCTACAACTTGGAGACTTTCCACGAACATCCACACAGACACATCCTCATGTTCAACACCAAGAACACTGCACGCAATATAAAAGGCAGCAATATGTTCATCAGGATATTGCTGTCCATTTTCAGAGAATTTTGGAAAATTCTTTCGTAAGCCATCAGGAAGAGCATGTAGAGGTAGAGCTATATTCAGCGGACCAAAAGAATTTCCCCAAGGACCTTAGGCCATTTACATGTCCTTGGTAAAAATCTTGAAAAACTACAAGAAATATCAAAATGATGGAATAATTACAATGGATAGGACACTAGCATACTTCAAATGAAAGCATGAGGATTTCGAATGTGTATTGTGTCCCTAGTAGAACAATTAGATCAAAACAATAAAATTTGGATGGAGCATCATTTAGTTCTCTCCTGTAGAACAAACGATTAATCTTTTTCTCTTTTTTCAGAAAAAAGATTGCAAAGTGTAGGTAACAAAATTGTAAAAACAGCAATGATAACAG
The DNA here is from genome assembly GCA_018584345.1 of Thuja plicata. Lineage (NCBI taxonomy): Eukaryota > Viridiplantae > Streptophyta > Pinopsida > Cupressales > Cupressaceae > Thuja > Thuja plicata. Next base: position 662,370 of record MU224121.1, read on the forward strand.
ATAAAGAAGCAAAGTGTCTATTAAAGGTGCAAAGTTCATCATTGCTTCTCCGAGATGAGAAACTCAAATAGAAGCTCAAAGTCTTCTCAATTTGAACTTCCTATCAACCTTGGATAAAAATGTTTCAAGATCCCTAGTAGAGTCGCCAAAAATTGTTGGCTAAAATTTTTGTAAGCTACTAAGACTACACCTTACAAAATTGTAACTTTAGAATATGATATCATGAGATAAATATATCCTATCAGCAATATGGGAGGCTCCCTTCTTACCGTAGGTGGCTTTAGTAGGATTTCAACTGAAATTGAATAAGGGTGATACTTCTAATCCTTTCCTCTTTCTTTAAGAAAAGATTCACAAATAAAGACAACTTATTAACTCTACAAAGATCACCTACTACTACGATAATACTGGTGACTTAGCAATTGACGTAAGAACAAATCCTAAGGAAGCAGTTATAAATATATTTGCTGAATTAAAACAAGGGCCCAAAGTCTCTTGCAATTAATCCTATTTTTAGATAATAAGAACTAATAGTGAGGCTCAAAGTCTCTCACTAATAATTCTGAAAATAAAATAAAAACACTAAAAACTGAAGCTCAAAGTCTTTGATTCCCAGTATTCATAGCCACTGCTATTATAGTAATTCTCCTCCTGTAGCTCAAATTCTCTCAAAAGATGAATTGAAACCTCCAATGATTCACACAAGTTTAGCTTATGAAATGAATTCAAGAATGATTGAACAACGCAACATAAGAACACACAGTTCAATCCCAAGATTTGCAACACAAAGTTTGGAAAATCTTGTTACTTTTATTCACTTTTGACAATTCATACAATGAAACACAGTTATCACCACACAAGTTCTCAAGTATAGCCTTTCTTTCTAAAACAAAAGATGAAACTATTTACAATGAGCTTTCTCCTTTATATAGGAAAACATAAGAGAGAAAAGTGGAGAGAAAGGGGGAAACCCTTAACCACTTTGACTTATTCAAACCTTATCTACAACTAACTAAATTTGACTTATTCAATGCTGCAGAACCTAATGTCCTTGCAACATGATTACATGAGACTACTTTGCACGTGATACTATCACATGCAATTACATATTATCATGTAATCTATCAAAGATTCTACACTTTTACAAAATGGATAATAAAAGAATCCAAGTGTCTGACAAGACACAATATCTATTTGCATCATCCCCTGTCGGTCTTCATACTGCTATAGGATGCTCGATGATTGATGTGTTCTAGTTTGGTGAAAACATCTTGAACTGGAATATGAAACTGCATCTTGATCTGCATCATAATAGTGATCACTGAGAAACATCTTTGTGTCTTTCTATTTCAGTTTTGAAAGCATTCTATATGCTCATTATTCAACACTTTTCACCTCCTTGTCTGGCTCCATCATATGGTTGCTCCTGCTTCATATGCCTCTGCAACCGTGAAATTTGTAATCAAGATATTTAAACTTAATCACACGTTGGGAAGAACACCATATGCTGAGTTGAGAAGAACCAAGTTTGAGGAAGATCACTTCTTTCATTTGCAAAAGTATAGAGAGTACTTTGATTCTTACAACACGAACCTTCATTTATTTGAGGTCACAAAAGGACACAAAAATGTGAGATTTTGGACGGGTTTGCATGTTGGACATTATGAAAGAGGTGGGTTTTTCAATCCATAATGCATATTGGGAAGAACTTAGTATTTTGGAGGCATTGTATGTATGCAGACAACAAGCTTGGAGTTTTGATACATGGAAGGTGTATATGGGTAAGTGGTCAATACGCAAGGTGGGAGTTTTTATAACTATTTGCAGCTCATGAATAGACATGCTATGTGCATAGTGGGCTTTTTGGAAGCATTTACACATTCTGGACAACAAGTCCAAAGAGATGTGAAAAGCATTTTCACACATGAATATGTCATGCACATGAAAAACTTTTGTGAACACTTGCATATGAGGTCAAACAAAGAGTTTTTTTAGCTTCTTTGCATATGGGGCAGCAACTTATGCAAGTGGATATTTTGGAAAATAGCACATGTATGAACTTGCATTGGATTTGTTTCTTTCTTCACCATAGAACGGGGTTTTTAATCCCGACTACATATGCAAGTTAGATGAAATTCTTGCATATGCATCTTGAGAATAGAAGATAGAAGTAGAAGAAACATGAATTTAATCACATGTAAATCAAAAAATTGAAATCTTTACATGTAAGTTAAATAACTTGGGAAGAAAAAAAGGAAAAGACTTGAAAGAAATTACCTCAATCCTCAAGATGAAATCTCTCAAAATCTTGAGCCAAATCATAAATAAATCTAATAGATTTTCGGATTTAGGAAAGATTGGATGAAAAGAGTATAAATAGATCACATTCCTAGTCTCTTTCCTTTAATTTTGGATAGTCAATATGCATATACAGCCAAGTGGGAAAGAATGAGAGATAAAATGCAAAGAAATAGCAACTATTTTGACTATTTCTTTTGTATATGCAATGAGGAAGAAAAACGACGTCTAGGGCATAAATCCCAGCAAAAATGATAAAATAAATCCACAAAAGGAACAAAGAACTCACCAAAATTAGTTCATAGGTTGAGAAAAAGACTGAAAATGCTCAAAACCCTCCTTCCATGAAACGTTTTCATAGAAGAAAGAATGAAAAGTAGACTGTTTTGAGCTTATTACATATGTTTTTGTTTTAAACAACATATGTAATGCTCTTAAAAATTGACGCCATTGGAAAGTTTACACTAAAAATGTTGTTTTGAAATGTACTTGCATTTACTCTTCAGCATATGCATTACCTTCAAAATTTGACACCTTTAGAAGACTATTAAAAACGTTGTTTTAAGAGCTGCTTGCACAAAAGGAAACATATGTAATGCTCCCTAAAATCGACGTCCTTGGGAGTTTATTAAAAATGTTGTTTTCAAAGGCTTTTGCATATGTTATGAAAACATGTAATGCTCTCAAAAATTGACATCATGAGAAGGATAGAGAAATAAAGAAGTAAATACGCACTTTTATAGTGCGTTTACATATGACTTCCATGAAGAAAAAGCCACCTAGAGAGTTTAAATATGTTGTTTTAAATATGCAATCGCATATAAAAACAACACTCATAAGGATTAAATATGATTTTTAGAAGTTCAACTGCATATGTTCAAAATACATAGAATATATATGCAGTTACAATTAAAAACAATGTATTTAAAAAGAAAAAGACTTAGAGGTGAGTTTTAAAAAGTGTTTTGCACATTGATGATATGCAATGAAGAATAAAAACCACACCTTTAATACTTAAGTCTTTAATTTTGAATTAATTTAATATATAACTATAGTGTTTTAATAAAGTAACATGAAATTAGACTATTTTAAAGCTAATTTCATAAAAATATTAAAAACTATAGTCAAATCAACTCAGAATGAGTTAAAATTTGAAAATGGACTATTAAATCCATTTAATATATCAAATATAATTCAAACTCGTGCAATTGACTTCGTAAACCCCACCTTTTAAGGATTTTCAAAGAACATGCAGTCAGACTGAAAAACCCCACATTTTACATCATAACTTGAGTTATACTACTCTGTTTGATGTCTAAGTTATCTTGAAACGAACAAAATTTCAAAGGCTATAAACCTAAGGCAAAAACAAGACCAAGAAAAACCAAATAAAGACTTGTCTTGAAGAATTAAACCTACAAAAAAAATTTATAGGGTTGACCCAATTTTGCGAATACCAAAATTGAGGACAACAAAACCAAAATTTTCATGTAGGATTGGATATCACATAATAGATAGATACTGCTTAACCAAGGGAAAAGTATATCCCGAAAAGACAGAAAAGAAGGAGATGTCATCCTTGCTCCCTAAGCGTAGGAACGAGGATGAAAGGGGACCTATTATATCACTCACAACACTATGCAAGACAACAAGCCCCCAAGGATTAGGCTAACATTGTTTACATAATGTAGAGTTCCATAATAGGAACATAAATATTATTTATATAAAATAGGATTGAAATATAACTCATTGTCACATGATAAATAAATAACTTTACTTCCAATGAGTTGCCTAATCTTATAATGTAAAGCTTGACATTCATTAGTAGAGTGTGTTGGAGTTGACGAAGAACAACCCCACAACTCCCAAGAATCCTTGCATGCAAACACCTGTCACAGAAAAAGAGAAAAAGCTATGGAGGCATGTAATCACAGGTCTGAGAAAGAGAAGCCATGAATGAGAAAAGCAAATGAGAGAGAAAAAACTCAATGCAATAATCTATTCTACATTATGATCCAATAAGTGAATGCAAATAAAATACAAAGAGGGAATCCTTATAGATGGATACTGAAACCCTAAAGGTGAAAACCCTAAAGAAGAAGATGCTTAAATTTAACTTAAGTGTAGAGTATAATAGACTAATAATTAAATAAATTAATTATTAGCTATAATATGACAACTCTAACACCCCCCCTTAAGTGTAACTTAGGGAGAAGCTAAACAGCTAAGGACTAAAAGATGCATGTAAACAAAATGCATGAAATGAACTATGGGTCCCAGCAACTAGGCCTGATTAGGTACCCAAGTACAATAAATAAAATAGATGAAGGAAACAAAGCCTCCAATCTAGGGAAGGTCCCAAAGAAAAGAACAAGAAAGAGGAAGAAGCATCTTCGAAGCATGAAGCTGTAAACATTGTCAGAAGTAACTGCTGGAACCCCCACTGAAATAGTGCATGACCAGGTAGAGAAGAAAAAGTCTGAAGAGCTGATCAATCGAAGAGGTGACCTCCAAAAGTAGGAAAGAATGAGTGTCTATATAGTAGATGATCCATCTCACCGGAATGCATAGGTTCCTAGCCACTGCATCCGCCTAGTACATAGGAACAAAAACTGAATACGTAGATCACTTAACCGAACCAAGGAAGCAATAGAACCAACAGGTGAACCCCCCCATAATGCTGAACAAGGAGAGGGGTGACAGGAACACTGAAATGCAATGCCAGAAACATCTGCAGGAAGAAGAATCAGGAACACCAACAGTGCAACAGAAGTACAAGCACAGGATAAAGGGCAGTGTCACCGACACACAACATGGGCTAATGTTGTGGAAGGTATGCCCACTTGACAAAGGTAGATGAGCACAAAAGGCAAAACATCATAATCCCCCCATGACACTTTATAACTGAGTGCGAGTACAAACAAAACATAAGGTGTTAGAAATCTCAGATATGCAAAAGCAGGCACTTTATCTCAGTGCATTTATAGAAAAGAAAATGCTAAAGAAGAGAAGCATACAATGCTCAGAAGTCAGAAAGAAGAGTGAGCTATAAGAACAGAAGAAGAGATCCCAAGACCTGTAGAGCCCAAGTAATCCGCCAGAGTGCAAAAGAGAAAAACTCAGAGGAGAAATAACCTAGAGAAAAATCTGGAAAAAAACCCCTGCAACTGAAAAGCTCACTAAACCAGTTTTCCGACGATATCTAGTTTGCCAAAAATAGAGTCCGGATGAGAAAGATATGGCTCCCGAAAGGAAAAAAATAGATATCAGACTTTGACAGAAAAAAACACTATCAAAACGGTAGAACCCGAAACCCCAACCTCCATCATTAAAAATTTCTCAGAAAGAGCTTTCCGACGATATAAGGAAGTTGAAAAAATACCTCCGTATGCTCCAAATAGAGTGAAAACAGTGCCAGGAGGTTAGAAAGGCTCCAAAAAAGGAGTTTTAAGCCCCTGGGGCTGAAAAAGGGCTAGCCCCTAGGCGCATGGCCCATGTAGGGGGCTCAAATCAGAGCTCCCGGTCGCCCATATGACCACCGCTGGTGGTAAAAGCCCACGGGACTTAAACAAGCCCGTTGGGCGGGCGAAGCGGCGGGGACCGGTGGTGGAGGCCGGCGGAGCAATGGCTAGCGTAGCAGAGGTCGGCAGGGGCTGAGAGGCGGCGGGGGCCGGAGGAGCCAGGAGGCGCTCACGGTGCTGGCGGAGGCGCAGCTGGTGGCGGTGGTGCACAGGTGGCGCATTAAAAAAACATAAGCCTGCGTTAATTTTAACGCAAAAAACTATAAAAATTTGTTTTTTTTTTTGAATTTTTCTCGGTTTCCGTGCCCGTACGACACTGGAAACCAAAATATTTTTGCCTCGGAGCCAAGTTATCCAAAATAGACAAATTTTATATGGATTATGGGGTTTTTGGGTGCTTTGAGTGCAATGGTGATGTCCATTTGAGCCCAAAATGACCAGAAACAAAGGTCCCCCTAAATCCACATAAAAACCTCCTGAAAAATATAGATCTGAAGAACATGACCAAACCCTCTCAAATAACGAACAGGGGCATGAAGATCTGAAGCTCTTATACCATGTTGGAGTTGACGAAGAACAACCCCACAGCTCCTAAGAATTCCTGCATGCAAACACCTGTCACAGAAAGAGAGAAAAAGCTATGGAGGCATGTAATCACAGGTCTGAGAAAGAGAAGCCGTGAATGAGAAAAGAAAATGAGAGAAAAAAATCAATTCAATAATCTATTCTACATTATAATCCAATAAGTGAATGCAAATAAAATACAAAGAGGGAATCCTTATAGATGGATACCGAAACCCTAAAGGTGAAAACCCTAAAGAAGAAGATGCCTAAGTTTAACTTAAGTGTAGAGTATAATAGACTAATAATTAAATAAATAAATTATTAGCTATAATATGACAACTCTAATAGAGTGATCATGAAATCTATGATACAAACAAAAAGGAAGATTCTTCAAGTGTGGACTACGTTTCTTTTTGTGTTTAGGTCTAGTAATCATCTTAGCATGAAGGAGTTTAGGCAAAATAACTTCTTGGTCAAATTCCTTCATAGGTTCATCATGTTTTGAAGTGTTATTTGAGATGTTAGTAACATTGATTTGTTGTTGAGGATTAAATCCCAATCCATAATAATTCTCATGCCCCCCATTCTGTAAGGGCATTTGAATTCCCTCTTTATGCTTACCACATCCTTGACCATGAAATCCTTGTTTAACTAGTAAATGATAACAAGGACCATAACGAGAAGCCATATCAGAAGGAGTCAATGGAACTTCCGTAGTCACTATGTCATCACTAGTGAGTTTGAAAGATTCATAGTGGGTAGAAACAGTGACAAAGTTATTACAAAGGGCATTAGAAGTAGAAGCAAAAGCTCATTGTTCAAACTCTCTTTGTTGCTTCATAAAATCAAGATTAGAAACCTTATACTCTCCAATAAAGGTAGGATTAAAATTGAAGGTTCCCCAATCATCTCTAGGAAGAGCATTAGAGGAAGAAGGATTAATATTAGGAATAGGATTATTGTGTGTTTGAATATTCAAACAAGGATTTGGCACATCATCCACATGAAGTGTATACACCATGTTGTTGTGAATAAACTTGACTTTACAGTGAAGGGTGGAAGGAACAACATACATATCATGCAACAAAGGTCTACCCAAAAGGAGGTTGCAATTAAGAGGTCTAGGCATAACATGAAAAGGAGTATTCAGTATGACCAGACCTACTTTGATAGGTAAGGTAATGATTCTCAAAGTGTTCTTATCAATTTTATCAAAGCGACATATAGGATTATTATCAGGTTGAATAGTTGAAAGATCGGTTTTAATCGCTTTGAGCATGTCTATGCTACAAATATTAAGCCCAAATCCATTATCAATCAAGGTGCTATGAATGGTACTATTATTCATAGTAATAACAACCATAAGAGCATCATATTTATTATGTACTTCTTTAGAAGGTAAATCCTTTTGAGTAAATACAATGTCAGGAGAACCCGGGGTAGCATGCATGTACTGTAAGAAGGCATTGATGTTCTTTTGATTAGGAGGTGGAGTGGAAAGAGTTTCTAGATCTTTTTTCAAGGCTTCATGATAGGTAGGTGAAGTTTGAAGAAGGTCCCATAAAGAAATCTTGGCAGGGGTATTGCACAATTGGTTTATCAAATCATACTCCTTGCTAGGAAGATGGGGTGGAGGAGGAAGAATGGGTTGAGAAGGTGGTAAAGAAGTAGGAACCACCAGATTAGGTTGAGGGTTATTCCTTGTATGATAAGCATGTGAAATGAAATCTGTGTTATCAAAGAAATCCAAAGGATCTCTAGGTTTACCCTTGATAGTAATGCGAGGACAACCTTTAATAGTCAACAAGGGTTTTGGATAAACCATGTTAGCGTACTCAACACTATGAATAGATTCAAAAGAAGGACGCAAAGAAGACATCCTGGGAGGAGATGAGGTAGGATATTGATTCTCCATAAGATATCACTAAGAGGGAGTGCATGAAGGGAATTCATATCAATCTCCGCTAATGCCTCATCACTAGAAGGAATCCCAAATGGAGGTAAAGCATCTACAATGTTTTCTTCTTTCTCTAAAATGTCTGCATAAGGGGAGTGTGTTTTAGAAAAAGAGTCACCATCATATATGGATATGTCATCCATTAATAAATCACCCTCTTGTATCAAGGCATCTTCACGAGGAGGGGATAATTCAATGTCAGGTTCACCAAAATGTAATAAGGAAAATATGGATAAGGTTTAGAACAATGGAGATTTTCTCATAAAAGTGACCCTATGCACATTTTATCCACCTTACATTTAATTTTAATTGATTAGGAATGTAGATCTGGAAATTTTTGTAAAGGAAAATGGAATACAATACATAGCTCCAAAAAAGAACCAGCTGAAAAACCTGTCAAACAGCCTCAAAAACTGTTGATTTCTGCAATTTTGAACTGAAACTGTGAGATCTACAAAACCCAAAAATATTTTTCCAATCTGGCTCAGTTTCAATTTTGAACCTCAATTTAATGTCGACCTTAACCTAGAATTTCTGATTCTGACCTAGAAATGAATGTCGATTCTGACCCAGAATGTCAATTTTGACCTGCACAGTCTGATAAAAAATCTATTTATGGATCCTGAAAGTTTGTCGAAAAGGGTATCCAGATCTGCACTCCAATTCACTGCTATGAACCTATCCCTACAAGAAAATGGTTTGTTTGTTGGGGGGGAGGGGTTTGCCTTGGTCAAACCCCAGTTTTGGAATAAACCTTATAATTGAATTGAAATTGCATAAGTAAACAAAGTAAATGAACAAATTCACCTTGCTTATATAGAAACCTTTGTGGTGGATTTGAATCTGTGGATCCACAAGTATGTATGCACCAAATGAATGTAGAATGTAGGATGTAGGATGTCTCAAATCAATTTCCTTTGAATCTTCAACACCAATCTTGAATGGAAAGTGGAATAGGAAGAAGATTGCATGGTTGTTGATGGAGAAATCTTCAACAAGAGGGCTCCATAGAGATTGAATCCTTCAATGGCTACCAGTGGATCTCCTTGATGAATTGAGTGCTTGAAATTCTTGAATGCTTGGATGCTTGAGAGTTGATGAATGCTTTAATAGATATTTATCTTTCTTCAAATCTTGCTTCTTAGCTTGTCATTCACACTTAGATTTCACTTCTCAAGTCTTAGAGAAAATGAGAGGAGAAGGCTTCCTTATATAAAAATCTAGGGCACAATCTTCTAGAGAGGCCTACATAGGAGAATTAAATTCCCATTAGACCTATATCCTAGAGGTGGACCTATATTAAATATAATTTCAAGATTCATTGTCTCGAAGACCGAAACAGCTGACCCGAAAGCGGGAAACAATTTCTCCTGAAACCCTACATCCAGAAGTCCCAAGAATCTAAAATTTGAACCCTGGGTCAGGGTCGAGGTCGAACTTGACCCCGAAAGGTCAAATTTGACCATGAGTTCAAGAATCTCAGAATCCATAGCAGAGTGCCAGAAATCAGCAAGAGGAAAGTGGAAGATGGGGCAGAATCAGGGGGAAAAAGCATATCCAAGTCAAAGACCCATTGAAGGCGCTTGACATGACCCAAAACCACTTACTCGGAGGGATAAACCAGCCCTAAATGGAAGTGATTACATTTTTTGATGATACACTTTGAAACTTAGACTTGTAATAAATCTCTACAATTAGTAATAGCAGATTTATCTTCAACTCGGGAATTATGGCATTTCCATCAATGTTCATGTGGTGCCACAATATCGAAAGAATCGGGAGCTTTGGAATAGGGAATGAAATCTATCAAAATATACTAATTAAATTTGGTAGATGTCAATGCAATAAGAACCTATTGATATAAATGCAAAAATATGAAAGTATAGACAAGCTTGTGGGTTGATTGAGGCAACACCCAAGGGAGGAAGTGGAAGAGGAGAGGTTGCAGACAAGGAGGGGGCAGTGGTAACACTCGAGAGGAAAGAAAAGAAATGGGAGAAGTCATTTTTTGTAGACAATGGTTACAAAGAGGAACTATTAGAATTGAAGAGGAGAGTGTAAAAACAAGCCCAAAATATAACTATAAACTAAAATAATAGTAGTGAACAGGGCAATACAGAGTACTAGATCAGAAAGAAATGAAGGAAAACTCTAGCTTTTATTATATTCAATCTAATAGCATGCAATCATATTGCATTAGATTACTGCTCATAATGAGTAGCTTCACATTGTATATGTGAAAATCTCACCTATGTAGTCAAGTGTAAACAAGGAAAACAAGTTAATCAAAACACCTAACTATCAAAGATAGTCACAAACCTCCGATGAGATTAAATGGAAGAACCATCATTCCATTTTATTTTCTCTTTGGTAAAGGGATGTGGATATGCTCTGCAAACACGATTTGCAGTTCCCCAAATTATCTCTAAGCTTTCTAAGGATGAAGTGAAGCTATGAAGATGCAAACTAAGTGGAGAGAACTATGAAACTAATGCAAATGGACATGCAAGAATTAACATGAAAGATGGTCAAACTAAATGATGCTAAGATGATACTACAAATGAGCTATGAGATGTTAAGATTATCAAATAGATTCTAAGATGGATGCAACAAGATTATCATTGCAAATGAGATAAGGATTCTAATACAATATGGTCAAAATAACAATATGAAATGGATTAGAAAACTAGCAATATAATAACTCTATAATGCTAAGTATGGATAAAATGCTTGAGGAGAGGCTCCTATTTATAGGAAATGGAGGTAAATGGATGGTTGGGATTAAAAGTGGAATGAAGAGCTAGGATGCAAAAGGATTGATGAGGTGAATCCAATGTGGAAGCCACATGAGAGCCCTCCAAGAAAGGTAGTTGGCCATGCAAAGGGCATGATTTTCTCACACATATGTGAGTAACCTTTGAAAGTGATGGCCCATTTAAGAGATGAGACAAAGTGGAAGAGTTCAAAAGCTCAAAGTTTCTCGCACATGTGTGAGAAAATCCCAAAGAGGAGAGAGGGAACATTCATGTAAGAATGTAGGCGGGTATTTGAGGAAGGTGGTTAGCCACCTTGGGAAAGGTTGCTCACAGATGTGTGAGAAACATTAGGACGCTATTATTTATAGGAATCACAAAATTAGCTTAGTTAAAATAGGACTAACCATCAGGGTAGGTTTTAAGGATGATGATGATGGGAATAGATTAGTAATTTAGGCTAGGTTTAGGATTTAATTAACTTGAGGGATTAGGATTGGAGGATATATTTAAATAATGAAATTATTCAAATAGGGATGTGAAAGGGGTTAAATGCATTTAGATACATTAGGGACTATAGAAGAATAATGAATATAATTAGTTAAATAAATTTAATTAACTGTATAGAAAGGGGCAACATAAAATTAATTATGTAGTCAGGCTAAATTAATTAAATAAAATCTAATTAATAAAGATGATTAACAACTTTGAATGAGAAGGGAAGTTTTTAGACGTCTGCACATATTTATAGTTGAGCTTAGAAATTTCTAACATTTTGGAGAATTTTAAAACTAGAATGTTCTTGTTCTTAGACAACTCTAGTTGTTTCTCTCTTCTAGAAAATTCTATCTCTAGAACATCTCACACATTCTAGACAATCTTATACCTTAATAGAGAGAAGGTTAATATTGCATGGAGAGAAGGGGGAAATAAGTTGCTAAAAAAGTAGGAAAGACCACAGGCAATTGGGGAAGGAGTGTAATGTGACAGAGATAAGAAAGTGGGAGTAGCTTCAAACATTCTCAGGCTATGATATATGGAAAATTGGATGATCTTATGAAATTATACAAAGGAAAGAAGGGCATCATGGATTACTGCTTAAAGAAAGAAATGAAGTGTGTGTGTGTGTGTGGGTGCGTGCGCATGCACGTGCGCGCGCGCGCGCGTGTGTGCGCGTGCACATATGTGTGTGTGTATATGTGTGTGCGTGTATGCATGTGAGCGCGCGCGTGCGTGTGTGTGTTTGTGTGTGCATGTGTGCATGTGTGTGTGCGTGTGTGTATGCATGTGCATGTGCATCTGTGTGTGTGTGTGTGTCTGTGTGTGCATGTACGTGTGCGTGTGCGTGTGCATGTGTGTGTGCATGTGTGTGTGTGTTTGCATGTGTGTGCGTGTGTGCATGTGCGTGTGCATGTGCAT